>JAYESA010000022.1:2055000-2655000 GCA_036927795.1 Iris macrosiphon
AAGGAGCAAAGTACATCTCTAACAGTAGTTTCAATAAATGATATAAACTATGTAACAAAAAATAGAGCAAATATACAAGATGAAATAAACAGGTACAAGAGATATGCAATATAAAAATACTGGAAATAAATACAAGAATGTGCATCATAGGAATGAACAAGAAATACTACTACTAAGTGAGTGAGTACTAGCTTCAACATGTGATCGGCTTGGGAACTTACACAAGGATTATGGCCTGGTTAATCATATGTGCGGTGTATGATTAACACTATTCAAGGAACAAGACATGCACAAGGTGGGTATGATCATATATCTACACTAACACTCCCCATCCCCGACTGGTATAGTGGATCCAACTATGGTACGTTAGGACACGGGATTCTCTGGGTAGGTAGTAGGTCTCCCCAAGAATCAATGTCGATATATTTACAATAAGAACATGGAACAAGGCTTGCACAAGATACACCATAAATACCAAGAAATAACATCTAATGACGAGATCCGGATATACCTATCCGTGTAACCATCGTGTCAAAAAATCAAGGATATCTACACTAAATACAAGAGATAGGGAGGATATCATGAATGAGAAACTATCAGAGAATGTAGTTGCCTGAAATTCGGTGAACAGTATCAAAGATGTCTGGTACGGTGCCTCGGAGACCAAAATATGGAATATTACATCAATATAAGGTTTTGGAATAAAAATAAATTAAACTAGTCAAATTCTAGGCCATAAAGCCATTTATAAGTCAAAATAGTCAAACTAGGTCAACTCTAGGTCAAACTAGTCAAACTTGGTCAAACTAGTTATTTTTAGGTTGTATGAGTCCATCTCTAGGATATTGGGCCCATACGCTATGTAACTAGGCTATACTAGCTATACTAGGATACTAGGATACCAATTAAATACCATATAATAAGATACATAAGTTATTAGATATGAAAATACAATAATATATATATACAAGACAAAATATATAGTACTCCTAGCTAAACTAATGCTAAGTGGATACCTTGGCTTTGAACCAAAAGCGGTATCACACCACCTACACACCCATCTTGATATATAAAATTAATACTTTGAGTATAAACTAATACCTTGACATTACCTTGGTATCACAAGGTAATTCAATATCTAACATATAACTAACTACCCATACATCTCACTATACACTAATATGCATTTAAACTTATAACAATACTATACTAAACTAACATACTAACATACCCCTTGATATATAATACCCGTACCCAAGATACCTCAACTCTCATTACCTTGGTGTAACTCAAGGTAATCAAGAAATAATATTAACCAATACTAACTAGTGCTTATATATATATATATATATATATATATATATATATATATATATATATATATATATATATATACTTAACTTACTAACCATAAATACATAACTAACTATCAATAAAAACTAACTTAGCTTATTAACTAGCTTATCTTAACTTATCCACAACTTAAACTGTAACCACTCAGACTACTGCAGCTTATTGCCACTGCTTCTACTTATCGCTGCTGCTGCTTGCCGCAGCTTATCACTGCTTCTGCTGCTTCTTATGGCTTCTGCTGCTATAGCTTATCGCGGCTTCTGTTGCTGCTGCATCTTTCTGCTTCTGCTGCTGCTTATGGCTGCTGCTGCTTATGCTCACTGCTTCATGCTGCTTTTCGGCCTGCTTTTCACTGCTTATGCTTCTTCCCTCTAGCTCACATACACACATACACTCACTCACACACACACAAACACCCACACACACACACACACACACATATATATATATATATATATATATATATATATATGTGTGTGTGTGTGTGTGTGTGTGTGTGTGTGTGTGTGTGTGTGTGTGTGTGTCACCACATAACGACACTAGTGATGCACATGCACTCTCCTTTTCTCTCATGACCATCAACACATCAAAATAAAATATAGATCATACATATATATATATATATATATATATATATATATATATATATATATAACAATTATAATTATAATATTATAATAGCTATAACTAAAGTAAATTGAATTAAAAAGCAAAGCATCAAACACGTAAAGTGCACCGCACAGGTATCACACTCATTCTATGATACGCTTGCGATACGGCTCCACCACACCACTAAACATATCCTGAAGGACATGAACAAGTCTAAAATCAAAATTATGAACAAACAAAGAGCTAGCTACTGAACTACGTACCCGTGTCAAAATATGATATGCTTAAACCCCCGTGTCAGAAGAAAACCCCCAAATCAATCTGTATCTCCAAATTATCGGGATACGGCCTATACGTATCCAATTATGGATACGATACTAGTCACACACAACCAAACACATATCAATTTGGCCTAATTGACCTATTGACAAACACATGATGTGCCAATATTGGAATCCCCCCAAAATTGACACAAAATACCACATGACTTTCTCCATAGGCCTCCTATGAACCTAATTTCAATTTCTATGGGTAGCCTTAGTACATGGGAGGGTTCCTAATGATTAAATTACAGATTAGAGTCTAATTAGAGAGAAAATTGAATTGTACCTATTGGGAGATGGATTCCCAATGAAAATCTCAAATTGAGTGTCAAGAGCCTTCAACTTGTAAATCCTTGCTCCTCCTTGTAGATCCTTGCTTCCTCCTTATAGATACTTATTTTCTCCTTATTCTAATAGCCTTCAATGATGAATAGGAAAATAATTGGAAAGAAAATTGGGTAGAAATTAGTGTAGGAATGAAGGAATTTAGAAGAGGAAAATTCTAAATCTAGATTTGGAATAAAAAATGAAGAGAAAATTTTCCTCCATTCCTCCTATGGCCGGCCACTAACCCCTCCTCCAAGTCAATAGGAAATGTCCACAATACCCCTTGAGGATTGTCATAAAAAAATTAATTAAGAAGGGAAGGTTTTAGTCTAATTGGTTTAACTAATTAATTTATCCTCCTAATAAATGTGTGCTTACTATTGGGCTTAATTCTAACTAGAATTAAATGTTGGTCCATAGATCTAATCTAAACTAGTTAGGTCCACTAACACAAGTCCAAAGTCAAATACTAACATATACCAATAAATAAATTTATAACATGTATAATATTTAATTAATTATGAAATGACCATAATACACTTTCCTAGAAAATGTGATTGTGATAATCACACCAACACAAATCTCGTCAAGGGATCGTTTGCCTAACCACTAGGTCAGCTCATCAGGTCCTAGTTACAATCCCATTCACCATCCATAATGTGCAAATCCAGAGGACCACGCTCACCCAAAACTAAGGTCAAACCATTGTTCGTTCGTACGAGGTATTCTAGCTAAACTTGCATCATTCAGATTTCTAACATCAAGCATAGATCATCCTACCCAAACAAAATATCTCAAGCCAGGGATACGAGTCCGTTCAGCAAATTCATCCTAAGATAAAATCTATTGCAACACAATCCTCGATGTATCTTGTGATATCGTATATCAAACCTATCAATTCGCATAGTCTATCTTCTCAGAATTGTCCGCTAAAGTCTACTTATCTATCTA
Organism: Iris macrosiphon; assembly: GCA_036927795.1. Taxonomy (NCBI): domain Eukaryota; kingdom Viridiplantae; phylum Streptophyta; class Magnoliopsida; order Asparagales; family Iridaceae; genus Iris; species Iris macrosiphon. The sequence goes on from JAYESA010000022.1 coordinate 2,058,564, forward strand.
TCCAAGTCAAGTTCACCAAGTAATGATTCAAATCTTTAAACTATAATTCTCATATCGTATTCTCTAAATCGTTTGACATAATTCACTTATTCGTTCACAAAACCATCGAGCACTACTTGCATCAATTTTTAAGATAACTTATCATCGACTTAATTCATTCTCCAACCATATACTAGAGCATATCATCCAAAACTCACCGAGCTATCACTTGATATACATTTGTTTCATCAGAGTCATAATTTATATCAAAAATATTTTCCTAAACATCAATCTCATTGCACCAATCTAAGATCTGTCTTCAAGCATTCATTTTCTTAAGTTTGCGTTGATCACAAATCTATCATTCATCAACTAGATAATCCTCGAGCCCATGTCTACCAATCTTCATTTTGTTCTATTTTATCGAGTTTGTCCATATAACTATCGAAATTTTTTGTGCACTATATCACATCGTTCAACCAATTATTATTGTCTAAGTTATACACAAGATCAATTCCTTATCGTAATTTGTGTATCATCAAACCAACTTGATTTTTCATCTCTAACATCAAATTTGATTCATCTATTCTTCTAAATCATTGCATATCATCCAATCCGAATTCTCTTACGCACTAAATCTTTCTCGTGCTATCACTTGATTAAGCTATCTTCCAATCGCACTAGTTCCATTCACATCCAATCATATTCACTTGTAGCTGCATTCGAGTTTTATATACCGCTGAGTCTAGATCGTACATATATTCGAGGCATCGCATAAGTATATGCAGTTCAACCAAGCTTACGATAGTAAAGTTGGTTTGAGTTCAGCATATCATTGAGTCTGGATCACACACAGATTTAAGGCACCCCCAAAATATATGTATTTCAACCAGCTTAGCGATAGCGAAGTCGGTCAAGCTACGGTGAAGGCACCACAATTTTTATGAAACTTTCAATCCTTGACACAAAATCTATTTGTTTGATTCAATTCTCACGTATCACATAATCTCTTCTGATTTTCTTTTTCTTCCTCGATCAAGTCATTCATTTTAATTCTTTATCCGACATCATCCCAACTTCTACATAATTTCTATATAATCATTCGAGTAATTCTTGTACGAGACACATGATATTAATCTTACTAGGCTACACAAGTTCTAAGCCTTTGCACTGATCTCTTGTACAATGTTTCGTTGCTAACTGGCACGTTGCTATCCCAAAATCCATGATCCAAAGAACGTTCCTCAAAGTTTCTCCATACACCACTCAGGTTCAAGCCACACAAAAATCCTTGAACATCGCTAAACATCCAATTGATGCGTTCTTTAAAACTCCAAGCACGATCCTCTATTCGGTATCAACGGTATCATCATTCCCAAAATTAGCTTCATTTGATAGATACCTCTCTCAATTTTATGATTTGAATCCAACTTATCTCATCCAAACGACATTTTAATATCACACACATGCATGCTAGCACAAGTCAAGTAAGTAACACCTATTACTGAGCCCACAAGGTATTTTGTATAGCTGTCATGCTCAAGCAAAATATCCACATGAGATCCATTCAACTAGCTAGACTTATTGTATGGAATATCCCGAGGAACATTGACAAAGAGCGTCTAAAGTATTACCCACGAACGAAGTTTCAAGCAGAGAGAATCGATTCGAGACCAAGGACATAAAGCCGAGCTCTAATACCAATATGTCACGCCCCGGCCCCGCAGGGCCATTCGTCCTCGCATGGGCATGATGCCACGCTAGCCTAAGTTGTGCTCGTGCAAGTCCAGGCATAGAACATGCGGTGAAATAACAAGTTTGCAAGGGCGATATAGCAGAAGCATAGAACGAATACAAGTATGATACAAAAACTAGCTCTTTATTGATTCTGAATAAGTATTACAAGCGGCGCGAGGCCGAGATTACAAGTCGCTCAAGTTCACTCTCTCGAAACAATAAGGGCATGCCAAGTGGCTTACAACATGGGATGATACATAGGCGATGTTTCAACATTATGTCTTGTATATATGCTTCAGCTCCGGACACAATACTCTAAGGCTCCAGAGCGAACTCCACGCCTTAGCGTGCACTAGGGGATACTCCGTACCGAACAAGATTCTCCCGCAACCTGCAAGTAATCTGGTGGGTTAACAGTACATTTAATGCATCGGTAGATAGGCTTCTTATCCACTCAACAAATTCAACACGTTCAATTAGTTATGTGCACTCTATCATTGTTGTCTTTCTAGTCTTTCCTTAGCATCAGTTTCATGACAAAGATGTAAAGCCTAACTCGTGTGGCAGTGCATCGTGCGATATAAGAGTAACATGGTGATACTTACCAACCTACCATTCGTCCTTCCCTATCTAAGGTAAACCAACTTAAACCAAGAATGAAGTATATATGAAATCCAAGGAAATCACATAAGCAAACACAAGTATCACGGGCGTATTTCTAACTCAGGTGCACGAGTTACATAGATTACTCAGAAGTGTTGCAGAAGTTTGCTTAGGTGTTCAAATTATGCGGATTGCCGCTAAGCGAGATGACTTAATCTATATGAACATGAGTCATTGGCATAGACATAAAGGACCACGATGTAGTCATGAGCGAGAATGGTATGCGACTCAAGTAACACGAGGCTTCATATGACATCATGCCGGATCACGAGAGTACTTAGTCTTAGAGCGAGAATGGCGTGCAACGAAAGGTTCATGAGGCGCTACATGACATTTTGCCCGAATACAAAGACTAACATGATGTTCCGTCCGGTTGGCCCCAGTGTCTCGGAGACCGTCCGCAGGAACAGATTAAAATATCTTGTGCACAAGTTGTCCGTGATATGTAAGTCTAGGGTCTCAGATTCATAACACGAAATATTAATTATTGATTCTTGTTCTGAACGAGTATTGCTCCATGAGCTGTGATTCTTGCTTTACTTGACATGATACAATTCCCTAGTTCGGGAACTGCCTTGGCGACCTAACAGTCTCGAACACTTTCAGGTTCATACTTGCACGAAATGACTATTCAATAGTCTTTCGGCTAACTAGATGAATGCAAGACAGGGATAGTGTTACTGGGTGGTGGCATGAATCTACGAGATAAGCATAGCGAATATGTAAAGCAGACAAGCATTGGAACTATATGAATATAACTTTAAGGAAACATGTGGCATAACCTTACTTGCAAAGATCAGTAATTATGCTAGCACGAGTCTAAAGGGATAGTGCGAGAAACCAACATTTATACAAGTTTTATTTCCATATTCTATGCAAGCAATATAAGATGGGATTACTTCCTTAGCTAGGTGCGCTGTATTCTTATTAGCATACAAGGGGTTATCTCCTAGCGATCTAGCATGTATGTCCAATTCTTAGGTGTGCATACCAAGCAAAGACATGTTTATCGTAGCCACCCACCTGAATGAGGGCTTGCCTCAGCTAAGTGAGACTCCGAGTGAACTGCTGAAAATCTAAGTCCAAGTGCTGATATGTCGTTTGAGTCATCTTGCAGAACTAAGCGATGTAGGCTGTTACATAATACCCTACTCAAAAGAAGTTTCATCCTAGAAACTCAGTAAGATAGAACTCACCCAAGAATAACACTTCTATTCCAAACTTTAACACATTATGTTTATCTTTAAATCCTCTAGTACACTTATCGTTCCTTTATCCATTCCAAGTCTGACTATATCCTTATAGTCTATCAAATCCTTTCTTCAATCTCTACTGCGCCTAGCGCAGAGGTGCACTACTCAAACACAGGGGTATGCTATAACTTGATCACACAAGGGACAACCTAGAACTAGGTTGAACCACCCGAAGTTCTATCACTTAACTTCTGAGTCATTAATACGTCCCAACAATCACTTGGTATCACCTGACTAAATCCAGTGTTACGCCTAACCAACATTTCAAAAATCCTTAGAACTTTCGCCTGAGTGAAGTGGGCTGTTACAATTACCCCCGTACAGGGCTGTGTGTTAGCACTGTTTGTGGTGAAAAATGAAAGAATGAAATGTATTCAAGACGGGGTTTATAAGAAACCTGTTTTCTTTGGTTTACAAACAAACTTGTACAATTTAATCCTATACGAGGATGTTGGAGTATAATTTATTTAATCTGGGTAAATATTGCTATAGGTGTCTGATCTGCAGTCGATCACTTTAGCCCTTGGACCACACGATGATGAAGAAGTGCCGTAGAAGACATGAGGTAGCTTCGAAGGTTGCAAAGGAGGGTGGATGTACGATGCCAAAGTCGTCGATCCCTATTCTTTGCCTGAGCTCCGGATTCCTCTCTCCCTTCTCCTCTCTCCTGGTTCAATTTCTTCGACCTCTCCCTTGTTCGATCTTTCTTTTAAAAGTTTGACCTTTGATCAATTTTTTGACCTCGTTCCTCTGTTGATAGAGGTCTCTATTTATAGAGTTTTAGTGACAATGACCACTCAGTCGGTGTAAAAACCGAGGAGTGGACAGTACATCACCCTTTTACACAACGGTTAAAGTAACCAATGCCTGTGTATAGATAATCTTTTGAATGAGCATGTGACGCAGGTCCAACTAAGGGACAAAATGCGTATAACTGCTACGAATATCATGGCGTAAAAGCCACGCAGGTAGGTATCCCTCGTGTAGAAGAGGTTGGCGTAGAAGCCAATGTCTGTCACCATGGCATAGAAGACAAGCAGGCATAGAAGCCGAGTAGCCATAGAGGCCGGGTGGGCGTAGAAGCCGAGTGGTCATAGAGGCCGAGTGGGCGTAGAAGCCGAGTGGTCATAGAGGCCGAATGGGCGTAGGAGCCGAGTGAGCACAGAAGCTGAATGGGCGTAGAAGCCGCTGCGTAAGGTGCCAGAGCGCTGATGTGGACGTCTTAGCTGAGTAGGCGTAGAAGATATAATCAAATCCCTTGCATTAAATGCAGAGATCTGCCACCATCCTGTGCATTAAATGCAGATGCTTGTCTTTAAGATTTGCCATCATTCTGCACATTAAATGTAGATACGTGTCTCGAATCCTGTACGCAGAGTAGCTACTGACGTGACAGGCTGTTTATCCTCTGCGGAGCGTAAGAAGCTCATGTCTGCCTGTGTAGAACTAGGCAGCGTATTTCCTTGCATGCGTAGGAGTAGTTCACGCGAAGGGGATGTCACTAAACGACGGTTCGGTGACATTTAATCAAATCCCTTGCATTAAATGCAGAGATCCACCATCATTCTGTGCATTAAATGCAGAGGCGTGTTTTGAAGGTCTGCAGCCCTTCTGTGCATCAAATGCAGAGACGTGCCTCGAGAAACTGTCACCGCCCTGTGCATTAAATGCAGAGGCGTGCCTCGAGCCCTGTAAGAAGTGCAGCTTTCGATGTGGCAGGCGGTTTATCTTCCGTGGAGCGTAAACAGCTCACATCTGCCTGTGTAAAACTAGGCGGCGTCGTCCTCTGTACGTGAAAAAGCAGTTTACGCAAAGGGAAAGGCAGTAAACGACAACCTGGGTTGTAGTGTCGCGCCATCATTATAGCCGTCGCCTGAGTAGTCGAGCAGTATCCCTTTGTTAGAAGTCCAGACGTCAGGCTCATTTGCAGGACATGACAGGTTCACTTCGGAGAACACGAAGCGTTCCTCGTACGCTTTAATGCTGCATTGAAAGTGGATGTGTTTTACGCCATATAGGCGACGAAGCCCTCTGTTCTATGTTGAAGCAACCTGGACATATCGCACCTACGCGGGTGGTCCTTTGAGCTTTAATATTTCGCGTTGTGCTCAGCGGAAAAAACTCTTGATTTGCATGCTTGATGGCTCTGAGGTCATCTCTTTACTCTGTCCTGCACCAATAAGCTGCGTATAGCCATCTGGCGTATTTTTCATGCTTCTACAAGACCCCCTTTAAAGCTTTCAAATTCCTTGGAATTTGAAACCGCTTTGAAAGAAGCATGAACCGTTCCTCGTAACTCGAAACGTCCTCTGAACGGAGTCTGAAACGGTCAAGCCTGACACGTTCTTTCAAGGCTGTCTTTATGGCAGAGTTATTGGGAGTAGGTGCGATCTTTTTCGCCTATAAAAAGGCCGAGGAGTTCACCTGTTTTTCCCACAGTTCTCTTGCCACGCAGAGATGATCGCCGGAGTTCGTCGGGTCGACCTGAGGAAGAAGAAGACCATGTTCTTCCAGCATGTAAGGAGCCAAAAAAGACGGCGTCTTCGAGCAAGTGCCATCTGCAACGATGGATCATGGAAGGATATTATAGCCTCCCTTACTCGGGATAATCAGCAACTTCATATGGCGGTTCTTCCGGAGAGAGAGGAAGGGTCGTATTTGACCACACAGCTTGCAAGCTGTAGATTTTCTCCTGATACTTTCGTGGAGGAGAGCAGACAAAGTGTAACTGCTGTCCACGAAAGTTGAGTTGGGTAAAATACCTCAACTCAATCCGTCATGGCGTATTGGAGGATGGGTCCGTGTATAACACGCCCAGTTTTGTATCCTCCCGCCATTGATCTTCTTGTTCATGACTGTGGAAGTTGATGAACTGCCATGGAAGAAAAGGAAGACCTGCACCGGTACGAGAATCTGGCAGAACAGATCCTGGGGGTGGCCTTCCGATGACGACGATAAAATCCTTTGTAGACGGGATTTCCCTCATATATAACCATGAAAAATGAAGAAAAACCCTTTGCAGACAGGATTTCCCTCATATGTAATCATGATTTTAATTTTAATAAAATTGTCTTCTTCTATGCGTATGATCATTTGCCATATGTTGCTGTGAAGTCTGAATATGTGTAGCTTTGACACGTCTGATTATTTACGCCGACTCCGTTTAGAAAGAGTATTAGGTCCCGCTCTGTCTTTTACGCATAGCTAGTGATGCGCAGAAAGCTGCTTTAGCATTTGGGTCGAGCCTTCGAACCGTTCTGTTTGTGAGGAACCACGTAGAACTCTGAACTGTTGCTTCTGATAAACAGAATTCTTTGTCTCAGACATCATCTTCAAGAATGACTCCTCGAAAATCCCTTGGAACAGGGCGGGAAATGGCTGTCGAACTGAGTCACCATCTTGAACTGTAGATGAAATATTCAGACTGGATTCTGGATGAACTGCGAATCGACCCACGAAGAAGAGTGATTTTCAATGTTGAACTCTTGCATGCTTCGGGTACTTGGGATATTTCGAGGTCAAGAAGGAGTATCTTCTGTGTGAACTCCTGTAATCGACCGCATTGAGAGCTGTTCGGATATGCGGAAAGTCAGAGATCCGTAGTGTAGATGAGCTGAAAATCCTGAGTTCGCAGCCTATTGAGCGTAGAAAGCCACCGAGCGTGAAATCGTAGATTTGTAGCTTCTGAGCGTGAAGTCGTAGGTTTGTAGCCTCTCGAGCGTAAAAGCTACCGAGCACAAAGGCATCCGGGCATAAAACCATAGACTTATAGCTTGCGAGCGTAAAACCGTAGATCTGTAGCTGTCGGGCGTAGAAAGCTCCTTGGCGTAGAACTGTAGATTTGTAGCCTGTGAAAAAAAGAAATCTTCCGAGCGTAAGGTTGTGGATTTGTCGCCTCCGAGCGTAAACTAAACGCCACCGAGCGGGAGACCATAGGTTTGTATCTGCTGAGCGTGAAGTCGTAGGTTTGTAGCCTCTCGACCGTAAAAGCTACCGAGCACAAAGGCATCCGGGCGTAAAACTATAGACTTATAGCTTGCGAGCGTAAAACCCTAGATCTGTAGCTGTCGAGCGTAGAAAGCTCTTTGACGTAGAACCACGAATCTGCTTTGCACGAAAAACTTTTCGAATTTGCTGACTGTCCGCCTTTCGAGAGTAGTGGGCTGACGTAGTACCCAATCATAACCAAATATTAATTGCGAGATTTGGTTACGGTTTCGAGGAGTCTGTCCGAGGATTCGAGGAGTCGATCCGAACTCTATATATATCCCAAGCTTTTGAGAGAAAAACTTTTCATCCGTCTTCTGCGAAAGAGAGCCTTCGACTGTTCGAGTTTTTTTCTTCGTTCCTCCTCCGAGTACTTCGAGTCTTCAGAAATGGCGTCGAAACAAATCCCCTCCACTAAGGGAAAGAGTATAGGTTCTTCTTCTCGTTCTTCTGTCCCAGCGAGAGAGTCTTCGGTCGGGCAAGGTGAACTTCATTCTGAGCGAAGTATTCCGCCGACGAGCAGCGCTCCCGGCCTTAGAGGTAGAGCCTTTGGGATGACAAAGAACGATGAAAAATCCTTCGCACACGTTGAACGTGACCGCGCTAGGTCATCTTCTGTGTTAATAGCCTCCTTGAGGAAGATGATGCTCAGAGACGTTTTCATCTTTTATGCCCACATTTCTAATGTGCCAGCGTAAAAGCTCCATATTTTCGCAGTTTTGAGCGTAAAAGCTCTGACTGCCGAAAACTTGGTGTATACTACAAAATTTTATTTTTTACGCCTGTGGATGGAACCTTCGGCGTAATAACTAGAATTTTGGCAGTCTGGCGTAAAGCGCGGACTGTATACCGCCAATTACGCTTCTGGATGAAACTTCCTGCGTAAAATGACCAAATTTGTACAGTCTTGGCGTAAAGCACAGACTGTCGTTTCTTGGTTTTTTTTATGTTGCAAGATTTGTAATGACGTGTTTTTCTTGCACTTTTGCAGTTAACTTGCATGAGTCCCCACTGGCCGAGGTGATGGGTTCCGCTGCCGGGATGCTGCACTCAAACTATCTGGAGGATCTGTCCCACGTGACATTTCCTATCTCCGGACCCCAGTATCCCGAAGGAAGGGGGATTTTTATATCGGATCAGGGCGAGCGGACGCTGCTGAACATGATTAACGGAGATCCCCTGACGTACATAGACGGGGACCAGTACATAAAGCCGGCTTTTCTCTTTGGGGACATGATTGACAAACAGTCCCAGACGAAGCCCAAGAGAGAACCCTGGGTTTTCCTTGCCGGGAGTTTGGTTTTGTATCTGCCGACGATGTCGAGAGATTATCCTATCTCGGCTTTCTTCCATGCTACACACCCCAGGAGGATGTCGTGGACGCTGACTCCCGATCTTCACGGCAAGCCGGGGAAGATCTTTCGTCTGAAAGGAGCTGACCAGGGGTCGTTTGTCAGCCGCCCTTCCGTCCTTGTGACGGTGTTCAGGGGACTATGCCCGGGCAGTGTCCCGAGTGAAGACAGTTTAGTGATCCAGCCGGTCCAATTGTCGACTTTCTGCAATAATTTCATGGGGCGAGGGGGGTTATACCCCAAGGTGAATCCTCGGTGCAATGGGTGGATCACCCCAACAAACCTCCAATGGGCCTGCCTAGTTGACTGGGCCTTGAAGCATTTTCAGAGAGAGCTGGAGGACATTGGACTGTATACTGCTGTGAGTGCGACCAGTGTTGGGTTGCCTCCCAACGCTAACATATTTCTGGCACTGATGGAGCGATACATTTCGCTCACCGGGACTTTCGCCACTCCACTGGGGGAGTTAGGATTGGCCCTCCATGAGATGGCAGTGATCTCGAGACTGTCGATGGGGGATACCCCGTATGAAGAGTATATTCCCACCAACCGGGAGTTGGGAGACTCGGATCCTCGGGTGGTGGAAGTGTATCAGGAGCTGATGTGCCACTACCTCACGTGCACCACTTTTTATAATGAGCCTTCTGATTTGGCTCACACTACTAAGTGGATGTCCTACCTCTTCTTCCACCGGGCCAGGGCTGCCAAGCCGGAGAAAGTCTCGGGGGGCAAGGAAGAGCCCGTGAACTGTTTGGGCGTGCTTAGTGCCCAGGTCGTCGAGGATCTTATGGAAGATGCTAAGGCTCCAGATCAGTTTCTCGATGACGGGGTAGGAAAGTATCCTGAAGGCACTAAGGCCTACAGTTACTTGAGGCGCTGCCGCAGGCCTTTGTCTAAGGAAGCCCGGCTGGCTGGTTTCCTCTCCATATGGCTGCGTCGAGTAGTGGTGCCCGGTATTGCATCTGCGGACCGCATTCACCGAAATACCCTGTGGCCTGCAGTGCGTCTGGTGTTCGGGGCAAGACTGGGCTTGCTCCCTGCCATGGTGTGCCGCATACAGGCTGGCCTGAGAGCCATGACTGATGGGCTGCTTGCCGATGAAACTCGGCATAATTTTCCCAGGGTAGAATTACCATATCTGTATTTGATGGGATGGTTAATTCTCCACAACCCCCGGGTGATGTCTCCCGGCTCTGGTAGTAGCTCGGGGGGTAGTTTCTTGCTGAACTACAAGGACTCTCCCTAGAACGTGAACACAGTTTTAGACTGTCGGTTGGTGCTGAACCTCAGTTACGGCTGGAAGCTCCTCTACATTGTCCCCCCTGTACATCGCAATCAATCGGGGATTAGACTTAAGGATTCAGGAGGAGAGAAGACCAATCTTTCTTCGAAAGCTTTTAATTGGTTGGTCTACATTAGACCCTCCCATTTGCTGTACAGGAGCGAAGATCATTGCTTCTTCGAGCCCTACTTACCCAGTCGGTTTGCCAGGCAATTTGGGTATGATTAGTTGCACGTGGGCAATGCCGTCACCAGCTTCAGGTCCAGGGGCGGACTCATTGATGGAGCCAGAGGATGGCAATATTTTATCATGGGTTACACTGGAGCAATCTTTTCCGTACCGGTCATCACACTCTCCACGGAGCTGCGCATCCTCCACTCGTATGCCCAGTTCTACGTGGCGATTAACACCTTCTATCATGATTTTGACATGCGTGAAAGTTTTAGGGTGCCCTCCGCCAAGCCTGGGGGAAGAGTCGAAGTCCCCTCGGTTTCTTTTGATGAGGGTGAGGGGTCCGTTACTCCGGATGAGCCTCTTGTGTCGGTGCCAAGGTGTGAGGTACCTCCGCCTGCAGGGGCTTTGGTAATCTCTGGGAAGCGAAGGGCTCCTGCTCCGAAGCAGACTTCCCCTCGCAAGAGGAAGAAGAAGATGGGTAATCGTCCTCTCCGGATTCCTGGTGTTGAGGCTCCTAGAGAGGAACCTGCTGTCTCCCCTGGTGGGGATGTCTCTTTGATTGGAGGTTCCTCGCCTTTTAGAGAGCGACCCTCAGTTTCGGCTGGGGGTGCCGGAGAACTTCTGCTTGAGGCTGCCGTTGCTGCCACTGCCTCCGGTAGTGGAACGAAGTCGCCTCCGGGGCTCAGTACAAGATTTCGTATACCCTTATCCGGATCAGCGTCGGAAGAGACCCCTTTCGTGCCTGCGAGCGCACCTGGCGAGATTCCAGCCGGTGAGCCTCGGTTGGAATTTGAGGAGGACTTGGAAGACTGCTTGTCGTTGCCAGTTAGCAGACCCCTTTCTCCAGGTATGACAGCTTGCCTAGCATCATTAAGAGGTGATTTAGCTGTACAGGCCGCAGATGCGACATATATGTCGTTGGCCGTGGGTAAATGTCGTCATTTTTTTTACGCCCTTCTTTTTAGGGAAATTAATATCGTGTCGATATTAACTTTCTCGTCTTCTTTTCAGAGGTAGATGTCTACGGGGAGGACAGCGTTGAGGCACCTCTTGGCTCTGCTTCGGCTCCTGGCGGTGATATGGAGGCGCCTGACTTCGAGGAGGAACTATCTTCGGGTGCCGGCTCGCTCGGAGTAGCTTCGACATCTCGAGGGGAGGATGAGCCTGTTATTGTGACATTGCCTCCTGCGAGTATGCCGATGACTTCGACTGTCGTTGTCGCATCTTCTTTGGTCACACCCCCTGTTGAGGCGACGGCCGTGGCCACCTCGTCTGCAATCATTCCTGGAGGGGGACTTGCCAATATTGCGGCCACTCCTGGCGTCCAATCGGATCTGGTTGCGCTGACCGAGCAATATACCAGCATCTTCTACGCCAGCTTGAAAACGCTGATATCAATGGTGTTGGCGAAGAATCTAGACTTCGAGCGTCTAAAGAAGGCTTCTCAGTTTTCGATCGGGGCGGTCAGGGAATTCGGCGACTCTGGGGTAGCTGATGCCCTGGAGGCGATGGTTAATGGTTTGGAGCAACCTATTAACGAATACTTGCAGCTGACTCGGGGCAGCATCGAAGCTGAGGTCCAGACTAGATATGACTTCATGACAGCTCGGTTTACTAAACAGCCGGAAAGCCTAGATAAGTCCATCAAAACACATAAGCTGGAGATGGACGAAAGAAAAGCTGTCGTGGAGGAGGCTCTTGCTCTTCAGACGAAGTGCCAATCCGAGCATGCAGGGAATATAGCAAGAGCCCGTAAGTTGAAAGAAAAACTCGCTCAGGCGGAGGAGTGGGCTTCTCAGTCGTTGGCAGGTCAAGATGTAGCGACTGGTCGACTGAGCGCAGCACGGCGGGATTTGGAGCGCGCAAAAGTTGCCCGTGCGGGTTCTCTTCGGGCAAGGGCCGAACTGTCCTTCATAAGCAACCACGAGGCGCGGCTGGAGCGGGCCCGCGCTGATGCCTTGGTTTCCAGGAATGAGAGGATAGCTGCACTGGTGCAGCAGATTTGTAATCTGACTGCTCCCCCACAATGATGTACCCTTTCTTCTTTTTTCTTTCCTGATGTAATTTTGCTCTTTTTTTTTCTTTTTGAAATAAATAAAGCGACTATTTTCTGACTTTGTAGACCCATCATTTCGGAATGTAAATGACAGGTTTGGGTGAGAGTTATATCAGAGGTAATATGGACGTGATATATTCTCGATAAACTTTAGCAGGACATATCTATTCAGAGGTCATACGGACATGATAGAATATGCTTTAGTAGGACATATCTATTCAAAGGTCATACGGACATGATAGAATATGCTTCGGTAGGACATATCTATTCATAGGTCATACGAACATGATAGAATATGCTTTGACTAAAGTTTGTAGACAAGACACTATCAGAGGTAATATGGACGTGATAGGTATTGCATTTCCAAATTAGTCGAACATATCTATTCAGAGGTTATATGGACATGATAGGATACGACCCAACTAGTTTCGTTTTGGAAGTAGTTTTGTCAGAATTGAGGTTTTCGCTATATTCCAATTGAGCAGAGGAGATTAAGCATAGTACCTTTTCAGGAATTTACCGTTGATAGGAGCCATTAACAGGTCTCTATTAGGCTGGGCTAACCTGTAAGCGCTGTTTGAGAACGTTGTCTCGACCACATAAGGGCCTTCCCACTTGGGCTGGAATTTGCCTTTACTCCTGTGAGTAAGAATCATCGGCCTTCTTACGGCTAAAACTAGCTCGCCGACTTTGAACACTCTTTCCTTTACTTTATGATTGAAAGCTCTGGAAATGCGTGCTTGGTAGAGCGCGATGCGCTGTTGAGCTTGGAGGCGTTTCTCGTCTAATCCTTCTAGCTCTTGAAGCCTTAAAAGGTCATTCTTTTCTTGAGTCAGCTCATTAGTCATGGCTATCCTGAGTGACGGGATCTGGATTTCAATGGGGAGAACCGCTTTGCTCCCGTGGACCAGTGAAAACGGGGTGCAACCTGTCGGTGTTCGTACCGTCGTACGGTATGCCCAGAGACATTCGCCCAGCTTCTCATTCCAATCTCTCTTGTTTGAAGAGAAGAACTTCTTCAAGAGTTTGATAATGGTTTTGTTGAAAGCTTCCGCCAAACCATTAGCAGCTGGATAATATGCCGTAGAGGCAATATTATGTATTCAATTTTTATCGCAAAATCGATGAAACGCTTGGCTGATGAACTGAGGCCCATTGTCGTGAATTATCCTCCGGGGTAACCCGAAGCGATAAATGACGTGATGCTTGATGAATCTGATCACATTAAACGCCTTCACCTCAGCAAGAGAGATCGCCTCTGCCCATTTGGAGAAGTAATCCGTGATGGCCAGTATGAACCGGTGACCTCGGGAAGAAGACGGGTGAATAGGACCAATGATATCCATACCCCATGCTTCGAAAGGCCAGGATGCGACCGTAGGATGTAGATGTTCAGACGGTTGATGTATGAAGTCTGCATGAACTTGACAGGCTCTGCATCGTCTTGCATATTTAATTGCGTCCGCGATCATAGTGGGCCAGTAATAGCCCATTCTCCTGATACGATCCTGTAGCTTAGGACCGGGTTGATACGCTCCGCATACGCCGTCGTGAGCTTCACGGATAATCTGCTGTGCTTCGTCTTCGGAGAGGCATCTCAGTAGTAGTCCATCGTAGGTCCGACGATATAGGCATTGTGAAGATGCATCAAGGTAGAAGCATAGTGATCGTCTTTTGACGGATACTGCTTCTTTAGGGTCCTCCGGCAAGATTCCGTATGCCACGAAATCTATAAAGGGACTTTTCCAATCTCTCGTAGGAGGATCGGTATTCACAGCGTAGCTGCGTTCTATGTGAAAATTGTTCTTCACACAGAATAAATCTCTGTTAAGAAGGATTACCAAATTCTGCCTTCTTATAGGAGTAGCTAAATCTGCAGCTAGACTGGCCAGGACATCAGCTTCCAGATTCTGAGATCGAGGTACATGCTCTAGGAAGAATCCTTTGAATGTCATGGCTATCTCGACCGTTGCTTGGTGATAGGGGATGAGGTCCGGATTCCAGACTTCATATATTCCTCTGACTTGATTGACGATAAGCAGAGAATCACCAAAAGCTTGCAGAGATTCGACCCCCAGCTCTTTAGCGACTTGGAGGCCGATTAGCAGGGCGTTGTACTCTGCCACATTGTTGGAACATGGCTCGCTAAGAGAATATGCTCGGTAGATGACGAGCTTGTCAGGAGTGACTAGGACGATTCCTACTCCTGAAACCACGCTTCCGCTGGGACCAGTTCTGGAGGCACCATCGAAGAATAGCTGCCATGCGTCACTTTCCATTGCGGAATTACATTCTGCAACTTCATCAGGGATGTCCTCGTATAGCTTGGAGGTCTCCGGGATCGGATGAGCACCTAGGAAGTCGACTAATGCTTGGCCTTTGATGGACTTCTGAGGGACGTACACCATGTCATATGGTGTTAACAGCATCGCCCAAGTCACGAGTCAAGAATTAAGAGCACTTGGCTTGCTCATCAGTACTCGAAGAGGGTTGATCCTGGAGATGATATGAATAGTCTGGCCCGTGACATAGTGTCGCATTTTCTGGATAGCGAACATCAGAGCCAAGCATTCCTTCTCCACTGGGTTGTATCGGTGTTCGGCTCCGACCATCATCCTACTGAGGTAGTAGATAGCCTGTTCGTGACCCATATCGTTCTTCTGTGCGAGAAGAGATCCTAGTGAATGATCCATCGCTCGAACGTACAGCAAGAACGGTCTTCCCATGACGGGAGGGACCAGAACTGGCAGACTGATGAGGTAGCGCTTGATATCTCCGAACGCTTGCTGACAGGCTTCATCCCATACGAAGGATACACCTTTCTTCATGAGACGGGAAAAAGGCTGACATCTCCCAGAGAGGTTGGATATGAATCTCCGGATATAAGCCAGACGACCTTGAAATCCCCGGAGTTCCTTCAGATTACGGGGCGGTCGCATTTCTACGATGGCCTGGATTTTATCAGGATCCACTTGGATGCCTTTGGCGGTAATGAAAAATCCCAAAAATTTGCTACTAGATACCCCCAAAAAGGACTTTGTGGGAATCATCTTGAGTCGATGTTGGTGCATTAACTCGAATATCGTCCTCAGGTCTTGAATGTGATCATCTTTGAGGCGGCTCTTGATGGCTATGTCGTCCACGTAACATTCTACCTTTTTGCGCAAATGCTCATGAAATATGTTACTCATTGCCCGTTGGTATCTAGCCCCGGCGTTCTTCAATCCGAAGGGCATGACCGTGTAGCAATATACCCCCAACGATGTCCGAAAGGCAGTGTGCTTCTCGTCTTCAGGATGCATCCTGATCTGATTGTATCCCGAGAATCCGTCCATGAAAGACATGTGTTCAAAATCGCAGGTGTTGTCGATCATGATGTCTGTGATGGGAAGAGGAAACTCATCCTTGGGGCAGGCTGTATTCAGATCTCGGTAATCGATGCAGATACGTATTTTCCCACTTTTCTTCGTTACTGGGACGACATTGGCGACCCAGTCGGGATGTTGCTCTTCCCGGATGAAGCCGCAGGCTATCAACTTCTTGACTTCAACTTCGATGGCGTCCAATATATTCGGGCGGAACCGGCGTTGGTGCTGCTTCACAGGCTTCGAATCGGTCAATATATTGAGTTTATGAGTAGCCACCTTTGGATCAAGTCCGGGCATATCCTCATAATTCCACGCAAAGACGTCGATATATTCTTTTATCAGCTGGATAACTTCTTCTCTTTCAGCTGGGGAAAGATTGTTACTGATAAATATCGATTTTGGCGCAAGTTCATCCCCGACGTCAACCTGGATAACTTCATCTTTAGTGGGAGGTTCTCTCTACTCGAAGCGGAACTTCCATTGTGTATCCATCTGTTGAGCCCAAACGTCATTCTCAAATAGTTCAGATTCTTGTTCGTTTGATTCGAAGGGATCCGTCACTACCATATTTACTGGTAATGTTTGCTCGACCGCATGAGGTGAGTCGGAGGGCGACGAGCCGTCTTGAAAAGAGGAAAAGACATCCCCGCCTGACTTGGAAGTCGCAAGGGAGGCGGCATAACCTAAGCCGAAATGGGTTTGTTGATAGTGGGGATTGTGGAGCAGTGGCGTTCGTCTGCCTTTCCCGTAGTTGAGACCTGGTTCCAGCTTCAAGTCGTAACCCATACTTCGCATGATTTTCAAAGCTTGCGGGCTGTACCTGTGAACTTGTATTTCACCAGCGTCGTCGTCGAAGACATCTTCTGGTATAGTCGACTTATTGCGCATGCGGCCGAATACTATTGAATGCTGAATGCTGCTGGTAGGCGGAACAATGAAAACAGAATCTTCATGTGGTCCATAAGTTGTGACGACATTGGATGATGACGCTACCTCCCATATGTACGGATGATAAGAATCCATAGCTTCCAAGAATTTTTGCGCTATAGGTTCTATATCGTCATGGGGAGAGGATTCCTGATTTGGAATTGGAGCATCGATATACTGGAAAAGAGGTCCTTTATTATCATCAGAAACTGCATTCCTGGTCGCATTTACATCAGTCGGCTGCCTGTTGCGCCGCAGGTTGATGACCAAGGGTGGAGGCTTCTGGTTCAAAGTGATCACTAGAGGATCACCCCCTTTTCCTGACCTGGTCCTGTTCCGGTGGATAGCCATAGGCTCCACGGCTCTTGGACGAGTGGTTCGCCCTTTCACTCTGATTGACAGCGGTAGTGTGGCAGAGGGTTCTTTTGGCTCCTGGTGGGATTCCTTCCCTTCTTGGGCTGACACGTCTTCCGTGTGGTCTTGGGAGTATAACACGACATCGGAGTAGTAGGATTCTACTCCTTTAAACGGGTTCAGGTCAGCAACCTTCATCTGTACTGTTCCTTGGGCGTCTACATATTTAAGGCATTGATGTAGAGTTGAAGGAACAATGTTGTGGTCGTAGATCCACGGCCTTCCCAACAAAATGTTGTAGGACACCTCTGAATCGATGACGTAACATGTAGCCACCGATCTGAGATTGCCAATCTGGATCCTTATGCGAATCTTCCCCAACAGCTTACTTCTTCCAGCGTTGAAACCTACGATTGTAGTGGTGGTGTAAGCCAATTCGCTGGTGGGAATCCTCAGCGGTCTGAGCAGACTGTGAGGGATGATGCTGATCGACGATCCTGGATCTATGTGGATCCGGTCGACCTCCATGGAACTGACGTACCCGATGTAATAGAGGGGTCTGTCATGTCTGTTATGTTTTAACAGCATGTCGTCTTGAGTGAAAGTGATATTTGGGACCACCTCCATCACACTGTGGCATTGAGGATACGCCACGGGTTCTTCGTTGGGAGACTTGAGCTGGGTCAAGTATGCCTCCGCCTGCATCAGTGCTTCACTCAGGGCTAGACGAGTGTCTTGGGAGAGCCTGAGTAGCTCGAAGATGGACAACTTGGCTGGTATATTAGCCAGTTGGGCCAGGATGTCGAAGTTGTATGGCTTCTCTAAACCTTTGTTTGGAATGTTTTTCACAGGTTTATCGAAGCGCACTTCTTTTTGCTTCCCTTTGTCCGCCGAAGTTGGTCTTGAAGGACTGGCATCTGGTACGACGGGACCTGGTCCTGAAGGTTTGGCAGTTGAAGCATCCGCCGGTGCATCTTCCTGACTTGCTCCGTAGTCATTGAGGTAGGCTTTCCCTGAATGGGTCGCAGCTAATACCTCGTCTTTGTCTGATGCCGAAGAAATTGCAACCATATGGCATGGTTTGCATTTGGATATCTTTCTAGACGTAGCCTTAGTAGCATTAGTCTCTTCCTCGAACTCTGACACCAAATCCGGATGAACCCACATAATCTCGCCGTGCCGGGTGGTTAGGGGTACCAGGTCATGATTTTGACCCCTAGCTGGAGGGATATTGACGATGTTCATCGTGGTCCAGGAAATGGGTGTGATACCTTCCGGGACTTCTTGGGGAGGCAGATTGCCAAACTGCAGAGAGATCATGTTGGCTGTGACCGTCTTCTCGGTGTTGTGCAGAGTGACGGCCTTAGCATCAATCAACCCCTGGATCTTCCTTTTCAGTATGTAACACGCCTTTGTCGGGTGATGTACGTATCTGTGGAAGATGCAGCATTTGGAGTCGTTAGTACTGCCGACTTCTTGGGGCCATCTCTGCTCCGGAAGGGTGATCTTGGCACTTTTGACGAGACACTCGAATATACTTGGGATATCGTCGTCGTCGAAAGAGTAGACATCGACGGGCCTGGAAGTCCCTGGCCTCGTCTGCGTGGTTGCTGCAATCTTTTGTCTGGACGTATTGATCGCCATAGCTTCTTTGCCTTTGGGACCACGAGGATGGTCGTTGTTGGGAGATGACTTCTTGCCTCTGTCAGAGGCGGAGATCATGATGCCATTGTCGCGCGCCATGCGACTGTTGTCTTCGGCGGCTACGGCCGAGATGAGGAACGAGGGCCAATCATGGAACTGATATGGCCCTGTGAACACCGAGACTACGGGAAGGAGGTTCTTCCTGCAAATGTCTACCAACGCAGAGTCTGGAACTCCTGGAGGCATCTGTAAGGTGGCCTGACGAAAACGTTCGATGAAGGTGCGAACGTCCTCTTTTTCTTTTTGCTTGACTTCGATGAGAGAGGACATAGACATGTCCATTCCTCCCTCGTAGAATCGCGTGAAGAATAAAGCTTTGAAGTCCTCGAAGGAAGTAATGCAGTTGTCCGCCAAGCTACGGTACCACTGATAGGCTACTCCTGAGAGACAGCCTTTGAACACCCGAGTGAGGAGGGCGTCGTTTCCTTGCAGCAACACCGTCATCATACTGAAATAGTTCATGTACTGACTTGGTGATGTCTTTCCCTCGAACAGAGCCATAGTCTGAGGTTTGTACCTCGGAGGAAAAGGGACCTCTTCCCATATAACTGGGTAAGGCTGGTTGATTCCCAGTTTCTTGAGCTGATCCTTGTGCTTCAAGGCGTCAAACTGGGCCTTCAACTCCCGTACTGCCTGTATCGGATTTTCAACCGGAAGCGGGACTACGGAGTGGTGTGGAGTCGGTTGTATTGTGACTCCAACGGGAGGCAATATATTCTCCGAGTGATGAAGCAGAGGAACTGCTGACTCTTGATCTAGAGCAGGCTCTTGGCTCAGGTTGGATGGTGGTAAGTCCACCCCCACACGTATCTGAGTTGGCGGGATTGATGCTTGAGCCATGGCAGTTGTGTGATGAGTTAGCATCATCTGGTAAATGTTCTCCATCATAGATTGCATTTGTTTCAGAGATGTCTCCAGTATAGTGAGGCGTTGTTCCGCGCTCCCTGACGGTGAAGCTTCCTCGCGTTCATCTTCAACGGCATAAACTCCCATCTCCCTGGGTGTCATTAAAGAATGAGTATAGGTCACCGTAGAGGTTGACTCTATACTTTAAGTATCTGATTCGGGGGATTGGCGACCCCCAGCATCGGAATCAGAAGAGTATGAAGCCGTCTGTTGTGACTTCGAACGGGTGTTTTGGAACACCCCAGCTTCAGCGTTCTTGAGGAGTTCATTAAATCTCCTTCGGCTCGGAGGCCTAGAGGGATGACGTCTTGAGCTCGACCCTCCTCTAGGTATGTGTGAAGCCATGTTCACAGAGGCATGCACGGGCTCTTCTTCCTGGAAAGACAGAGAGTAGCTCAACCGGTCAAAAACCGACCGTTTTGCTTTGGAACAGCAACAATTAATCACAACCTTATGACTATTACAAGAGTGCTCATTAGGAGGCATAATAGACATGTTGGAAGGTCCCCTCTCCTTACGCTTCTGGATTAGATATTTGCGCAGGTCAGGAGGAGTCGTAGAGGAAGAAGACGACGGCTTGTTCCTTCTGTTCCCGCCAGTGGGCATGCGGAGGTTGGGAACCCTGGTTTTCCCTGTGCCACCTCTGTACAACAGATTGGCCATCTGGGTGGCGGATGATCCCTGAGAAGGGTGTCTTTCCGCAACCTGAGCTTGCTTTACGCCGAGGGACTTCGCCTGGCGTAATTTGGACTGGCGTAAAGCTGAAGAGGTCCTTAGTTGGCCGTCAGTATCTCGCGTAACCCGGAGGGTGAGCAGATCGTTCCCTCGCTGGCGTAAAGGCCGAGAAGTTGGGTAGTCCGCCGTCTGCTTTCCCTTGCGTAGATTGCAGGGATCATCTGCTTTTTCGCGGAAGGCAGATGAAGTTTTACGCGTGGAATGCGTTTGAAATTTCTGATTTGGCGCCAAGGCTTTATCAGAAATGTTGTCTATTCCGCCAGTGACAGGAGACTGCATTTTACGCGCAGGGCGCGGAGTGGACTTATAGACTAGCGTTAAGCCATTTCCAGAAGTTTTGTCGGCCCTGTCAGAGACAGGCGACTAAATTTTAAGCGCAGGGCACGGAGTATACTCCTGGGTTAGCGCTAAGGCCTTGCCAGAAGTTTTGTCGGCCCTGTCAGAGACAGGCGACTGAATTTTACGTGCAGGGCACGGAGGGAGCAATTCTACAACCTCATTGGTCGGAGAGATCGGAGAGATCGGAGAGATCGGCGAGATCGGAGAGTCCACAGGAATGGTAGAGGATGTCTTGGGCATCCAGACCTTGCGCAGCTTCCTGTTGTCTTGGATGGAGAGAGGGTGAGAGCTACCCCCGGTTCGAAGCATGTCTTCGTAGGCAGACTGGTCGAAATGGACGACCAGTGTCTTCTTTACGGTTCCTACAGATACCGCATCGTGTTGAGCAATTACTTCCTCATCAGAAGAGAAAGACGTCCCCAGTAGAGTCGTCATCTTGTTTGTGGTGAAAAATAAAAGAATGAAATGTATTCAAGACGGGGTTTATACGAAACCCGTTTTCTTTGGTTTACAAACAAACTTGTACAATTTAATCCTATACGAGGATGTTGGAGTACAATTTATTTAATCTGGGTAAATATTGCTATAGGTGTCTGATCTGCAGTCGATCACTTTAGCCCTTGGACCACACGATGATGAAGAAGTGCCGTGGAAGATAGGAGGTAGCTTCGAAGGTTGCAAAGGAGGGTGGATGTACGATGCCAAAGTCGTCGATCCCTATTCTTTGCCTGAGCTCCGGATTCCTCTCTCCCTTCTGCTCTCTCCTGGTTCAATTTCTTCGACCTCTCCCTTGTTCGATCTTCCTTTTAAAATTTTGACCTTTGATCAATTTTTTGACCTCGTTCCTCTGTTGATAGAGGTCTCTATTTATAGAGTTTTAGTGACAGTGACCACTCAGTCGGTGTAAAAACCGAGGAGTGGACAGTACATCACCCTTTTACACAACGGTTAAAGTAACCAATGCCTGCGTATAGATGATCTTTTGAATGAGCATGTGACGCGGGTCCAACTAAGGGACAAAATGCGTATAACTGCTACGAAGATTACGGCGTAAAAGCCACGCAGGTATGTATCCCTCGTGTAGAAGAGGTTGGCGTAGAAGCCA
Source organism: Iris macrosiphon (assembly GCA_036927795.1). Classification (NCBI taxonomy): domain Eukaryota; kingdom Viridiplantae; phylum Streptophyta; class Magnoliopsida; order Asparagales; family Iridaceae; genus Iris; species Iris macrosiphon. The sequence goes on from JAYESA010000022.1 coordinate 2,080,485, forward strand.
ATGTCTGTCACCATGGCATAGAAGCCAAGTAGGCATAGAAGCCGAGTAGCCATAGAGGCCGGGTGGGCGTAGAAGCCGAGTGGTCATAGAGGCCGAGTGGGCGTAGAAGCTGAGTGGTCATAGAGGCCGAATGGGCGTAGGAGCTGAGTGAGCACAGAAGCTGAATGGGCGTAGAAGCCGCTGCGTAAGGTGCCAGAGCGCTGATGTGGACGTCTTAGCTGAGTAGGCGTAGAAGATATAATCAAATCTTTTGCATTAAATGCAGAGATCTGCCACCATCCTGTGCATGAAATACAGATGCTTGTCTTTAAGATTTGCCATCATTCTGCGCATTAAATGTAGATACGTGTCTCGAATCCTGTGCGCAGAGTAGCTGCTGACGTGACAGGCTGTTTGTCCTCCGCGAAGCGTAAGAAGCTCATGTCTGCCTGTGTAGAACTAGGCAGCGTATTTCCTTGCATGCGTAGGAGTAGTTCACGCGAAGGGGATATCACTAAACGACGGTTCGGTGACATTTAATCAAATTCCTTGCATTAAATGCAAAGATCCGCCACCATTCTGTGTATTAAATGCAGAGGCGTGTTTTGAAGGTCTGCAGCCCTTCTGTGCATCAAACGCAAAGACGTGCCTCGAGAAACTGTCACCGCCATGTGCATTAAATGCAGAGGCGTGCCTCGAGCCCTGTAAGAAGTGCAGCTTTCGATGTGGCAGGCGGCTTATCTTCCGCGGAGCATAAACAGTTCACATCCGCCTGTGTAAAACTAGGCGGCGTCGTCCTCTGTACGCGAAAAAGCGGTTTACACAAAAGGAAAGGCAGTAAACGACAGCCTGGGTTGTAGTGTCGCGCCATCATTATAGCCGTCGCCTGGGTAGTCGAGCAGTATCCCTTTGTCAGAAGTCCAGACGTCAGGTTCATTTGCAGGACATGACAGGTTCACTTCGGAGAACACGAAGCGTTCCTCGTACGCTTTAATGCTGCATTGAAAGTGGATGTGTTTTACGCCATATAGGCGACGAAGCCCTCTGTTCTATGCTGAAGCAACCTGGACATATCGCACCTACGCGGGTGGTCTTTTGAGCTTTAATATTTCGTGTTGTGCTCAGCAGAAAAAACTCTTGATTTGCATGCTTGATGGCTCTGAGGTCATCTCTTTACGCTGTCCTGCACCAATAAGCTGCGTATAGCCATCTGGTGTATTTTTCATGCTTCTACAAGCACATGTAGTCAAGAATGTATGGAACATTGCCTTACGACCTAAAGAATATGCCTACGAAGACGCTTGGCATACTGGAGCAGAAAGGCGGATGTCCACTTACTCCGACTGGCTCACTCAGTAGGAAGAAGAAAGGTTTGGGGGACCATTGAGGAAGAGACCAGTTGTGGAAGAAAACTCTCCTCCCACCATGTCTTTCATAGACAGAGAAATATTGATAAGGACTAGAAAAAAAGGCCTCGTTGATAGTGCGCGCATTAAAGTGCATTTAAGGAACGACGTGGTCTCCATGGCTAGTCATTTCACCCTTTACTAAAGCAAGACCTTGAGTCTCATACCTATATACCCAGGCAGGACTCATGAAAGAGACAACATCCAAACAAAAGAGGGTCCCATGCATCTACTGTCAGTACGACGCCCATGAAGCTACAAAGGGGCTCCACACAAAGGACCTACGCATATGTAGTAAAATAAACGCAAGAGGATTCCAAGAGCAAGGCAGTCTATACCCCTAAGAGACAAAACTCCCTACATATGCTGATAGTAAGACGTCCCCCAAAAATATGGATTCTCCGTACATAATGATGTGTACAGTGTATATGTGCTCTCCTTCAAAGCCTCACACTGCCCTCATAGTACAGTGTTTACTAAGAGCAAAGAGAAATATATTTTACTAGAAGAGAAGAGGTGGTTACATAACCCGGCCGCCAAGGACCATATAGAAGAAAAACAAAAATACGCTTTACAAGACAATACCCTACTCAAAAGGTAAATAGTCAAAATCATGAAAGATTCTGGCTATGTCCTGTAGAGAGTGAAGACCTGAAGCTTGAAGTCAAAATCATGATGGTCTTTGAAACCCGTGAGATGGCAATTCACCTCCCTGAGACTGCCCGATGCACCCTAGGATGGACCTCGTAGACCATAAAATTACGGTTCAACTCCTCAAGGTTGATTGGAGGGCACGACAGCCCCTCATGAGTCAACCTTAGGAACCCAAAGTGGCTGCAAACTGAAGCATCCGAAGAGGCCTGCCAACCAACATCCACTATGATGGACCAAGCTTTACAGGCCACGTATCCCCCAACCACGATGCACGTGGGAACCATAGTCATAACAGACTCGTTCTAAATAACTTACAGGCTCAGACCTAACAAAAGACCACCCTGAACAAGGTCGACAAATGAGACTCCACTCCAGACTGACGCTCACACATAAGTACAGATTCTTTTCTTTTCTTCGCTTCATTCAAAGTATTTCGAAACATAGGACAACTTCAAAAAAATTTGAAGCAGATCTTGTAGAAGCATATAAAAATACGTGTAGAATACACGCATGACCAAGGTAAGCTACGTACAAAGGATACGTGCATACAAAATTGTGAAACCCAGGGAGTTGGCCCATTTGTACGCCTCAGAAAAGTGCACGCGTCTCTTTTACTCTTCTAAGAATCGACAACAGGCGGTTGAAGGATATGAGACAAAACATACACATTTAATACAGTATCCTTGAGAGGATCGTGGCAATTAATGCGATTTTCACATAAAGACAGTTGCCATCAAGAAAAAAGTCTAGTCAGCATGGCTGTAATCCACCACGTACAAGGATAAGGGCGTACAAAATGGCAAAACCCAAGGGAGTTGTCCCATTTTGTATACGTCAAGGAAGTGCACGCATCCCCCTTCTCAAGTAACAGACGACTGAGAGATTAAGGATTAAACCTGCATAATTAATGCAGTATCCCTTAGAGGATCGTGGCAATTAATGGAATTTTCTGTAAAAACACAGTTGTCATCATGATGAAAAGCCCAGTCAGCATGGCGCGCATGGCATTAATATTTAACGCTCCTCCATCAAAAACCAAAGCCTCGTCCGCATGACGAAACTTACCTCTCCCGAGCAAGCACATACTAATAAGTCCTGTAAGCATTGGCCGAAGTTTGCCTCGCTCAGGTACGTACGCACAAGACGACAGACACAATGGCCATTTTTGCATGCACCAAGGAGACTCGTCAACAGGACACACACATTTAATGCTCTACCATCAGGGCCAAAGTGTTATCAGCATGGCATGCCCATTTAATGCTCTGCCATCATGACTAAAGTCTTGTCAGCATGGCACGCCTATTTAATGCTCGGCCATCATGGTCAAAGTCTTGTCAACATTGCCAAAGTCAGCCTCGTTTAGGCATGCACACGCAAGGTGACTAATGCAATTATGGATGACAGTTTTCAAGGTGCAGACCTTCCAAAAATGGCAATATATACGAGGGTATCCCCCCAGTATAAAAGGTTCAATTTTTAGGCTCTCTGTAACCACCACTTTCCATCATAGGAATATTTTGGTAATTTTTGCATGTTATTAATTTTTTTTATATATTATTTTATATTAGTGGTTGTCTAGAATTATATTAGTATTAGTTATTGGCTAGCTAATTAGAATTCATATGTGTTAGTTAGTGCTAATTATTGTTAGTCATGACTTTAGTAATTAGAATTAATTAAGTTTAGTTGTCATGAAGAGAACATGTCTTTTAGTTGTAGAGATTCATTTCTTTAGTTAATTAGATTCTATTCATGACAAATGGAGAGGAACAAACTTGATATTTTGGCATGACCAAACCTTACTATAAGATAAGTTCAATTTAGGGCTCATCCATTCATTTTATTTCACTCATTAGCCTCATTTTTCTCAACGCTTCTTCATTTTCAAGCAAACTCAATTCCATAGCAATTTTACTCAATCCACTTCCAATTCTACTCATTCTTACCATCATGAAGGCCTAGAGCATTAAAGAGCACAAAGAGATCCATAGGAGAGGTGCTTGCTAGAAGATCGTGTTCGACTCATCTCTTCCATGTCCAAATTCGAAATTCTCCAAATAGGCTACCAAAACACTAGGTAATTCTCTCAATTTCATCAAATTCATGGTTAGGAACATCCCTTGGTCATATAGAAACATTTCTATGGTTAGATTTGACTTTCCAAGGGTAGATAAAGGGACTAGGAGCCCTCAATTTGGTAGATCTAAGTTGGTGTCATTATTTTGTGACTCAATTTAGGGAAAACCCTAATTGTGTCCATCGAACTTGTGTATTGTATCCTAATGAGGACTATTGATATTTATTTGATGGTGTGAAGGTGTTCTTGTATCCAAAATTGAACACATATAGTCTGTATCATGATAGGCCATGATATATATAGGTAAATTTGGTAAATTGGGTTTATATATATGTTCTTTTGTCCAAAATAGTCAAAATTCGTCATAGTATTTAGTCTCATTTTTATCAGCCATAGCAACTTAAAAATACCATAACTCCTAAATCAGGACTCCGGTTAATCTTTTGTTTTTTTAAAAGAACCGCATCGAAGTTAACTTTACAAATATATAAATTAATAGGCCAAATTTATTCTGGAACTTTCTTTAAAACTGTTTGAGTGTCAGGTGTCCGAAAGACGAACGTGTTTCAGTATTTTTGCGATTTTAAAAAATGATATAAAGGGCTATGACATACTTTAACCCTAGAATTTATTGAATATGTCTAATAGGTGCAGTATTGGTTACAAGTAGAGAACTGACTATACGACATAGGCATTTTGTGTATCCTATGAGCCTAGGTAGTATGGATATCAAGTGAGTGTAGGTATCATAGGTTATCAAGTATATATATATATATATATATATATATATATATATATATATATATATATATGTTAGGTAATAGGTGTTAGTTAGTGTGTGTGTTAGTGTTGATACAAGTGGTTATCAAGTGGGCCAAGTATAGGTAAGTTATGTGTCAAGGTATTAGAGTTTGGGGTATGGTACTAGTATGATACTTGGGTACCATGAGGATATTGGTATCATGACACTCAAGTATCATGAGTGAGGGTAAGTGAGTATTGGGGCTTGAGTAAGGTATAATATTTGGTATCAAGTATTAGTATTAGAGTTAGTTGGGTAAGTATCTATGAGGATAAGGTATTGGTCAAGATACTAAGATATTGGGTATTAGAACTAGGTAATGGATAATATCAAGATGTCAAGTGCCAAAAGTAGGGTGAGTATCTTGGATGTAAGATAAGTGTAGGTTATGGTCATAGGTTAGTATCTTGAGGGTTGGTATCATATGATACTTAATATGGGGCTATGGTACCGTGTACAAACAAGTGATATATGTGTGGGGTAAATTAGAATGTGGTATCCCAGGGTGTATCAAGGTATTTTGAGTACCGAGATACCAAAGTATTAGAACTAGTATGAGGTAATACTAGGATACTAAGGTAAGGTTATAATATTAGGTATTGGATTAAGATACCATGGTAAGGGTAGTGTCTAGCTTGGGTAATGGGTTAGGTACCAAGGTATGAGTTAAGCTATTGGATATTGGCCAAGGTAATGGTATTAGCTAAGGTATTAGTCTAGAAACTAGGATAGGGGTAATATGTTAAGGTATTGGTTAATGTAATGAGATAATACTAAGGTAATAACTAGGTAATGAGTATATAAACTAAGATAATATGAGTTAGTGTTATATATATATATATATATATAGTATGGATATTAGCTAGTATTAGTTAATATTAGCTAGTATTGATAATAATAGCTGGTATAACTTGGATATTAGCAAGGTATTAACTAGTATGGACTAGAAAACCTACTTTAGCTAAGGTATTGACCCTAGAACTAAGGTATTGCCTAATATTTAAGGTATTTGAGTTACGGACTAATGTATTAGGTAAATGTGTGATATGGATTAAGATACCGTGATACGGGATAAGGTAAATAGTTATAGGTCAAGGTATTGCTAGAAATTATAGGTAGAAGTATAAATTAGGATAATATATGTTAGAAACTTATTAGTATAGCCTAGAAACCTTGCATTGGCCTAGTATTAACTAGTATTAACTAGTTTGACCTAGTTAGCACCTAAAAACTAAATAATGACTTGTTAAGACCTAGTATAACTTTATAAACCTTGTAAATTGGTAAAATTAACCTAAAAACTAGAAAATAACCTAGTTTGACTGTGTTGACCTAAATTTGACCTAGTTTGACTATTGTGATCTAGTTTTGACCTAGAAACCTAGTTTTGAGTTAATTAAATATATTGTTGACTTCAAAATACTATTTGACCTTGATACATCATATATAGGTCACTTGGACTCCAGTTCAAGCAATATTTGTTATTTATTGCTCCGGATCTCATGCGAGTACATTTTTTAATAGTTTTTATTATTTAATAATTACTATAATTCGAGTATTTAGAAATATTATATCTGATTCCTGATACTATGGTATACGGATTGGTACATATATTGGATCTTCAATCATGAGATGTTATCTTGACTCATCGCATTGATATTGGATATTATTCATTGTATTGACATTGGAAAATATTAGATAGTGACGTATTATGGTATGTGATCAAGACATTGGGAAATATTATAGACATTGGCAAATATTGCAGATATCGGCTACTAGCTAGTCATACACTTCACGTATGATTGAGCTAGTTACTTCCTTAGTGTTAACATCAAAATGCTTGGATTACATATCTAAATAGTATTTCAAAACACTTAGTATAGTTACATTTCTTCTTGTTCATTTCATAGATTATATTGCCTTGCACCTGATATTTGTAGTTTATTTTCTCCTCCACTTCATATATGCAATGGATATGCCACATTACTAACATTACATGTCTCTCTTTACCATTTATCATTAAATCAGTATATATCATCCTCTATTTACTATTTTATAGTCTTTGTCAATTAATTGAAATTGCTATTGGGTTATACTCGTTCCATCTTGACTGGATATATTTTTCAGAGTATTTGGAGGATTTGTGTCCGACTCACTACGGACCGCATGAGGGAGTAGCTGTAGCCTTAGGCACTAGAGTCCAGGAGTGATTACCGAGAGGCCTAGCCGGTATCACTAGTTATTATAGTTATCCCTTCTTAACCTTATAGTACTGGATTTATTTCTAGCATTTTAGACTTTTGAGATGTATTATTATTATTCCTAGACTTATGGATTATTGATTAGACTTTTGGACTGATGCTGATGTTGATGCTGATGCTGATGACTTTTAGATTGTGACTTCTTTATTTTCTATCATATCGTACAATTTATCCTCCTTATAGATTTTTTTGTGATTAAGTATAGATATTGACTTTATATTATCATCTTGTCCTCCTTATGGAGTTAAAATTATCATTGACAAGTTATATATTATTGTGTGAGATGGATAGATAGTATTATTGACCTAGACAATATTCTACCGCTGATATTGCAGCATAGACTGGACGTACCCACATACTCGTGCCTGATCATCCAGGTGCGGATTGTGACACTCTCTAAAAAATGTGTCCGATAGTCGAAGGAGCAAAATAATCGATCGCAAATCAGACCTCTATAGCTGCCCCTCCCCACAACTTAATGTGTACTAAGAAATTGCCTAATTTTTTTGTACCTATAAAATATTTCTTCTCGAAATAAAGAACGATAAGGAAAGAGATGGTCCATTCGTAACATGGTAAAAATGTTTCTCTTCTTAATCAAATCACCCCTTTATTCACGAACGAAACATAACTGATTTCAAACAACGAAATTGTCACTACCACATTCAAAAAACAGGGATATTTTTAACTTTTTATATATTATTAATATTATGGTATTTATATTAAATGATTTCTTGATAAGTGTATTTAATTTAAATAATTGTGTGAGATGTGTATTTAAATATATTATTATATACAGTGTTCATTAATGTTTGAGCTGGTAGACTTGACCTAGAAGCCCACTAAACGAACACCTGACCGAATTATGAGATTTTGTATTTAATTGTTTTATTTAGAATTTAATTGTTGGAAGTAGTAATTAATTGCCCTAATTTATTTAATTGTTGCACCTTACCGTTGCTTCGATATTTGGAGCGCTACCCTGGCTTTTGCCTTCCAACAAATTTCACAACCTTGCTCTAGACGTGCCCGCCTTCCATTCTGATATTTTTGCAACTCATAATCATAATCTCTTGAGCTTCATTTTAGCCGCACAATAATCGTCGCGGACATTTAATTAATTTCTAAATAAATTCCAACTTTGTATCGTTGTGCGTTCCAATCGAAATTGGAGGCAATCTTAACCCATTTTCTGTACAACCCAAATTAGGGTAATATTCTGTTCTGAGTCATCTTCACTAATGATATTTATGATCCGACCCGATTTTGGCCCCATGTACTCCTAATTAATTTTGGAACACAACTTGCATTTATTTCTAATTAAATTGCGGATACCATTTTGACTGATTCCGTTAATCCCGATTTAATTCCAATGTCCCACTAATTAAGCCCATACCAAACACACAACGCCCCCTCACCCTGCAAAACACCAAATACCAAATCGCCCACCAAATTTTTATCATTTCATGTGTCTGTACAAATACCCAAATTTAAGGGGGCAAATTTGTAAATTTGCATTAGGTGTCAACACCCCATTGGCTCAAACCAATGGAGGAGCCCTAATATTTGACTAGTCAACCACCCTCATTCCTATATGAATAAATTCCTCCATGTCAAATCTTGACCATCCATTAAATGAGTGCATCATCACCCTTCATTCCCACACACACCACCCTATTTAATGTCCCATCACACAAGCCCTAATCCCCAAACCTAGGGAAGCCCCCACCTCCTCACAAGCCCCCACACTCAACCGTAGCCTCCTTCTTCATTCTAAAATTTTTCCTTTCTTCTTCTCTTTTCTTCTTCTTCATCTTCCCTTCTTCTTCTCCTTCTCTTTCTTTTTGAATTAAGGAAGGGGGGAATCATCTCCTATTCACCCAGCCACCACCGAGCCAAGCCCGACCCCGGCCTGCACCTCGACTCCGGCCCGGCAGTCCTCGCTGCACATGGACCCAGCCCTCAGCTCCATCCTCCCCAGCTGCATTCCCCGCTCCGGCAGCATCGACCCCGGACTGCTGCTCCGGTCAGCCTGCACCCCGACCCCCATCGAGCCAACCCCCATCGATCACCCGACCCTCTGGTCGAGCTTCCCACCCGACTCAACCGTGCATCTCCCCCGCAGATGGACCCCGACTTCCTCCAGCCTCCATCTGCTACGACAACTGTTAGCCACTCCCCGCCGAGCAACTCCTCCACCCACCGCCTCGATATCCCGACGGTCAGCCTCGCCATCCTCCTCTCCTCCATCTCTTCCATCTCCACACACAACCGACCCATCCCGAGCTGTGCTCCTGCGAGCCTCCACCTCTGCAACTCCGGCCCGGCTGCTCATCCCCGAGCAACCCCGACCCCGGAGCCACCAGAACTACTACCACCACCGTCCTCATCACCTATCACCACCACCCGGACCTATCACCACCACCCGGACCTATCACCACCACCATCATCATCAACATCCACCTCCCTCGACCCGCAGCTCCGGCCAGCTTCTTCGAGCCTCCCGCTGCCTGCACTCCGGCCAAGCCCGGCCAACCACCACGCTCGCCACGAACCACCACCATTGTGAGACCTCTCCCTCTCCCCTCCTTCATTATATATATATATATATATATATATATATATATATATATATATATATATATATAAATAAATACGTAAATGTGTATATGTGTATGTGTATAAATATGTGTATGTATGTATGTATATTTCGTGTATTTCTCCATATATATACATATATATATATATATATATATATATATATATATATATATATATATATATATTGTGTATACGTATTAAATATATATATTAATATGTATTTTGGTGTATAAATATACGTAGCATATATATAATTAATTTGGTATATATGTACGTGTATACATATATATATAGTATATGTTAGTAAATGCAATTTGGTATATTTTTATATGGAAAAAGTGTAAATAAATAGGTATTATTTTGGAATAAATGTATATATATATATATATATATATATATATATATATATATATATATATATATATATATATAAATACGTATTTTGGTAATTGGTATATGCACATATATACGTATATGGTAAATGTATTAAGATTTGGTATATATATATAAATAGAGTATATGTATATTTTACTTGGTATATATATATATATATATATTCAGTATATATTTTCTTTTATACAAATATTGGTTGTAGTATATATATATATAAATGTGGTATATATATTTTTAACTTATTGATATATATATATATATATATACAACATATAATTTAGTGTATATACTTATACCTATTGTACATAATTATTGGTATACCCATAAATACGTATTAATTTAATTATTGATATATGTCTATTGATAAATATTGTAGCCGACCCCAGTCTAATTACGGATACCCCGTCTTTACATTGACCTGTAATCCTGTAAGTGTTAGTTGACTGCCACATGTACACTGACGTACTAGCGAGCCCCGTATCATTTTGACCGTCTGTCTTGCACAGCAATCACAGACGCGACGCCCGTGCAACTTGACGCACACTGACCCTATATTGACCAGTGCCATACCTGGCATCGCCCTGAGGCCAATGCATTATGATTATGTTAGTGTAGCATCTGATACAAATGTTATATTTATGATATGTCTATAGGACTGTTGGTTCATCCAGGCGATACTCTGGAACAGGACATCGGTATTACCAGCTAAGGACCCAAGGCAAGTAAATTCTCTGATAATTTCTAATTGTTGATAATTTCTATAATTCCAGTATCTAGAAATGTAACATCTGATTCTTGACACTGTGTTACACGGACTAGTATATAGATTGGATCGTTAGTCATGAGGTGTTACATTGGTTATCATATTGACATTGTACACGATATTGATATTGACATTGACATAGACATTGATATTAGACATCGTACATGATATATTGGACATTGATCGTGTATCATGACGTATCATGACTGGATCCACAGTACTAGTTGGGGGCAGGGAAATTGCTAGTGAGAAATGTGATCAAATACCCATTGTACAAGTTTATATTATTGGTGTTAATCATATGCCTCACGTATGATTAGCCAGACCATGTAGCAATCGTAAAAGTCCCAAGCCGATCACATTTCAAAACTACTATTTCAAACACTTAGAATAGATTACAGTTCTCTATTTTAGATTATATACTACATCACCCGTATATGATATTGTACCTTGTTCTCTTCTCTTCATATATGCACTGACTGTATCATATTGCCTATATTGCCTGTCTCTTTACATTGCCTGTCTCTTATTTTGCCATTGCATTTATTCACTGTCTTCTCTCAGTATATAGCATCATCTGTTTATTGCTTTATAGTCCTTATCAATTAAATGGAACTGTTATTTGAGATTGTACTTTGCTCCTTCCTGACTGGAAATATTTTTCCAGACTATGCCTTAGAGGACCGGTATCCAACACTTTATGGACCATATGGTGAGTAGCTGCAGACTTGGACTTGGTAGTTCAGTTGTGATTCCCGGAGGTCTAGCCGGAATCACTAGTCATCTAGTTAGTTCCTTTCAGTAGTTTATTTGGTACCGGATTTGTCTCCGGCATATTTTGTTGAGACTTGGATATTTGTTGAGTTAGATTATTTACATTTTTGACTTGTGTTGTAGTTTATTTTATTTCTTCAATTTCTTATTGTGCTGTAGTTATGTGATTGAGTATGTTGTTCATTTATATTATGTTATCTGTGTCTCCTTATGGAGTTGGATACTCGTGCGAGATTATTTTAGATAGTGCTTGACCTAGACAGCGTTCTACCGCCGATGCTGCGACGTAGGCTGGACGTACCCGCGTACTCGTGCCCAAATTCTGGGTGTGGGTCGTGATACGTTTTTAGTGGTGGCCCATGCAGGTCAGACTTCGCGAGTTGTGCGATGTCGTGGTAGTGTGACATCTCAGTTGTACTACTGCGTGCCTGCGATAGGATATAGGACATAGGATACTAGGATGAAAGCGAATACTCAATCACAATTCCTTGAGAGATTCCTGGGATGACCCCTGAGAATCTTATTATAATTTCTAATTTAAAATATTTTCCTTGTTTCCGTCCATTCTCACTTGTTGATATTGAATTTGATTATTGTTGATCAATTAGTAAATTAAGATCTTGGTGTCATTGTAGAGTTCGATTTCATATCAAGATGAATTTTATGGACTAATTTATGGTATTATCTGATGACACATGTCGATGAGGACAGTGAGAAAGATAACATTAGGGCTATTGGACTACAAGATGTGGATTTAAATTATAATTTGAGGATTGAAAATGAATTTCAAATTTTTAAGAATTTTGAGGAGTTGAGATATTATGTTATTGAAATTTTTGAGGATTCAGATTCAATTCAATGAACATAGACAAAGCCGTAAGGATTTTTTGAAGTGATTAAACTTTCGTTTCAGTATTTGAATATTTGACTTTGAGGAAAGTATATGCATTTTACTTTAAATTGGTCGAGTTAGTTTTGAGGATTTTATTTTGAGGATAAATTTTATAGTGGAAGAGATATATTAGTATATAAGTAGATGAGGTGCATGTGTAAGGATTTGTTGGCTTGAGCATGATTGAGATTGCACTGCAAACTGACTTGGGTGCCCATCTAGGGTTGTATTAGAGGGAGCAGTACTTAGTATGGTGTATTGCAATTGATATGCACTTGAGTGATAAGAACAACTAGTATCAATAATTGCAGTAGGTAAGAAGGCTAGCAGTGAGTGTGCTTGTAGTAGAAATGTGGTACCTAAAGGGATAGAGGTATCAAACCTTGGATGCATCATTGACCTGTGCAATCACTATTAGGAATATTTCCAATCTATTATCTGTTATCCTTAATTCCTTCTGAATATTATTTTTTTAGAACTTTACTGTCCTTCCTTGATGATATCGCATTTTTATTGCCTTAATTGATTCTTTGGGATCTGTCTTCAGGATATCGCCGAAGACGCGATCTATGAGAGTGGGAGCACCAGCTTTAGAGGGGTCTGCCACCTCTCCACCTGATGGACAGACATCCGTAGTTTCTCCTACATCTCTGATACATGTAGGAGTATCTGCACTTTTCGGGGATCCTCCTCCCCCACCTGTTCAGAGGATTGCCGCAGTTATGACGGACAACCTTCCTCCTCCACCGACTCCGATTTCCGGAGGTTTGCCCATTGACGGGGCACAGATGTTTACCTTGATCCAGGGCAAGGTAGATGCCCAGAGAGTGATGGCAGACACTCAGCGAGTTCAAGCTGAGGCTCAGAGGGTGCAGGCAGAAGCGCACCAGGCACAAACCGAGCTGATGAGAGAGAGCATGGAGAATGCTCATAAGGTGACTCTCCAAGCCTTGGAGAGAGTAGCACAATACCAGCAGTTTCCTGGCCAGCAACAGCAGAGATCAGGCACTATAGTGGACTTTAAGAGGATGATGCCTCGAGAGTTCAAGGGTATCGAAGGGATACTCTACGCTGACGACTGGCTAGAGGACATAGAGACGAGCCTGCGATTGGCCCAGATTCCAGAGAGCTTACGGATAGAGGTGGCTGGCAGTCAGACGTTCGATATCGCACTCACGTGGAATCATACGGAGCCGAGACTTACTGCACAAGGACTTACTTGGGAGACCTTCAAGGAGCTCTTCAAGGAGAAGTTCTTTCCCGACGTGGCATTGGGAACCTTGGAAAGTCAGTTTCATGACTTGGTTCAAGGAAACATGTCGGTCGACGAGTACGCTGCAGAATTCTGTAGATTGAGCCGTTTTGCATCGTCTATGATTTGGGACCCAGGAGATCGAGCCTGGAAATTTAGAAAGGGGCAGACGAGAGAGATTAGGTCACGCACTTCTGGTCGTCATACCGCTACCTTTGAGGGTATCTTGATGGATGCCCAGATTGCAGAAGAGGATCTGGATATCAGGCCTAAGAGGAGTCACAATATTTCTGGAGATACGAATGGTAGCGCAGGACCGGCCAAGCGTCACCATATTCAGCAACAGCCGTGGGCGTTTCAGTATCAATAGCAGTACCAGGCACCAGTTCATATCCAGCAACATCCATGGGCATTTCAGTATCAATCGCAGTACCAGGCACCACTTTATATTCAGCAACAGCCATGGCCATTTCAGCATCTACAACAGTACCAGGCACCAGTTCATGTTCAGCAGGATCAGCAGCAGCCTCCGAGAGAGACACAGCAGACTTGTCATTTCTGTAAGAAGCCAGGTCACCTTTGGGAGAGCTGTAGAATGAGACTAGGACTTTGTTTGTACTGCGGCACTGCAGGACATCGAGTAAGAGATTGTCTTCTAGCCCCTTATCTTCCCGGCCAGTGCGCAGCTCCAAATTATAGAGATCCAGTTAGGCTACCTGTGGAACCGTATGTTGCTCAGTACCCGCGGAGGGAACCACCCCAGCAGGGCGGGGCATTTGCGATGACGGTCGAGGAGACCGATACTGCAGGTAATGTGTTAGCAGGTTCTGTTCTTTCCTTTCTTCTGTTCCTTCCTATTTGATTGATTGACTGATTCCCTAGTACCGTAGTTAGTATGCATGATTTTTTCTTGTTAGAATGTAGTTAGTAGTACACCCTGACAGAGACTGCAATACCATGACAAAAGACACATGACCGTACATATTTTTCTTAGATTGCATGACTGTAGGTAGAATTTTCTTAGACCATGATTATTGGGGTTTGACCATAGTAGATTTATGAAGAGGTTATGACTTGAGAAGAGAAACAAGATGCTTAAAATTTTGGAGGAAAAGCATAAAGGGTTAAGGATTTAATATGGCAGAATTGACGAATCATTGATTTTATCAAGATTGAGATGTGATTAAATTATTATTAAAATTCGAGGATAAACATTAATTTAAGTGAGAGGTTAAGAATTTAATATGGTAGGATTGATGATTATTAATTACGATATAATTTATCATTAAAAATTTGAGGAAATTAAGGAGATTATCATTATACCTATTTGATTGCGATATATGAATTTAAAAAATTTATATTATAAATGTTGCATTT
This sequence comes from Iris macrosiphon, assembly GCA_036927795.1. NCBI lineage: Eukaryota > Viridiplantae > Streptophyta > Magnoliopsida > Asparagales > Iridaceae > Iris > Iris macrosiphon. The sequence goes on from JAYESA010000022.1 coordinate 2,095,716, forward strand.
GAAGAATCCATAAGTATCGTATTGTTTGAGTTTTGTGGAAAAAAAAAAGGAACCCAAGGAATAAGATCATTGATGGATTAGTGTTTGGATTCAGACTTTTTGGGATGAGATTTAGATTTTTATATATATGCATTGATAGAAATTAAATTGAGGAGTAGATATTAAAATTTCGAGTATTTAATTTTTTAACTTAAAAATTCTGAGGAAATTGTGAGAAAATTGTGAGAAAAATGGAAACTGATTTTATTTCGAGGATTTTTCAGGAATACAATAATTTTAGAATTTTTTAAAATTGTAAAATGACAAGGTGGATTATTTCAGGATTTTGTGGGTTGGTAAATTTAACTATTGATGGAAAATAATATAATAAATAAACACTACTATGAGGATTTTTAATTTCGAGGACGAAATTCTTTTAAGGAGGGTAGACTTGTCACTACCACATTCCAAAAACAGGGGTATTTTCGACTTTTTATATATTATTAATATTATGGTATTTATATTAAATGATTTCTTGATACGTGTATTTAATTTAAATAATTGTGTGAGATGTGTATTTAAATATATTATTATATATAGTGTTCATTAATGTTTGAGCTGGTAGACTTGACCTAGAAGCCCACTAGACAAACACCTGACCAAATTATGAGATTTTTTATTTAATTGTTTTATTTAGAATTTAATTATTGGAGGTAGTAATTAATTACCGTAATTTATTTAATTGTTAAACCTTACCGTTGCTTCGATATTTGGAGCGCTACCCTGGCTTTTGCCTTCCAACAAATTTCACAACCTTGCTCTAGACGTGCCCTCCTTCTATTCTGACATTTTTGCAACTCATAATCATAATCTCTTGAGCTTCATATTAGCCGCACAATAATCGTCGCGGACGTTTATTTAATTTCTAAATAAATTCCAACTTTGTATCGTTGTGCGTTCCAATCAAAATTGGAGGCAATCTTAACCCATTTTCTATGCAACCAAAATTAGGGTAATATTCTATTCTGAGTCATCTTCACTAATGATATTTGTGACCCGACCTGATTTTGGCCCCATGTACTCATAATTAATTTTGGAACACAACTTGCATTTATTTCTAATTAAATTGCGGATACCATTTTGACTGATTTCGTTAATCCCGATTTAATTCCAATGCCCCACTAATTAAGCCCATACCAAACACATAATGCCCCCTCACCCTACAAAACACCAAACACCAAATCGCCCACCAAATTTTCATCATTTCATGTGTCTGTGCAAATACCCAAATTTAAGGGGGCTAATTTGCAAATTTGCATTAGGTGTCAACACCCCATTGGCTCAAACTAATGGAGGAGCCCTAATATTTGACTAGTCAACCACCCTTATTCCTACATGAATAAATCCCTCCATGTCAAATCTTGACCATCCATTAAATGAGTGCATCATCACCCTTCATTCCCACACACACCACCCTATTTAATGTCCCATCACACAAGCCCTAATCCCCATACCTAAGGAAGCCCCCACCTCCTCACATGCCCCCACACTCAACCGTACCCTCCTCCTTTATTCTAAATTTTTTCCTTTCTTCTTCTCTTTTCTTCTTCTTCTTTCCTTCTTCTTCTCCTTCTCTTTCTTTTTGAATTAAGGAAGGGGGGAATCATCTCCTGTTCACCCAGCCACCACCCGCCCAAGCCCGACCCCGGCCTGCACCATGACTCCGACCTGGCAGCCCTCGTTGGACACGAATCCGGCCCTCAGCTCCATCCTCCCCAGCTGCATTCCCCGCTCCGGCAGCATCAACCCCGGACTGCTGCTCCGGTCAGCCTGCACCCCGACCCCCATCGAGCTGACCCCCATCGATCACCCGACCCTCCGGTCGATCTTCCCACCCGACTCCACCGTGCATCTCCCCCGCAGACGGACCCCGACTTCCTCCAGCCTCCATCTGCTCCGACAACTGTCAGCCACTCCCCGCCGAGCAACTCCTCCACCCACCGCCTCGATACCCCGGCGGTCAGCCTCGCCATCCTCCTCTCCTCCATCTCTTCCATCTCCACACACAGTTGACCCATCCTGAGCTGTGCTCCGGCGAGCCTCCACCTCTGCAACTCTGGCCCGGCTGCTCATCCCCGAGCAACCCCGACCCCGGAGCCACCAGAACTACTACCACCACCGTCCTCATCACCTATCACCACCACCCGGACCTATTACCACCACCCGGACCTATCACCACCACCATCATCATCAACATCCACCTCCCTCGACCCGTAGCTCCAGCCAGCTTCTTCGAGCCTCCCGCTGCCTGCACTCCGGCCAAGCCCGGCCGACCACCACGCTCGCCACGAACCACCACCACTGTGAGACCTCTCCCACTTCCCTCCTTCATTATATATATATATATATATGTATATATATAAATACGTAAATGTGTATATGTGTATGTATATAAATATGTGTATGTATGTATGTATGTTTCGTGTATTTCTCCATATACGTATTAAATATATATATTAATATGTATTTTGGTGTATAAATATACGTAGCATATATATAATTATTTTGGTATATATGTACGTGTATACATATATATATAGTATATGTAAGTAAATGTAATTTGGTATATTTTTATATGGAAAAAGTGTAAATAAATAGGTATTATTTTGGAATAAATGTATATATATATATTGGTATTGATATATATAAATACGTATTTTGGTAATTGGTATATGCAAATATATACGTATATGGTAAATGTATTAAGATTTGGTATATATATATAAATAGAGTATATGTATATTTTACTTGGTATATATATATATATATATATATATATATATATATATATATATATATATATATATATTCAGTATATATTTTCCTTTATACAAATATTGGTTGTAGTATATATATATATAAATATGGTATATATATTTTTAACTTATTGATATATATATATACAACATATAATTTAGTGTATATACTTATACCTATTGTATATAATTATTGGTATACCCATAAATACATATTAATTTAATTATTAATATATGTCTATTGATAAATATTGTAGGCGACCCCAGTGTAATTACGGATACCCCGTCTTTACATTGACCTGTAACCCTGTAAGTGTTAGTTGACTGCCACATGTACACTGACGTACTGGCGAGCCCCGTATCATTTTGACCGTCTGTCTTGCACAGCAATCACAGACGCGACGCCCATGCAACTTGACGCACACTGACCCTAGATTGACCAGTGCCATACCTGGCTTCGCCTTGAGGCCAATGTATTATGATTATGTTAGTGTAGCATCTGATACAAATATTATATTTATGATATGTCTATAGGACTGTTGGTTCATCCAGGCGATACTCTGGAATAGGACATTGGTATTACCAGCTAAGGACCCAAGGCAAGTACATTCTCTAATAATTTCCAATTGTTGATAATTTCTATAATTCTAGTATCTAGAAATGTTATATCTGATTCTTGACACTGTGCTACACGAACTAGTATATAGATTGGATCGTTAGTCATGAGGTGTTACATTGGTTATCGTATTGACATTGTACACGACATTGATATTGACATTGACATAGACATTGATATTAGACATCGTACATGACATATTGGATATTGATCGTGTATCATGACGTGTCATGACTGGATCCACAGTACTAGTTGGGGGCGAGGAAATTGCTAGTGAGAAATATGATCAAATACCCATTATACAAGTTTATATTATTGGTGTTAATCATACGCCTCACGTATGATTAGCCAGACCATGTAGCAATCGTACAAGTCCCAAGCCGATCATATTTCAAAACTACTATTTCAAACACTTAGAATAGATTACAGTTCTCTATTTTAGATCATATACTACATCACCCGTATATAATATTGTACCTTGTTCTCTTCTCTTCATATATGCACTGACTGTATCATATTGCCTGTCTCTTTACATTACTTGTCTCTTATTTTGCCATTGCATTTATTCACTGTCTTCTCTCAGTATATAGCATCATCTGTTTATTGCTTTATAGTCCTTATCAATTAAATGGAACTATTATTTGAGATTGTACTTTGCTCCTTCCTGACTGGAAATATTTTTCCAGACTATGCCTTAGAGGACCGATATCCAACACTTTATGGACCATATGGTGAGTAGCTGCAGACTTGGACTTGGTAGTTCAGTTGTGATTCCCGGAGGTCTAGCCGGAATCACTAGTCATCTAGTTAGTTCCTTTCAGTAGTTTATTTGGTACCGGATTTGTCTCCGGCATATTTTGTTGGGACTTGGATATTTGTTGAGTTAGATTATTTACATTTTTGACTTGTGTTGTAGTTTATTTTATTTCTTCGATTTCTTATCGTGCTGTAGTTATGTGATTGAGTATGTTGTTCATTTATATTGCGTTATCTGTGTCTCCTTATGGAGTTGGATACTCGTGCGAGATTGTTTTAGATAGTGCTTGACCTAGACAGTGTTCTACCGCCGATGCTGCGGCGTAGGCTGGACGTACCCGCGTACTCGTACATAAATTCCGGGTGCAGGTCGTGACAGAAATAGAACTAACTTGAAAACCAAGCTTTACAACTCGAACAGACTTCTAATCGAACCGCGACTTGGCACTAGAAGGCTTGGGAGTTGTACTTGGGAGTATGAAGATTATATTGCTCAGAATAAAATAGATTTGCAAGTGAAGAATATGTGTGTTTTAATAGCAAACTCAAGGGTTATTTATAGTTTTTCATAATGGCTATTCTGACTAAATTTGGCCTGAACTCGGTTAGCCCTAACGTTCAGAAATTCGATCGTTGTAGACCAGTTCTTCAGAAGAAAATGTCAAAATGTGACAATTGTGTCAGAGGGATCGAGTTTGGTCTGATTTTGGTTGGTGACTAAATTTTGTCCGAGTTCGGCTGCCTATTTTCCAGAATGGGTTTTGGTTTAGGTCAGGTTTACTTTTGGTGGACTAGGATATGGTTTTAGGATGGGGTTTGAGCTTTCTAGTGCCAGTGCAACTCGATGTACAATGAGTCCTAATAAATAAAGATAAAATACATAATAAATGAGAAAATATGATGAACAATTTTGCACCTTCAAGTGAATAGTTGAGATGGTACTTTGGAGCTTGATGTGCTATCTTTATGTGACATATTTTATATTAAGTCATATTGTCACTCCTCAGTCTCAAAATATACGGAACCAGGCTACGTAGTAATGGCTAGCTAAATATCTAGGAAAACTCTAGTCCAACTTGAATACGTATAAGTTGTCCTAGATTCGTGTAACTATCTCTATAGTATCTATATAACTTAATATAATACCTCATTAGTAGACCCAAATATAATGTCATCAACATAAATTTGTACCAATAAAATGGTGTCATCAATTAATTTTATGAAAAGTGTAGTGTCAATCTTTTCTTTTGAAATTTTTTTTTCAAGTAAGAAAGAGACGCTCATACCAAGCACGAGGGGCTTGTTTGAGGCCGTAAAGAGCTTTCTTAAGCTTGAAAACATGATTAGGATATTTATAATTTTTAAAACCAGGTGGTTGTTTGACAAAAACTTTTTCTTTAATAAAACTATTAAGAAAAACATTTTTTTACATCCATTTGGAAAAGTTTAAAATTTGAAAGTTTGCAAATGCACAAAGCATGCAGATCGATTCAAGTCTTGCAACAGGAGCGTATGTTTCATCGTAGTTAATATCTTCCTCTTGGTTGTATCCTTGAGCTACAAGACGTGCTTTGTTATATGTGACAGAACCTTTCTCATTAAGTTTGTTATGAAAAACCTATTTAGTACCAATGATCGGATGATCATTTGGTTTAGGAACAAGTTCCCAAACCTGATTCCATTCGAATTGGTTGAGTTCTTCATGCATTGTAGACATCCAAAATTTATCAGAAAATGCTTCTATAACATTCTTAGGTTCTATTTGTGATATAAAAGCTATATTGGCTATAGAATCTCTATTTGCTGAACGAGTACTTACACCTTTTGATACTTCACCTATTACCAAGTTCTTTGGATGGTCTGGCATGAATTGCAACTTCTTTGGCAAGTTTTCCAGATAACTTGTTCCAGATGTTGTATCGCCAGGGGTACAGGATATTGGTTGGACGTGTTCATCATCATAATCCCTATTGGGAGCTGGTGCTTGACTGTTATACTCATCCAAAGTGACATTAACAGATTCTTCAATAATTAATGAGCATTTATTGAACATTCTGTATCCCTTACTCTTGGACTCATATCCAAAAAAAATCATTGTCAGCTTTGGCATCAAACTTGTCTAAGCTGTCTTTGGTATTCAGGATAAAGTAGCGACAACCGAACACTAGAAAATAAGAAATAGTTGGATTCATTCCAAACCAAAGCTCATAGGGAGTCTTCTTCGATATAGGTCGAATCAGAACCCTATTCAAAATATGGCACGCTGTATTTATAGCTTCTTTCCAAAATTATTTCGGAAGAGAAAACTGATCTAACATGCCTCTAGCCATATCGCCAAGAGTTCTATTCTTCCGCTCCACAACACCATTTTGTTGGAGAGTTCTAGGACAAGAAAACTATGAGCACCCTAATTTTTATATAAAATTATTTTGGTAATTAGCAATTAATTTTATTTATTTATTTAATTTAAATATTTATTTGATAATTTATTAAACAATAGATACTTTTTGCCATGGTCTTGAGATTTTAGTACAACACTAGCCCTTACCTTTTGACAAATTTTGCGTACTAGACTTAGACGAGACAAATTAGGTTCATCGATTGAATGTCACTCATAAATTTGCATCGCTATGCTTCATTTTTTCGCACAACTTTCGCGACGTAAAATCTAGATATTGACAATTTAGCACTTGGTCGTTGCGTACGATTTTAATGCGCAACATCAACCCTTTTCATCTAACCAACTTCACATCCATAAGCCTAAATAGACCTAACATGTTCATATTAAGGGTGTTTCATTTATTTAAATCCCTACATGCTTCATAAATATCACAGGGTTCAAATCCTAGTTTAAATATCCAGTTTTTTTATTTTAGGAAACCGCATCTTGCATATCTTTTGTGCACTTTATTTAAATTAAAATAATTAATTATATAATAGGACAAGGATCATTAGAAGCCTAACAAACCCTCATGGACCCTTAAACACAAGTCTATTTTGGTCCCAACACAACTCCAAGCAACCAACACCCAAAAGTCTAACCAACAAGTATATATAAACATACAACCCTCTCCTCTACCTAGCCTTAGCCGCCTCTCCTCTCTTATGAATGACCACAACAGCAGCCTCCTCCCTTTTTAACATCTCCTCTTCCTCCTCTTCCTTCCCCACACCTTCACGCACCCCCACGAGCACCCCAAGGCCGACCCCAAGGCCAATCATTCACCCGAACACCCCCATATTAGATCGGTTGCTACTGCTGCTTATTGCTGCTGTAAACAATGACCAAAACCCCTCAAAAATCCTATTTTCTTCATCTATTTGAAGTCCCTTAGCACTTCGTCAAGTGACGCGAAGTTTGGAGTCCGTTTGGTACTCCGTTTGGCCGTAGTGGCGAAGAAGGTCCCCGCCGTAATCGCGTACGTGTACGTTTTCCAACTTCAAATCTCCTTCTTATTTTTCATGAAATAAAACTCATGAAGAACCATGTTAATGTTAGTTGTGATTAGAAATATTTCAATGCATATGAAACCATATTTTTATGTACAAAACTACCCCTAGTTGTTGAATACTCTAGACACGGACACAGTGCATCAATATTAGTTGTAGTTCTTTGAAGGTTGACTTATTTTGACTTTGTAAATAAATTCTAAAATTTAATATATTATAATCACAGAATATTTAATATATTATTTTATTATTTATTAATTTTTTTTGATGCAAATAGGGTAGTTGCATGCATAAACTACGTAGCGTAGTTGCTAGGAATCACTAGTTGTCGCTCGTAGTCTTTTTACATGCAATAATATTGGGTTGATTATTTTCATATAATTATGAATGATTTTAAAATTAATAGTTTTTAATAATTAATGATTTAAAAATACTTTTGAAAATATTTAATGACTAGTAATATTCTAGTGTGTAGCTATTTGCATGTGCAACCAATGCAGAATTAATAACTAGATAATAACCTAATTTAACTAGAAAATTAGAGTCTAATTAGTGTAATAATTAATTGGTAGGTGTTCAAGACATTTCTATGGAGAGATTCGGATCGGACTTGTTGTGCTCGCAGTTTGGCTCGGATGGCAAGTACACATTCCTTAATTGTATTTTTAGTTATATTATGCCTAGTTGTTATTTGTTAGTTGTGTGCAAACGTCTTAGAGTAGTAGACTTACCTGGTATATTGTGAAGGTACGTGGTATCTTCTGACCTGACACTTGTTCAACACGTTCACTGAGTGAGAGATAGTGCATGGACTAGCATGTTGATTGGCCATTGATACGTGAGTTCGTGTCTTGTGTTAGTAGTTGATGTTAGTTTAGTTTTTAAATTTTTATTGACATCGTTGCATTATGCCTGCAATGCGTATACGGTTCAGATAGTACTTGGTAGAGGAGAATCTACTAGTGAGCGTATGGATTTTCTGTTTCTTACTATGTAAATAGTATAAATGGTGTACCCCCCGAGTTCTGTTGAACGCCTGGTGGGATGACTTGTTCTTCTATTTCTTCCCTCTCATGCGCCACTAAGATGTCTCGAGTGCATATCCATTAGATTGTTTAGTTACCCTATTTATTGTTTACTACTTTACTTTTATGCATATCGATTTCTTGTATACTTGGTATGTCCCTCTGAGGACCTGGCACATTTTCTGGATCCAGACAAGCACTTGTACCCTACGGACTACGGAGTTGGAGATTTGGTGACGAGGACCTTGAGGTAGAGCCACATAAATTTCCCTGAGCGTTATGGATGATAGTTGCTTAGTGTCTTGGGTGTCATTATCTAGTTAGCTGGTGTCACGCCCCAGTCCCAAAAATACGTAGGACTAGGACACGTAAGCATGCCAGCCGCATGGATATGGTAACTCCAATATATGGAAACCAAATCCATACGTACGCTGTAATATGAATATCAAATCCACAAGTGGTATAAAATGTATTACAAGTCACAGGGTATAATCTAAATCTCATCCATGAAAATCAAATATAATAAAATAACCAGTATCTATGAAACTAGATCTCAATAAAAAGTATCTAAGGATGATAGTTGGATGAAAACAAATCCACTACCAACTCAAATATAAGAGCAAATACAATATAAGTACAACACAATAAACACTATATAAGAATACCAGCTATCAATTACGGGCTCGAAGAGATGACATCCTCGAATCATAGGTAACCATCCGAATCTGCGCTCCTGCGAATACTCAAGAACAAATACACCTGGCAGGGGACCAGGTCCTCAGAGGGACATAACAAGATACTTAAACACATGCCAATAAAGTACTGAAATAAATATCCAATAGGGTCGCCTAACCATCTAAGTGAATGCAGATAAGAACAACTTTCCCCACAAGTGAGCTATCTGGCTGAAAACTGGGATTTGGCATTGTTCTCTTTTGAAGATCCAGGGGCCTAAAAGGCACGTTGTCTTTTGAACGCCGGTGGCCCGCCTGATAGTACATAATATATAAGGGTCATCACCACCCGTATCTTCGGCGGAGAATCCGGGCGCACAGAAAAAAGTGCAAAGGAGCTCAAATGCAGTACTTGTTGTTCTCCCCACCCCATGCTCTAAGCATGTCATGTCCATGACACGATAAACCTCTAATAACTGCCAAGTCTACTAGCATGCAAAGTTTCTAACAGCAGTTATTCCTAACGCACAGCCCACACGTACCAATGATCAGTCAATACGTACGTCCGTGATCTATATGAGACTCACAACTCGTGTAAAAATGTGTCACAGTCAAAAGAACCTAATGATGCTGCATGATAATAAGGTAGTCTCATAAACAAGGTCAATGCAAATACATAAATAAAAACATATCGCGACGACACCGTCGCGCGCATTTTATATAACAGTTAAAATATATGAACTAAAGACAGAAAATAAAGATGCATGCAACATATGAAATATAAATAACAGTACAATGGCAAGGTATACTTGCTTGGTAAGGAAGCTGCAATGTACCAATAACCTGCTCCAGAAATCGCGCAGAACAATCCAATATCCTATGTAGACATAAATATAATACAATAGAATCATTAGTCATTACACTAGCACATACTCAACCATATTTACACTGGACTCAGGGGGTATTCTAGGGGTAACACTAGTCATCTAACACGGTCAATTATGCGTTGAATTACGCGGGTGTCGCATCTTCAAGTACTGTACGAAATCAGTCAGTCAACTGACAGGTGTCTATGCCAGTACGTTAATGTACGCAAGGCAGACAAATTCACAAGTTCTTAGGGTCAACATGGTCAAGGTAAGTATGGGATAGTCCACGGTGTCCTAGGGTCGTACAGTCTGAATATTTAGTCATAATTATCAATTAGCATTTACTTACATATATATTCATATAATAATATAACCATCAATTTATTTTCATAACTATTGGAATACATATAGTAATTACGTACATAAATATATATACCAAACTGAATAATATTTGCGTACAAGTAAATGTACGAACGCGCATTGGGTTCTCCGACTCAGGGTCTGATGAAAACTAAGCGTGGTGGCTAAATACTAACGTCCTACTAGAACACTGTCAGAGAATGTACTCTCCGGGGGTCCTGCTGCTGGTATGAATCAGAGTCCAAGTCACAGTCCAAATAGCCTATGTATTACAAATTTATCACGTCAAAAGATAATTTATTTTAATTTATTTAATTCTGGAATAATTACTCTAAAATCCTATTTTTAATCTTATTATTCTGATTTTTATGTTAATTCCTAAATTCTGTCCAAAAAAACTAAATTTTATCAACTCGAGACTCACGGCACGCAAATCGAGGCGATCTGTTGACCGAAAAGTCAACCGACACAAAATTAACTTTCATGCATGATTTCATGTAGATTTCAGCATCAAAATATGCTGGAATTTACGGCTCGTCCGAATTCAAATTCGTTTGGGAATTATGGCACATACAAATTTTATATTTTGCACCGATGGTTAAATTTTAACCTAGAAGTTCTACAGAATTAAAAGTATACAAATACTTCGAATTAATTTATGGGAAAAACATATGTCAATTATCTAGACATTAGCTTTCCGAAACTTTAAACGGTTCATGATTCTGATTTCTGGTTCTCCCGGAATCGCGAAAACATCGAAACACGTCTATTTTCGGACATGCTGTACTCTACGAATTTTTCAGAATTTAATACTCATAATTTCGTAGAAAAATTTATATAATCAGAAAGCTAACCTCAAAAAACTAGGCCTCATTTGGAGTCCGGAACTATGCGCAATGGCTTGTGGAAGATGAAGGAACCCTAGATGGCAATTCTCCAAAATCGGCTCAAAGAAAACCCTAAAATTAATAACTAAACTATTATATATGTAAACTCCCTCGACCAGATTTCAGTATTTTAATATTATTTTTAGTTAATTAGAATTAGTGCAACTTTTTAAAAAAATTTATTTACTATATATTCTATTGATTGTGCACCTGTTCATTACACAATTAATTAGGGCCTCACACTAACTGTTAACCCTAAACTAATTTCACATTCCTGCCCTAGACTTGCTAGACTACATTTTCTGTATTTTTAGCAACTCCCAGAAACCTCGTTTTGTGCTTCGTTTTAGTCGCACAAATATCGTTACAAACATACGTATTTAATCCCTATTTAATTTTCTGCTCTTTACCCACCTCTGTACCCTAGAGATTTGAGGACCAGTAGGCACCTGTTTTGCCCAACCAAAAATACGATAATATTCTACACTAATTGTATTACAATTATCGTATTGACACCGTAGAAAAATTATGACCCTAACTGTCCCTAAATAATTAGTGAACATCGTGCGCAGTATTTATTAAATAATAAATACGGTAACCCGTATCACCTGCAGAATCAGACCCTGCATCTCCCCAGGCTCAACCCACACTGTCCAAAACATACTCCCTAGCTTTTTCCCTCAATACTGTGAATTTTGGTAATTTTTAGAACCAGGTGATTTTTTCCAGACAAATTGCATAATTGCGCAAATTCCCAATTTTTGGACTTTTATGCAAATTGTGAAAAGTTAGGGTTTTATTGCAAAAATGCATGCTAGGTGGCAACCTCCTATTGGCTAGACCATAGGTGGCAAGGGCCCACCATAAATATCCAGGATAAATATTACAAAATATCCCAAAAATTCAAATTACTAAAATACCCCCAAAGTTCCCTTTAATTACGAAAATGCCATTGGCCTAAAAACCTATAAAAACCCTAACCCACACACCCCTCTCTCATTCCCACTCCCTCACAGCCACCGCCGTACGCCGTCGGCCGCCCAACTCCGGCACGACCTCCGCCCCGACCCCCTCTTCCCTCCGGCCAAGCCTCGTCGCCTGAGCCGCACTGCTCCGCCGTGGCGAGCCACCGCAGCACCCACTCCCACACTGCACCACAGCGGCTCCCCGACCTCCGACAGCCCACCACCGCCTCCCTAGCCCTCGCCGACCACCGCCACCACCCTCACTCGCCTCGCCACCTCCTCCTCCACCGACCTGACCTTCCCCCACCGCTCCACGACGGCCTCCGCCGCCGGCAACTCCCCCGCAAGCCACCACCGCCTCTCCCTGTCATCCTCCTCCCCCACCTCCCCGACGCTCCCCACCGCCACTCCGGCCACCCCCGACCTCCGCCACCACCACCAATCTCTCCGCCACCCTTCCCTCCTTCGATCCCTCCGCCTTGCCGGCCGTCTCCGCCGCTGCTCCGCCGCCGGCAAGCCCCGCAGGCTGCTGCTGCTGCTACTGCTGCCAGCAGCTACTGCTACTGCCGTTGCTCCTCCGGCCGGCCGCCGTCGACTCCGCCGCCGACCTTCCGCCGACGACTCGCCGTGGACCCCACCTGCCACCTCGTCAGGTATAAATACGCTATTATATACGTATTTATATATATATATGTATATGTATGTATATGTATATATATTTATATATATATATATATGTATATTAATATATATGGTTATATATATTAATATATATTATATAAATAATGTATAAATACAGTATATTATATGTATTATTATTATTATTATTATTATTATTATTGTTACTATTATATGTATATATTTCATATATATGTATATATATATATTAATATATTTTTATGTATATATATATATGTATATATATATATATCAATATATATATATATGTTATCATATATATATTATTATTATTATTTAGTATTTAATAAAAACAGTATATATATTTACTTATATATATATATGTATTTTGTTCATTTTACATATATATATGTATTTTGTGTATATATATAAATATGCATTTTCATTTATGATTTTCCTTACTTATAAATATATATATATTTATATATATATAATTATAATATATATATGTATACTATATATATCATATATATACAGTATTTATATTATATATATTTGTATATGTTATATAAATTCTACTATAATGTATATATGTATATTATGCACTCTTTTTCTTTTATTTAATTCTGTACTTAATTTCCTGCACCTATTTATATAAATATATCTAAATATATATATATATATTATCTATATGTACATAATATAACATATTGTTAATATGTTATATTTATATTATGTATTATTATTAATAATATATATATTGCTGATAATACAGCTTATATTCATATGTATATTTCAAATTCTTGCACTGTCTTTAAATTCATAGATTATATTATACAGTGGTCACATATAGACCCTGATAAATATTATTATTATAAATGCTGTATATGACAGCGGTCACCTATAGACCCTGGTATTAGTGCTGGATATTACAGCACTTATATTTATATTTAAATTCCTGCAATGTTATTTTATTATCTATATATATATACTATATAGTACTGTATAAAACAGTACATAGATATATATGTATTTACTTTCTGCCCTGTCATTTAATTTATTTATACTATAATCAGTGGATATACCCTGATAATAATATTATATTATAATATTTATGACAGTGGATATACCCTGCTATTATATAAATTTACATTCCTGCATTCTCTTTTCTGTATATATATACTATATATATACTACTACTACATACTATATCTATAAGTATATATATATATATATGTGGGTGTGTAACCTATATATATCATACATAGGTAGATATTTATACTTTTATATTATACCCTGATAATTCACGAACCTGTATATTTTTAACAGAGAATATCTCCAGCACAACCAGTGACCCCTGTCACAAGCAACTACAAACCTGACTACGAGATCAGGTTATCGACACTATCAGGGAGTAGGCAAGTATACCTTGCCAAGTACTGTTTAAATTCTCAATATTGTTATATGCTCTTATTTCTGTATTTCATATACCATGATTACCTGAGACTGCCTTGGGTACAGTCAGTTGATTTGTTGACAATTAAAATAATATTACAGACTCCCAATAATTATGAGAGTATAATAATATTCTCCTAGACCCTATCACGGGAACACGCAACATGGTTGCAATGCATATTGGGATGCGAGCTGCGTATTTGATTTGCTACCAATACGTGTGACCCGCATCACGGATTAGAATAAATTAAGGAAATGTACGACTTGACATTTAGTTACACTGGGCGGGGAGAACGACTAAAATACGTATGGGACACCCACCTCTTTACCATGTGCCGCACTCGACGGAGTGATACGGATGATATAGATATGTATTCATGTGACCATTCTCATCGTAGATGGAAAATTGTATAGTGCCCTTGAACGGGGGCATATGTGGCATATACTAGCCTGTCACTACAGATTGGTGAATTACGTCAGCATATGTCTAGCCACACATTTCCCATACGTATTAGGTTGTCTCAAGTTGCATTCACTTAGATGGTTAGCACCCTGTATTTATTTTATTCAGTAATTTAATTCAGTATTTACATACTTGGCATGTTATTTTCTTGTATCTTGTTACGTCCCTCTGAGGACCTGGTTCCCTGCCAGGTTTAGCTGAGACATTCCACCCCACAGTACCTGGACCTTGACAGGAAACATGCCTTTGAAATGGAGTTAGAGGAGATGCCATCAGAGTCTACCTGAGTACCCCTGGAGATGGAGCTACATATTTTTGAGGATGTTGTGCTAGTTTATCTTATTTCACTTCTGCCACTTTTTGTAGTGGGATTGTTCCCACCTGACTTTATTTGGGTTGTATATGACATTTCAGATATAGCATCTATATATTCAGCACTTTCCCTGTTATTCTTGTGGATGAGATAGATTTACCTGTATTAAGTCTTGTAGTATTTTAGGACAGCGTAGCACATCACTTTGGGTCCATTAAATTGGGTATTCCCTTAGTGACGTGTCAGCTGGCCAGTGACACGTGGCCTAGTTCCGTATATTTTTGGGACTGGGGCGTGACAATATATATAGAGGAGAGAGAAAGCAGTCCGGCTCGGAGCTTGACACATGGCAGCCATCCGCGCTGCTCAGCCCAAATCGGACGGTCGGAATCTGACGCGGCTCGGCTCAGCTGAGTCCGAGTCGAACTCTGACTCGGCTCGGCTCGAGGTCGGCTCGGCTTCACCCGCACCCACCTAGCGGCCACTGACAGGCGGGCCCGGCCCTGTTCACTGCAGGAGGCTGACAGGTGGGCCCTTGTTTGCTGACTGGGCAGAAATAATTACTTTTTGGGTTTTCTTTTTCAGAAATTAGTTTTTAATTCAGATTTTTCATAATTAACTCAAAATAAATGCTAAAAATAATCAGAAAATTCCCAAAAAATTCTAGAAAATATATTTTATTATTTAGAACCTAAAATAAAAGTTTGGGATATTTTTAATTAAGTTTGAACATAAAATAAATTCTTCAAAGTCCTAGAAAATTAGTGTTACTAGTTTTTAATTAACTAAAAATTATGGAAAAATCCCAATAATCTAAAATAGCCTAAAAATAATTCTAAATAAATATTTATATAAGTAAATATACTAAAAAAATTTATTTTCTAATTAACTAAGAGAATACTCTAATAAATTCAACATCTATAATAAATATAATAATATAAAATATACACAAAATACCTATTTTGGGTGAGGGAGTTTACAATCTACCCAACTTAAAATAATTTCGTCCTCGAAATTAAAATAAGGCATAATTTTTTAAATCCTTCACATTCGTACATAAGGTACGTCAATCGCAATCTCTTCCAAAAATTTAAATAACAAAATCTATCGCGATCACTTCAAAATTAAGATAATCATTGTTCAAATCAAAATTCAACCTATTGTAATCTCTTATCACTTTTCAAAATCATCAATATCCAAATTTAATTTGAATCCATATAATATCTTCAAGATTTAAATAACCCATATCAAATTTTATCTCACGATCTCCAACTATCATAATCTCCTCTAGAAGTAATTCGAGTCCAATATTATTCCTATTTTCACTTATAAATTTTTGTATTCTTCAACTTTTTAAATTCTATTCACATCCTCAATATTTCAAATAGGTAGTCCAACCATCAAATTTTAATTCTTAATTTAAATCATCAAATTGAAAAATAATTTAAAGGCAGTCCACCAATGTTCAAGTCTGAAATTATATATTTATCCTTCAAATTCAAATTGATGATTTTACCTTCAATACTCAAAAATTTAAATTATGTACTTAAGGTATAAATATTGGGTCCTCAATATCAAGATTTTTAAAATTCATTAATCCTCATCATCTTAGTCATTCTTCTAAAATTCTCAAAATTAAAATGGCTTGAACCTCTCCCAATCTAATCTTACTCGATCACAATCTAAAAAAAATTTCTCTCGAGTTGCCAATGCACTGCTACCCAACTTAGAATTTACCCATCTATCACAGAAGGCTATATACTTTAAGAAAAATATTTCTTAATTTATTTACTCATGTCATTCAATCCTCAAAACTTTAACGCCGATTATATCATATATGATATGTCCTTAATTACGAAAGAATAATCCTCAAGTATGTGATCGGCCTATGGGGTATATCTTGTACTCTCTGTGTATCAAACTTGTACCAAGCACGAGGTTTCGTCTTTCCAAAATAAGGGAAGATGGAGATCAATAATAAAGAGTTCAAGGGCGAGGTAATAGAATAGAAGTATCGGGATCAAGGCGTTTAAAGAATTCAAATAGGAATTGTCAAAGCAGTTGTGGATTGAAGTCCTATTTTGGTAATTCCTATTCACATGCTCGTATTAGTACAGTTATGTAGCCGATATGATACGCTCAGATATCTCTAGAGGAAAAGTACATTCGTCTACTAATCACTATATATCTCAATCTACGTAAAGTAGTTATGCGAAGGGCGAACCAAGTGCACTAAGGTTAGCTAGGCCTTAATACACTGGTCCTGAAATGTATTAGTGTGGGCCTCCCCAATAATACATATGTCATGAACAAGCTCGATAAAGAATAAGATTGCAAAAAACTAGGCTATAATAGCAGCATAAGTCAAGGTAGTACAACAAATATAAATACGCTGGATTATGATGAAAGAAGGTACATAACAATTTAAGTTCACAAAGAAATAAGATTCTACAATCTCTACAGTTATCATACTAATTCCTTGTCTAAGTCGCTAGTCGATCAAATAGGGGCATGGACCTCTAAATTCTGTCGTCTGAATAAACATTATTGTCTTATGCTATCATACAATTAATGTCATTCAATTACACTTCAATAATGGGTCAAAAGACTATGTGATACTAGTGTCACGCCCCAGTCCCAAAATGTCAAGGGACTGGACACGTGATAATGGCCAGCAGTACGCACCGATGGACAAACCCAATTTAATGGATCCATCAGGGCATACTTAAGCTGTAGTATAACAATAAATGGATCCAATGATACAAGTCATAGTCTATACTAATCTCATCCACAATAGATAATCACAGATCAAATGCCAGAATAAATAAAATAAATATAATCTGACATATCTCAATAAAAGTGTCTCGGAGAACAATCCGAGAATAAGTCTGATACATCAATGAAATAGACTGGAAATAAAATAACTACAACCGAAATAATTGAGTATCTCAAGACAATACTAAGGAGAAGTCCTCTGGCACAATCTCGTCATCGGGTGTCGGTACAGCTCCTGTATCAACTCCTGCTAATGCTCATCTCCTGTATAACTCTGGGTGGATATCCTCTGCTAATCCTGGGGACATAATCCGGATCCAGGTCCTCAGGGGACATAGCAAGGTACAAGATAACTCAAGCCAAAATAAATGCAGTACAATAGTAAATAAAATAAATAGGGTAAATGTGTAACCATCAATGTGAAATGCCAGTGAGAACATCACCAGTACTCAGGCTGAAACAACTACAAGCTCTGTGTCGGGGAGCCGGTAGCAGTGATATCATATGGTCGTCTAGCTCAGCGAGAGACTGAGACGCCGGCAGCTGTCTAGCTCAGAGAAAGACTGAGACGCTGTCATGATATATATAATCAACCTGTAGCCTGTGTGTCTCTCCAGCAATAAATGAAACAATAAGGAAACACTAAATAACCAGCTAAGTGATATGCAATATGAGAGCAGCACTAGAACTCAGGCTGAAGCCACTACAAGCTCTGTGTCGGGGAGCGGGTAGTAGTGATATCATGTGGTCGTCTAGCTCAGCGAGAGACTGAGACGCCGGCATCTGTCTAGCTCAGAGAAAAACTGAGACGCTGTCATGATATATATAATCAACCTGTAGCCTGTGTCTCTCCAGCAATAAATGAAACAATAGGGAAACACTAAATAACCAGCTAAGTGATATGCAAGATGAGAGCAGCACTAGAACTCAGGCTGAAGCCACTACAAGTTCTGTGTCGGGGAGCCGGTAGCAGTGATATCATGTGGTCGTCTAGCTCAGCGAGAGACTGAGACGCCGGCAACTGTCTAGCTCAGAGAAAGACTGAGACGCTGTCATGATATATATAATCAACCTGTAGCCTATGTGTCTCTTCAGCAATAAATGAAACAATAGGGAAACACTAAATAACCAGCTAAGTGATATGCAAGAAGAGAGCAGCACTAGAACTCAGGCTGAAGCCACTACAAGCTCTGTGTCGGGGAGCCGGGTAGCAGTAATATCATGTGGTCGTCTAGCTCAGCGAGAGACTGAGACGCCGGCAGCTGTCTAGCTCAGAGAAAGATTGAGACGTTGTCATGATATATATAATCAACCTGTAGCCTGTGTGTCTCTCCCCACCCAATGTAATCTTACCTCTCATGTCCACGAGGCCCCATGTCCATGACACGTAAGATCATATCTAATGCAGCAAGTCATAATATGTCTAGGAATATAATATCAATGTCAAGTCATGTATCCTATACAGAATCACCATAAATATCTCAAGAAGATCCTGTCTCATGAATAGTGTCAAGTGTCCTGGGTTATGATGTACTTGATATGACAAGTACGAGAAATATAGGGTCTCGGTATCCATGTCTAGATGATAATACACAACTCCACGTACGGTGTTGGCACCCGACTAATAATCGGACACTAAGTAAGTCACACGGTCCTAGGTTAAGCATGCACAGCAATATAATGAAGCAAGGAAAATATGTAACAATACTGCAAAGTTTGGCAAGGTACACTTGCCTGGGGTCCTGGGTTCAACTGTAGCTCTGGTCTCAGTGTGATCTGCAGGTACTACTCCGGTTGCTGAAATAAACATCACCATTAGATTCAAAAAATATCAAATAGCTAGAAACGCCTGTCCTTGAGTCCAATTTGGACACAAGGACAAAAATGACATTTCCGGGTCAAAGCGGGGTCCACATGTGGGCCACTTTGCACCAAAAAATGTGTCAGGGTCAAAGGTCTCCAAATCTGTCCAACTTAGTGTCAACAAGTCAGGAACGATGATACGAACCCAACGAAACTTCCAGAATTGGATTCCGATGAGCCGATCACAAAATAGTCAGTCAAGTGGAGCATGTGGGGCCCACGATACGCGATTCTGTCAACGTTCTCAGAATCGAACAAAACTTGTGTCACAGGACCAGCGTATTGGTACGAGTCCGATGGCGTAAGTTTCGTCTCGATCCGATGGCGCAACGTATTCCAGAACTGACGGATACGGGGCGGTGTCGGCGGATACGCGTTGATTCTGATGTGCACGCACATCCAAATCAACTTTTGCGGAATCCCACACGTCCGTATCGACGTCGCGCACGTTTCGGTAAAGACCGCGTGCGACCAAGTCGTCCCGTTTGGCGGGGCGTACTCAGTTCCGGGTTGAAACAAGGCATTGTTTTTTCCTGTTTTTGGATCGTGGTGTACGATCATCACAGGACGCGATACACCGAGCAGGTTGCACGGGCATCGAGGGGGTCATACAGTCTACGCGACGCAACTGACGGAATTGAAAACAGAATTACGAGGAGAGAAGAAACGCTACCTGAACAGGGCTCCGTGAATCTGATTTTCCGTGTCCGACACGTGTCCGAGTCGTATCAGGGAGCTGTGTCCACAGAAGCTAGGGTTAGGGTTAGGGCATCGACGGAGACTCGCCAGAGAGTTGCTGCTGACCGGGGCGGCTCGACGAAGGGCTGGGCGACTCAGGCGAAGCCGGTGGCGGCTCGGCCGGGGCTGGGTCGGTCGGATCTCGAGCGGGCGGCACTGGCGACCGGGGAATGGCTCTGGGACGTCGTCGGAGGCTGCTGGAGTTGCAGGGAGGAAGGAGGAGGAGAGGGCGGTGGCTCTGGGGAGGTCGGGCAGAGGCGAAGGAGGCCGTGGCGGAGGCGGGGCTGCTGGAGGGCTGGAGTGCTGGTCGGCGAGGGTTTTCCGGTCGGGGCTGCGGGGAAACGGAGGGAAGGAGAAGGAGAGGAGAGGGGCTGGGCACGGCGGCGAGGTCCGGGCGGCTGTGTCATCGGCGCTGCACGGCGGAGAAGAAGGAGGAGGAGGAGGTCGCGGCACTGGGAGGAAGGAGGAGGAAACAGCGCGCGGGGAGGCTCGCTGGGCGGAGCAACGTCGGGGTCGAGGGAGGTTCTGGAGGAGGAGGGGAGTCGACGTGGCGGAGAAGGGGAGACGCGGCCGGCGGAGCGGCGCGTGGCCGGACGGGGCGGCGGAGGAAGCGGCTGGGCTAGGGGCGGCGGCTTAGGGTTAGGGTTAGGTTTAGGATTAGGGATTTGGGAATTAGGGATTTGGGGATTTTCCTTTTTTTTCTTTTTCTTTTAGTTTGTGGAGAAAACTAGGAAAAGTATATATTTATACATACAGAAATTGGACTAGGGTTTGACCCAGGATTTGGGCTGGGTCAACGCTCCTTGGGCTTGGCTTCGGCTCTCATGGGGATGTTGGGCGTTGGCACGGATTTAATTCGGTTTAATTCTACATCGGTTTTCAGGGCTTTAAACGCGCTTCCGGAGTCCAATAAATTTCCGGAAAATTACCCTATGTCCGGTTTTCCGTTTTACACCATAAAATATTATTTCCATAATATTTTAATATGAATTAACCACAAATAAAAATCATTAAATTGCCAAAGGCCTAGGTTTTAAATACAGAGAAATCCCGAAAAATTGCAGAAAAATCCAAATTAACAATTCTGAAAATCAGGGGGCTTACAATCTACCCAACTTATAAAAATTTCGTCCTCGAAATTAAAATAGGATGGGGTCTCTCTATCAATCCCACTTGATTACAGTCTAAAGGATTCCTCTCAAGTGAGCATTGCGGTCTCTACCCAACTTAGAATTTACCCATCTATCATCTATGGCTATACCTCTAATAAAGCTATGCCCAACTTATTTAATCATGTTATTGAATCCTCAAGTCTTTAACACCAAACATATCACCTATGATATTCCCTTAATTATATATAAAAGGGTCATCAATAATGCGACCGGCCTGTGGGGTATATCTAGTACTGTCTATATATCAACTTATACCAAGCACGAGGTTTCGTCTTTCCGAAATAAGGGAAGACGAAGATCAATAATAAAGAGTTCAAGGGTGAGGAAATAGAAGTATCAAGATCAAGGCGTTTAACGAATTCAATTGGGATTTGTCAAGACAATTGTGGATTGAAATCCTACTCTGGTAATCCTTTGTTCGCATGCTCGTATTATTACAGTTATGTAACTGATATGATATGCTTAGACATATCTAGAGGGAAAGTATACTAGTCACTATATATCTCAATCCACGTAAAGTAGTCGTGCGAAGAGCGAACCAAAATGTACTAAGGTTGATCAGACCGTAATACACTGATTCTGAATAGACAATTGTATTAGTGTGTCGACCCACTAATACAGATGCCATGAACAAGCTCGATAAAAGGATAAGCTTGCAAAACTAGGCTATATTAGCAGCATAAGTCAAGGTAGTACAACAAATATAAGTACACTAGATGATGATGAAAGGAGGTACAACTTAACTCAAGTTCACAAGGACAAAACAAAATAAGCAATTAACAACAGACTCTACAATCTCTACGGTTATCAATTATAAGCAAGTTCAAAATTACATAGGTTAAGACTGAGGTCACGAACCAATAGGCACAAGATAAAACAATCTATAAATAGATAAAACGAAAAATTATGCGCATTAGCTACTCCATGAGTCTGTGCGCCTTCTAAAGTCATCGCTGGAGCTTGTTCACGTTCTTGCAGTTGATTCCTCTGCTGTTGTTGAGCCTGCTGGAAGAGTGTTGCTTGTGGTGCCAAGGGTGGCCTCGGCTGATACCCTCCTGGGGCTGGTGGTCTGACTCCTTCAACTCTCGTCTGCGGTGCTTTCAAGGCTGGAGAGGCTGGCGTTGGTGCTGGTGACATCAGCGCTCTTTCTCGACGCTCGGGGCATTCATTCAATAAATGCTGACTGGATCCGCAAGCTAAACATAATTTACTTTTTCGTCTGCACTCGTTCTCTATATGGCCTCGTCTGCGACAATATGGACAGACAGGTAGTACTTGCGGAGGTGCTTCTGGTGGCTGGTGCATGTGAGACTTCTTTGTAACTTCTTCCTGTGGTGCTTCGGCTGGTGCTGATGTGGCTGGTTGATGAATCATCACTTCTTTCTCTCGATGCTGAGAACAGTCCTTAGCGAAGTGTTGACTGGTTCCGCAAATTAAGCATAATCCTAACTTGCGTCTGCATTCTTTTTCAATATGGCCTATCTTGCCGCAATAGTAACAAGTAGGAAGGAATGAGGCTCTGGGTGCTGCTCTCGGCGGTAGATTTATCTGCGGTCGCTTTGCAGCTTTTCCTGTTGTGTTTGTTCTGGTGCTGATGTATACGGCCGCTTCTGGCTGGGCTCTATCCTTGTGTTGCACTCCATGGCCTGTGCTGTAGTAAGAACGTCCGTTGCAACGGAGCTGATTATCTTCCGTAGCTCCGAGCTAAATCTGTCGATGAACTTCTCTGCTTGGATCTGCTGTGCTTCTTCCTGAATCTTCTGATGAGCTTGCATCATCACGTAGATCATTCGAAAAAATTGTTGTTCGTCCATAGCCTGCCCTTGTGGAACGATAGGTGTCGGTGGAGCCAACTGCGTCGATGGTGGAACGTCATCTTCCTGGATTCTCGAGGCATGCTGACTTGCTTGCTGTGATGATGGACCTTCACTAACTGGTGTCACTTCTTCTCCATTGGTTATCACACTACCTTGTGGTGTTTTTGGATGAGTCTCGTCGCGTGCTTGTGAATCCATTGCTCTGCATCAAAATAAACTATAAGAGGCACTCAGGAATCAAGGCAGGATACGAGTCAAGAAATTAATTTGAATTTGATATAGATATCAAGAACGTTTCAAGCAAGTGGATGAGATCCTAAAAACTTATCCTATTCTTATTGCAGGCTTGCCCGGTCCCTAAGTTGGAACCGAAACAATTTAGTCGTTGACCTGCATGGGCCACCACAAAAACTATGTCACGCCCCAGTCCCAAAATACAGAGGGACTGGACACGTGATAATGGCCAGCAGTACGCACCGATGGACAAACCCAATTTAATGGATCCATCAGGACATACTTAAGCTGTAGTATAACAATAAATGGGTCCAATGATACAAGTCACAGTCTATACTAATCTCATCCATAATAGATAATCACAGATCAAATGCCAGAATAAATAAAATAAATATAATCTGACATATCTCAATAAAAGTGCCTCGGAGAACAATCCGAGAATAAGTCTGATACATCAATGAAATAGACTGGAAATAAAATAACTAGAACCGAAATAAATGAGTATCTCAAGACAATACTCAGGAGAAGTCCTCTGGCACAATCTCGTCCTCGGGTGTCGGTACAGCTCCTGTATCAGCTCCTGCTAATGCTCCTGTCCTGTATAACTCTGGGTGGATCTCCTCTGCTAATCCTGGGGACATAATCCAGATCCAGGTCCTCAGGGGACATAGCAAGGTATAAGATAACTCAAGCCAAAATAAATGCAGTGCAATAGTAAATGAAATAAATAAGGTAAATGTGTAACCATCAATGTGAAATGCCAGTGAGAACATCACCAGTACTCAGGCTGAAACAACTACAAGATCTGTGTCGGGGAGCCGGTAGCAGTGA
Source organism: Iris macrosiphon (assembly GCA_036927795.1). NCBI lineage: Eukaryota > Viridiplantae > Streptophyta > Magnoliopsida > Asparagales > Iridaceae > Iris > Iris macrosiphon. The sequence goes on from JAYESA010000022.1 coordinate 2,120,413, forward strand.
TATCATGTGGTCGTCTAGCTCAGCGAGAGACTGAGACGCCGGCAGTTGTCTAGCTCAGAGAAAGACTGAGACGCTGTCATGATATATATAATCAACTTGTAGCATGTGTGTCTCTCCAGCAATAAATGAAAAAATAGGGAAACACTAAATAACCAGCTAAGTGATATGCAAGATGAGAGCAGCACTAGAACTCAGGCTGAAGCCACTACAAGCTCTGTGTCGGGGAGCCGGTAGCAGTGATATCATGTTGTCGTCTAGCTCAGCGAGAGATTGAGACGCCGGCAGCTGTCTAGCTCAGAGAAAGACTGAGACGTTGTCATGATATATATAATCAACCTGTAGCCTGTGTGTCTCTCCAGCAATAAATGAAACAATAGGGAAACACTAAATAACCAGCTAAGTGATATGCAAGATGAGAGAAGCACTAGAACTCAGGCTGAAGCCACTACAAGCTCTGTGTCGGGGAGCCGGTAGCAGTGATATCATGTGGTCGTCTAGCTCAGCGAGAGACTGAGATGCCGGCAGCTGTCTAGCTCAGAGAAAGACTGAGACGTTGTCATGATATATATAATCAACTTGTAGCCTGTGTGTCTCTCCCCACCCAATGTAATCTTACCTCTCATGTCCACGAGGCCCCATGTCCATGTCACGTAAGATCATATCTAATGCAGCAAGTCATAATATGTCTAGGAATATAATATCAATGTCAAGTCATGTATCCTATACAGAATCACCATGAATATCTCAAGAAGATTCTGTCTCATGAATAGTGTCAAGTGTCCTGGGTTATGATGTACTTGATATGACAAGTATGAGAAATATAAGGTCTCGGTATCCATGTCTAGATGACAATACACAACTCCGCGTACGGTGTTGGCACCCGACTAATAATCGGACACTAAGTAAGTCACACGGTCCTAGGTTAAGCATGCACAACAATATAATGAAGCAAGGAAAATATGTAACAATACTGCAAAGTTTGGCAAGGTACACTTGCCTGGGGTCCTGGGTTCAACTGTAGCTCTGGTCTCAGTGTGATCTGTAGGTACTACTCCGGTTGCTGAAATAAACATCACCATTAGATTCAGAAAATATCAAATAGCTAGAAACGCCTATCCTTGAGTCCAATTTGGACACAAGGGCAAAAATGACATTTTCGGGTCAAAGCGGGGTCCACATGTGGGCCACTTTGCACCGAAAAATGTGTCAGGGTCAAAGATCTCCAAATCTGTCCAACTTAGTGTCAACAAGTCAGGAACGATGATACGAACCCAACGGAACTTCCAGAATTGGATTCCGATGAGCCGATCACAAAATCGCCAATCAAGTGGAGCATGTGGGGCCCACGATACGCGATTCTGTCAACGTTCTCAGAATCGAACCAAACTTGGGTCACAGTACCAGCGTATTGGTACGAGTCCGATGGCTCAAGTTTCGTCTCGATCCGACGTGTGTACACAAAGTTACAGCGTGTTCCAGAACCGAAGGATACGGGGCGGTGTCGGCGGATACGCGTTGATTCCGGTGTGCACGCACATCCAAATCAACTTCTGCGGAATCCCACACGTCCGTATCAACGTCGCGCACGTTTCGGTAAAGACCGCGTGCGACCAAGTCGTCCCGTTTGGTGGGGCATACTCAGTTCCGGGGTAAAACAGGGCGTTATTTTTTCCTGTTTTTGGATCGCGGTGTACGATCATCACAGGACACGATTAACCGAGCGGGTTGCACGGGCATCGAGGGGGTCATACAGTCTATGCGACGCAACTGACGGAATTGAAAACAGAATTACGAGGAGAGAGGAAACGCTACCTGAACAGGGCTCCGTGAATCTGATTTTCTGTGTCCGACACGTGTCCGAGTCGTATCAGGGTGTTGTGTCCACAGAAGCTAGCGTTAGGGTTAGGGCATCGACGGAGACTCGCCGGAGAGTTGCTGCTGACCCGGGCGGCTCGACGAAGGGCTGGGCGGCTCAGGCGAAGCCGTTGGCGGCTCGGCCGGGGCTGGGTCGGCCGGATCTCGAGCAGGCGGCACTGGCGACCGGGGAATGGCTTTGGGACATCCTAGGAGGCTGCTGGAGTTGCAGGGAGGAAGGAGGAGGAGAGGGCGGTGGCTCCGGGGAGGTCGGGCAGAGGCGAAGGAGGCCGTGGCGGAGGCGGGGCTGCTGGAGGGCTGGAGTGCTGGTCGGCGAGGGTTTTCCGGTCGAGGCTGCGGGGAAACGGAGGGAAGGAGGAGGAGAGGAGAGGGGCTAGGCACGGCGGCGAGGTCCGGGCGGCTGTGTCGTTGGCGCTGCATGGCGGAGAAGAAGGAGGAGGAGGACGTCGCGGCACTGGGAGAAAGGAGGAGGAAACAGCGCGCGGGGAGGCTCGCTGGGTGGAGCAGCGTCGGGGTCGAGGGAGGTTCTGGAGGAGGAGGGGAGTCGACATGGCGGAGAAGGGGAGACGCGGCCGGCGGAGCGGCGCGTGGCCGGACGGGGCGGCGGAGGAAGCGGCTTGGCTAGGGGCGGCGGCTTAGGGTTAGGGTTAGGATTAGGGATTTGGGATTTGGGAATTAGGGATTTGGGGATTTTCCTTTTTTTTCTTTTTCTTTCAGTTTGTGGAGAAAACTAGGAAAAGTATATATTTATACATACAGAAATTGGACTAGGGTTTGACCTAGGATTTGGGCTGGGTCAACGCTCCTTGGGCTTGGCTTCGGCTCTCATGGGGATGTCGGACGTTGGCACGGATTTAATTCGGTTTAATTCTACATCGGTTTTCAGGGCTTTAAACGCGCTTCCGGAGTCCAATAAATTCCCGGAAAATTACCCTATATCCGGTTTTCCGTTTTACACCATAAAATATTATTTCCATAATATTTTAATATGAATTAACTGCAATTAAAAATCATTAAATTGCCAAAGGCCTAGGTTTTAAATACAGAGAAATCCCGGAAAATTGCAGAAAAATCCAAATTAACAATTCTGAAAATCAGGGGGCTTACAACTAGGGTGTGAGGTATACTTCCTAACTTATAACAATTGAACTACTATTGTAATTGTCGTAAGGATACCATAGAAGCTCCTGTTAAGGTCTACGAGAAAGGGTCTTAGTACCTATTAGGGTATCCTCCTATGTTACATAGGTCATGGTCGTCTTAAGCCTTAGTCATAGTGATTATAGAACAAGTGTCAATAGTAAGGATAGAAGAGTTACTGGCCGTCAAGGGGAAAGGGATCTAACTCATATTGAGGTGAGGGTACAAATTACGCGATTTAACACTAAGGGATAATCATCGGGTCACAGTCTGCAAGAACAACTCAAACTTATCAAACTCTAACTATCAAGCACAAAATATTCAAATTCAAGACTATGACTATAATCCTAGCAAACTATGTGTCCTTAATAAAGAATAAAATTACTTGGCCTATTATCAGAAGTGTCAGGTGGCACGAGTTGAAAGATGAAGAAGAGAAAACATGATTAGTCGTCGCACAACTAGTGAACGTTAAGGTCGCAGAGGAACAACATATGAAATTAAAATAGGGGCTCTAGATAGCATCATGGTTTTCTAAGGGGGAGTGGTATGCTAGTTGCTATGTTCGAGGTATGATCAAGGAAAAAGTGTTAATTACATTCCTCTAGGCTTCCTAAGGTGCTGTCTACTAACAATAAGACAATGATCTAAGTTTTATAGTTCTCCAATACTATCCAATTATGAAGGTTAGGTTCAGTCCTAATGTTCAATATTGGTTCTTCATTGGTTCCTCAATACTAGGGTCAAACATTATGGTAAAACTTCTAACTATCTCTAGTAGTGTCTATACTACTCTCAAGTCTTCTTAATACATCAAGGGGTAATGGTATACCAATCTAAAGATAAGGAATTCTAGGGTTCACTAGATATTCTAAACTGAGTGGTGTGTCTATATTCTCGTTGTATTCTTAATAGGTGTGCTACTCTAATTATCATCCTAATAACAGGGGTTCCTATATTCTAGCAGAAGGCTATATATACTCAAGGAACTTATTAGGTAAGTACAAGAATCAAGCAGGATACAATTGTTCGAATAGAACAGAGAAGAGGAAGATGAATCATAGTCAATTGTGGATGAGATCCTATACTCTAGTCCTAGGTGCAGGCTTGTTCGGTACAGTAACGTAACCGAGACAATATGCTCTAGACCTGCATGGGCCACCACAAAAATATGTCACGCCCCAGTCCCAAAAATACGTAGGACTAGGACACGTAAGCATGCCAGCCGCATGGATATGGCAACTCCAATATATGGAAACCAAATCCATACGTACGCTGTAATATGAATATCAAATCCACAAGTGGTATAAAAAATATTACAAGTCACAGGGTATAATCTAAATCTCATCCATGAAAATCAAATATAATAAAATAACCAGTATCTATGAAACTAGATCTCAATAAAAAGTATCTAAGGATGATAGTTGGATGGAAACAAATCCACTACCAACTCGAATATAAGAGCAAATACAATATGAGTACAACACAATAAACACTATATAAGAATACCAGCTATCAATCACGGGCTCGAAGAGATGACATCCTCGAATCATAGGTAACCATCCGAATCTGCGCTCCTGCGAATACTCAAGAACAAATACACCTGGCAGGGGACCAGGTCCTCAGAGAGACATAACAAGATACTTAAACATATGCCAATAAAGTACTGAAATAAATATCCAATAGGGTCGCCTAACCATCTAAGTGAATGCAGTTAAGAACAACTTTCCCCACAAGTGAGCTATCTGGCTGAAAACTGGGATTTGGCATCGTTCTCTTTTGAAGATCCAGGGGCCTAAAAGGCACGTCGTCTTTTGAACGCCGGTGGCCTGCCTGATAGTACATAATATATAAGGGTCATCACCACCCGTATCTCCGGCGGAGAATCCGGGCGCACAGAAAAAAGTGCAAAGGAGCTCAAATGCGGTACTTGTTGTTCTCCCCACCCCATGCTCTAAGCATGTCATGTCCATGACACGATAAACCTCTAATAACTGCCATGTCTACTAGCATGCAAAGTTTCTAACAGCAGTTATTCCTAACGCACGGCCCATACGTACCAATGATCAGTCAATACGTACGTCCGTGATCTATATGAGACTCACAACTCGTGTAAAAATGTGTCACAGTCAAAAGAACCTAATGATGCTGCATGATAATGGGGTAGTCTCATAAACAAGGTCAATGCAAATACATAAATAAAAACATATCGCGACGACACCATCGCGCGCATTTTATATAACAGTTAAAATATATGAACTAAAAACAGAAAATAAAGATGCATGCAACATATAGAATATAAATAACAGTACAATGGCAAGGTATACTTGCCTGGCAAGGAAGCTGCAATGTACCAATAACCTGCTCCAGAAATCGCGCAGAACAATCCAATATCCTATGTACACATAAATATAATACAATAGAATCATTAGTCATTACACTAGCACATACTCAACCATATTTACACTGGACTCAGGGGGTATACTAGGGGTAACACTAGTCATCTAACACGGTCAATTACGCGTTGAATTACGCGAGTGTCGCGTCTTCAGGTACTTTATGAAATTAGTCAGTCAACTGACAGGTGTCTATGCCAGTACGTTAATGTACACAAGGCAGACAAATTCACAAGTTCTTAGGGTCAACATGGTCAAGGTAAGTATGGGATAGTCCACGGTGTCCTAGGGTCGTACAGTCTGAATATTTAGTCATAATTATCAATTAGCATTTACTTACATATATATTCATATAACTATATAATAATATAACCATCAATTTATTTTCATAACTATTGGAATACATATAGTAATTACGTACATAAATATATATATACCAAACTGAATAATATTTGCATACATGTAAATGTACGAACGCGCGTTGGGTTCTCCGACTCAGGGTCTGATGTAAACTAACCGTGGTGGATAAATACTAACGTCCTACTAGAACACTGTCAGAGAATGTACTCGTCTGGGGTCCTGCTGCTGGTATGAATCAGAGTCCAAGTCACAGTCCAAATAGCCTATGTATTACAAATTTATCACGTCAAAAGATAATTTATTTTAATTTATTTAAATCTGGAATAATTACTCTAAAATCCTATTTTTAATCTTATTATTCTGATTTTTATGTTAATTCCTAAATTTTGTCCAAAGAAACTGAATTTTATCAACTCGAGACTCTTGGCACACAAATCGAGGCAATCTGTTGACTGAAAAGTCAACCGACACAAACTCAACTTTCATGCATGATTTCCTGTAGATTTCAGCGTCAAAAATATGCTGGAATTTACGGCTCGTCCGAATTCAAATTCGTTTGGCAATTATGGCACATACAAATTTTGTATTGTGCACCGATGGTTAAATTCTAACCTAGAAGTTCTACAGAATTAACAGTATATAAATACTTCGAATTAATTTCTGGGAAAAACATATGTCAATTATCTAGACATTAGCTTTCCGAAACTTCAAACGGTTCATGATTCTGATTCCTGGTTCTCCCGAAATCGTGAAAACTTCGAAACACGTCTATTTTCGGACATGCTGTGCTCTACGAATTTTCCAGAATTTAATACTTATAATTTCGTAAAAAAATTTATATAATCAGAAATCTAACCTCAATATCGTTCTAACACAAAAAAGTAGGCCTCATTTGGAGTCCGGTGCTATGCGCAATGGCTTCTGGAAGATGAAGGAAGCCTAGATGGCAATTCTCCAAAATCGGCTCAAAGAAAACCCTAAAATAAATAACTAAACTATTATATATATAGAGGAGAGAGAAAGCAGCCGCGGCTCGGAGCTTGACACGTGGCAGCCATCCGTGCTGCCCAGCCCAAATCGGACGGTCCGAATCTGACGCGGCTCGGCTCAGCTGAGTCCGAGTCGAACTCTGACTCGGCTCGGCTCGAGGTCGGCTCGGCTTCACCCGCACCCACCTAGCGGCCACTGACAGGCGGGCCCGGCCCTGTTCACTGCAGGAGGCTGACAGGTGGGCCCTTGTTTGCTGACTGGGCAGAAATAATTACTTTTTGGGTTTTCTTTTTCAGAAATTAGTTTTTAATTCAGTTTTTTCATAATTAACTCAAAATAAATGCTAAAAATAATCAAAAAATTCCCAAAAAATTCTAGAAAATATATTTTATTATTTAGAACCTAAAATAAAAGTTTGGGATATTTTTAATTAAGTTTGAACATAAAATAAATTCTTCAAAGTCCTAGAAAATTAGTGTTACTAGTTTTTAATTAACTAAAAATTATGGAAAAATCCCAATAATCTAAAATAGCCTAAAAATAATTCTAAATAAATATTTATATAAGTAAATATACTAAAAAAAATTATTTTCTAATTAACTAAGAGAATACTCTAAATAAATTCAACATCTATAATAAATATAATAATATAAAATATACACAAAATATCTATTTTGGGTGAGGGAGTTTACAGCTGGCACCTGGACTATTTTATTATTGTCTAGTTATATTTTCTTTCATTATTCTTTCATACTTTTATTTTGTGGATTATTCTCTACTAGACTTTACTTTGTAGTGGATTCTGAGACATTATCTATTCATTCAGTTTCCTATTCTGTGATATTTGTGGATGAGACTAGATTATTACCTGGCTGAGATGTTGTGTCTTAGTTATATTCTACAGTTACTACGACTGGTTAGGTCTATTAAATTGGATTTCTATACTTGTTCGTACAGCTGGCATGAGTACGTATACCTGGTCCTACGTATTTTGGGACTAGGGCGTGACCATGTTTTTAGTGGTGGCCCATGTAGGTCGAGAGCATATTGCTTCGGTTACGTCACTGTACCGAGCAAGCCTGTAACTAGGATTAGAATGTAGAATCTCATCCACTTATTTGACTAACTTTCTTGATTTTATTCCAAAATCTTTGAACTCGACTTCCTTCCATGGCCTTCAGAATTACATGCTCTTAATTTTCTTGACGTCACTATAACCATTTCCTCATCTCTCCCTATTTTGGAGGGATAAATGTACTCCTCTAATAGCTCCTTGAGTATAGGCTTCTGCTAGAATATGGGAATCCTTGTTGTTAGGTTTAGAAGATAATTATGATAGCATACCTACTAAGAAATTAACTAGAATATTGGCATCTCCCAAAAGTTTAGTATACCTAAATAAGCCTTAACATCCAGCACATGTAAGTTGATTGACCATTATCCCTTGTTATATTTAGATATGACTTGAGCGTAGTATAAACTACTAAGGTTAGTTAGAAATTTGACCATATTCTTTGACCCTGGTATTAAGAAACCAATAGAAATTTATTGTTGGATATTAGGACTAAAACTAACTTCCATAGTGAGATAATATATGTGAATTATAAATTTAGATTCTTGTCTTGGTAGCAGAGCATTATCTTAGGAAACCAAGAGGAATGAACCAATACCATAGTAGGAGTAAGGGTACCTATATTAAGCCTAGCAGATCTCCTAGAATCTATGATCATCGCTGATTCATATTTGAGTATTGCTAAGTCACCAACAGTGCCATATCATCCAACCTTGGGTAACTATATTTCCTTTTTTATAACTTCCTTGTCGTTACTTTAAACATCTAAGCATTGTAAGGATTTGACTCTATTTTTAAATTGTACCAACCTAGGAGACTATCATATCCTCGCGAATATCATCTCCTTTTAGAAAATATTTATCATCAAACTATTTATATGCTTTACCATCTTGAGTTAACCATCCACCAATTATAGATCAATTATCATTGCTCTTTAAATAATTGAACATAGTAAATGATTATAACCTTTTTTTCTTGACCATACCATGAACATGGAGACTCGCATATATCACCTTCTCTTAGGACACCATGATATCCACTTATGTTACATATCCCTTCTATCAATCATAGATCTCTTGTCATGCTCTCTAAACGTTTGTACCTAGAAAATAATTGAAATCCTTCCTTGATCATATCTCGACCTCAATAACTTGCATACCATATCCTCTTAACAAACCATGTTATCATCAAGAGCCTTATTTACTTTTACATCTTATTTTCTCATAACCTTAACTTTGTTGTTCGTTATTTTATGCGATAACTAAAAAATTTCTTCATCTTTCAAATCGTGTCACCTTACCCCTCTAATTTTAGGCCAAGTAATTTCTTTTATGATAGGATTATAGTTTGATAGGATTATTGTTTGATTAATCTTAAATTCTGATTTTGTTGATAATTGTTAGAACTTGATAGGTTGAGTTGTCCATTTAGGTTAGAATATAATTTTGTAATTATCCTTTAGTTCCAAATCATATAACCTTCATCAATATATCTTAATACAGATTATATTCTACCTCACGTTGCGACCCAACAACTTCTCCATTCTCAATATTAACACATTTTGTTCTATAAGCACTGATTATAAGTAAGAGTTAAGGATGACCATCACCATAGAAAGTTTTATAATGAACTAGGATACCCTAATAGTACCAAGATCTTTTCCTTATATACCTTAATAAGAGTTTCTACTCTATTTACAAGAACAAAGCTATTTTGTAGAATCTCCATAAAGGAATTACAATACTAGTTGAATCTTTGTACGTTGGGTAGCGTGTCCTAGAATTTCATAGTTATTAAGCTATACTAATAAAGTATAATTGAATGACACCGAAATATATGCTAGCATAAGGAGATGGTGTTTGCTAAGACTACAGAATCCTAGCGGTCTGAACCATAATTGGTCAACCATAGACTTAGACAAGAAGTTAGTATGACAACTGTGGAGACACAAACACATGACGAGTCTTAGATTCTTGATGAATTTAAACTATTTGTACTTTCATTCATCATAATCTCACGTACTTATATTTTGGACTATCTTGACTTATGCCGCTATTTTAACCTAGTTTTGCAAGCTTATTCTTTTATCAAGCTTGTTCATCACATATTTGTTATTGGGGATGCCCACTAATACATTGTCTAATTAGAATCGATGTATTATGGTATAATCAACCTTAGTGTACTTGGTTTGCTCTTCGTATGACTATTTTGCGTAGATTGAGATATAGTTGACTTAGCTTATTAGACAAATATACTTGCCATCTAGACAGGTCAGAGCATATCGTATTAGTTACATAACTATACTGATACGAGCCTATGAATAGGAATATACCAAGATAGGAACTCAATCCATAACTGATTTAACAATTTTCTCATTGAATTCGATTATCTTTCTTGGGCTTCGCAATTGTAATTGTTTATTTCCCTTGACATCACTATCATTGTTTCTCATCTCCCCTTATTTCGGAAAGATGAACACCCGTTCTTGGTATAAGTTAGAAATTGTTAGAAATAAATATTCCTTGGATATATTGCATTATTAGTTGCTTGTTTTATTTTTAATATACTTTTGGAGAAAGGGAGGAGTATATGGATATGCTTAAAAAAAATTATAGGTACATAGTTAGATTGAAAGTTTTCGAGAATAACTGATATTAGAGGAACTTATGAAAAAAAAATTGGAAGATAATTTTTCTTTTGTGGAAACTTAAAGTTTTGATATAGTGTTTTGTTCTAAGGTGTGTAGAAGTTGTAGAAATTATAAATGTCAAATTCAAATTATAGTAAAAAAATAATTATATTATAGGTGAAACTCTTAGATGGTGGTTAAGAAAGCAATTAAGAATAATATAATAGAGATATTTGAGCGCTTTTGTCCTTAAGTTTTTTTTTTGAAGAAAATTTAGAATTTCTTTGAGATTATGTGAAAAAGAAAAAAACTTAAAGATATATATTTGACTGTGAGGATAAGCGTATGGGGATTGAATTTAAATTTTTATAGGATGTATTTAGAAGAAACAAATTAATTAATTTGAGGATTCGAGTTAAAGTTCAAATTTTAAGAAATAAATTATTAATTTAGATTTTGAGAATGGAAATTTGGTTTTAAATTCGAAGACTACGAAGTTCAAAAAAATTTAAATTTTGGAATAAGATTAGATTGAATGAGCTTTGGTTATTTAAATTTTTGAGGAGATAATGATAGATCAAATTTAGATTTAAATTTAGTTATTTGAATATTAAGGCGATTATGATGTATTGAATTTAATTTAAATTTGAAATATTTGATGAATTAAATTTTTTTTTTTTGAGTTTAGATTTTTAGGATAAACATGAATTTAAATAAAGACTTGAGAATTTAAGATTATGATATGCTTGGAATTGTGTTTAAATTTTAAGGAGATTATGATGACAGATTTAAATTTAGATTTAAAGTAGCTTGAGATATTTAAATTTTGTTAGATTTAAAATTTGCAGATTTTTATAAGATTTGACTTTGATATTTAAATTTAAGGATTTTAATAAAATTTGAACGAGTAAAAAAATAATAATTTTAAAAGTAAGAATTTGTTCTAAGTTAAATTTGAGGACTTTAAATCTTGAAGTGGGCAAATTTTGAAGATTTAATTTTAAAATTTTATGTTTTGAGAATAAAAAAATTAATTTTGAGGATCTTGTGAAGTCATAATAAATGATTTGACCCCATGGTTATATTAATTTTTTGAGTTCAAAGTTAACAAATTTTTTGTTATTGAAGATATTAAATTTCAATGACGAAATTCTATTAAGGTGGGTAGATTGTGAGCACCCTGATTTTTATATAGGATTATTTTGGTAATTAGCAATTAATTTTTTTCTTTATTTAATTTAAATATTTATTTGACAATTTATTGAACTATAGACACTTTTTGCCATGGTCTTGATATTTTAGTACAACACTAGCCCTTACCTTTCGACCAACTTTGCATACTAGACTTAGACGAGACAAATTAGGTTCATTGATTGAATGTAACTCATAAATTTCCATCGCTATGCTTCGTTTTTGTCGCACAACTTTCGCGACGTAAAATCTAGATATTAACAATTTAGCACTTTGTCGTTGCGTACGATTTTAATGTGCAACATCAACCCTTTTCGTCTAACCAATTTTACATCTATTAGCCTAATTAGACCTAACATGTTCATATTAAGGGTGTCTCATTTATTTAAATCCCTAAATGCTTCATAAAAATCACATGGTTCAAATCCTAGTTTAAATATCCAGTTTTTCATTTTAGGAAACCGTATCTTGCATATCTTTTGTGCACTTTATTGAAATTAAAATAATTAATTATATAATAGGCCAAGGATAATTAGAAGCCTAAAAAACCCTTATTGAACCTTAAACACAAGTCTTTTTTGGACCCAACACAACTCCAAGCAACCAACACCCAAACGTCCAACCAACAAATATATATATATAAACATGCAACCCTCTCCTCTACCTAGCCCTAGCCGCCTCTCCTCTCTTATGAACGACCATAACAGTAGCCCCCTCCCTTTTTAACATCTCATCTTCCTCCTCTCCCTTCCCCACAGCTTCACATAGTCCCACGAGCACCCAAACGCCGACCCCAAGGCCAATCCTTCACCCGAACACTCCCATATTAGGTCAGCTGCTTACTGCTGCTTATTGCTGCTGTAAACAGTGAACAAAACCCCTTAAAAATTCTATTCTCTTCATCTATTTGAAATACCTTAGCACCCTTTCAAGTGTTGCGAAGATTGGAGTCCGTTTTGCCGTAGTGGTGAAGAAGGTCCCCGCCGTAATCGCGTACGCGTAAGTTTTCCAACTTCAAATCTCCTTCCTATTTTTTATGAAATAAAACTCATGTAGAACCATGTTAATGTTAGGTAGTGATTATAAATATTTTAATGCATGTTAAACCATATTTTTATGTACAAAACTATCCCTAGTTGTTGAACAATCTAGACACTGACACAGTGCATCAATACTAGTTGTAGTTCTTTGGAGATTGACATATTTTGACTATGTAAATAAATTCTAAAATTTAATATATTATAATTATAAAATATTTATTATATTATTTTATTATTTATTTTTTATTTTTATGCAAATAGGGTAGTTGCATGCATAAACTACGTAGCGTAGTTGCTAGGAATCACTAGTTGTCTTCCGTAGAGACTTTTTGCATGCAATGATATTGGGTTGGTTATTTTCATATAATTATAAATAATTTCAGAATTAATATTTTTTAACAATTAATGATTTAAAAATAATTTTGAAAATGTTTAATAACTAGTAATATTCTGGTGTGAAGCTATTTGCATGTGCAACCAATGCAGAATTAATAACTACATAATATCCTAATTTAACTAGAAAATTAGAGTATAATTAGTATAATAATTAATTGATAGGTGTTCGAGACATTTCTGTGGAGATCTCCGGACCGGACTTGTTGTGCTCGCAGTTTGGCTCGGAAGGCAAGTACACCTTGCTTAATTGTATTGTTCAGTTACATTATGCCTAGTTGTTATTTGTTAGTTGTGTGCACGCATCTTAGAGTAGTAGACTTACCTGGTATATTATGAAGATACGTGGTATCTTCTGACTTGACACTTGTTCAACACGTTCACTGAGTGAGAGAGAGAGTGCATGGACTAGCGTATTGACTGGCCATTGATACGTGAGTTCGCGTCTTGTGTTAGTAGTTGATGTTAGTTTAGTTTCTAGATTTTTATTGACGTCGTTGCATTATGCTTGCACCGCGTATACGGTTCAGATAGTACATTGGGAAGGAAGAATCTACTAGTAAGCGTATGAGATTTCTGTTTCTTACTGTATAAATGGTGTACCCCCGAGTTCTGTTGAAAGCCTGGTGGGATGACTGGTTCTTCTATTTCTTCCCCCTCATGCGCAACTAGAGATGTCTCGAGTGCATATCACATATATGGTTAGTTACCCTATTTATTATTTACTGCTTTACTTTTATGCATGTCTATTTCTTGTGTACTTGTTATGTCCCTCTGAGGAACTGACACATTTTCCAGATCCAGACGAGCACTTGTACCCTAAGGACTACGGAGTTGGAGATTTTGCTGACGAGGACCTTGAGGTGGAGCCACAGGAGTTTCCCTGGGCATTATGGATGATAGTTACTTAGTGTCTTGGGTGTCCTTATCTAGTTAGCGGGCACCTGGACTATTTCATTATTGTCTAGTTATATTTTCTTTCAGTATTCTTTCATACTTATATTTTATGGATTGTTCTCCACTAGACTTTATTTTGTAGTGGATTCTGAGACTTTATCTATTCATTCAGTTTCCTATTCTGTGATATTTGTGGATGAGACTAGATTATTACCTACCTGAGATGTTGTGTCATAGTTATATTCTACAGCGTACTACGACTGGTTAGGTCCATTAAATTGGGTTCTTATACTTGTTCGTACAGCTGACATGAGTATGTATACCTGGTCCTACGCATTTTGGGACTAGGGCGTGACAAAAACTTATGATCAAAACCATTCAAATCACAAAACTTTTTGAAATAAGTGTTTTTTAATTCGCCGCCATGATCACTTCGAATTCGAGTAATCATGAAGTCTTTTTCGTTTTGTACCTTTTTAGCAAAAAAATTAAAAATAGAAAGAGCATCACTTTTATTTGAAAGAAAGAAAACCCAAGTGTAGCGAGAAAAATCATCAACAATAACAAAGGCGTAGATTTTTCCACCAAGATTGGCTACTCTACTAGGACCAAATAATAAATCCATATAAAAAAGTTGCAAGGGTCTAGATGTACTTACAGCGTTGATGGATTTAAAAGAAGATTTTGTTGCTTTATTTTTCTCACACTCGGCACATACTATATCATTTTTGAAAGTGATTTCTAGTAACCCTCTTACCAGCTTCTTGGTGGAAAGTCTTGATAAGGTACCCATGTTTGCGTGTCCTAAATGCATATGCCACAATAATCTTTCGTCTTTGTGAGAGTAGAGGCATCTACCTACATGGTTAGTATCTTTCGAAAGAGAAAAGATATATATATTATCTTCCCTTATCCCTTCAAAAATGATGTCTCCAGATGATCTTTCATATATAGAGCATTTATTTTTCACAAAATTAATACCATAACCGTTGTAAGCAAGATGACTGATGCTGAGGAAGCTATGCTTTAACTCTGTTACTAAACAGACATCCTTAATGACAAGTGAGGGAGGATTACCTATTGTACCGTCACCTATTATATAACCTTTCAGATTGTTGCCGAAAGATACATATCTTTCATTCTTCATCGATAGTGTTGTGAATAGATTAGCATCTACAGTCATGTGTCACGAGCATCCACTATCAAGAATCTATTTGCTTCTAGAATATGAAGGAAGGTCCACCTTGTCAGAGGTTGCCATCAGGCAGACGTTTGTAGCTTCTTGGGGAGTTTTCTCTTCTTCTGAGTCACTGGCCTCACTTTTATGCCATATGCTGGTGTTGGCATACTTCCGATAGGATGACTTCTTGTGTGATTTCTTGTACCGATTTCCCTTCTTTGTTATTGGACAGTCCTTCTTGATATGCCCCGTCTTCTTGCAGCCGTAGCAGATAGGCTCTTCATCATCGTCTTTTTGTTGTTCCTTCTTCCTTCGGTTGAATCGCAAGAACTTTTTAAAATTACGGACCATCAGTGCTTGATCATCACCTTCAGAATCATCATCGTCTGTTTCATTGTTGAGAGCCTTCTGGTGATGAGCTTTTAGAGCGACCGCCTTCTCCTTTGGATAAATATCCTCAAAGTCCTTGAGGTCGAACTCAAGCGTCATTAGTTTGCCCATCAGACTCTCCAATGAGATAGTGGTGTGATCGTTGCCTTCGATGATCGTCGTGGCTTTGGGGTTCCAGTTATTTGTGAGCCCCCTTAGAACCTTGTGAATCTTCTCATGGTTGGTGTAGCCTTTGTCGAAGGAAGATAGCGGGTTGATGACGTCCAAAAATCTGGTGAACATTTGCGTGATCGTCTCGTTGGGCTTCATCTTGAATGTCTCATACTCATGTGTTAGCCGACTGATTTTTGACTCCTTCACTTGGGTGGTTCCTTCGTGGGTTACCTCCAGAAGCTTCCATACTTCATATGAGCATTAATAGCGTGTTAAATTCACTTGGGTGGATACCCTGTTAAATTCAGTCATGTCTACAGTATAGAAGAGAGCATTAATAGCCATAGCATCTAGACTTGCATGTTTCTTCTCTAGGTCTGTATATTTATCATGGAATTTCTCTACAAGATTTTCATCAATGACAATTCTAGCAGGCTTCCTATAACCATCTATAACTATGGTCCATAGGTCAAAGTCTAGTGATTTCAAATAAAAACGCATATGTATCTTCCAGTACATGTAGTTGGTACCGTCAAATAGTTGTGGCCTATTTGTGGACTGACCTCCACTATTGTTGGTGTAAATTGGTCGTGCAGTTGCCATAGATCTGCTCTAGGGTGTTAATCCTTTATCAAGAGAACTTAGCTCTGATACCAATTGAAATAGCGTGTAGGCAACTCTAGAGGGGGGTGAATAGAATTATGTGTCTATAGTGACCAATTAAAAACTGATTAAGGCTACGTCCAGAAAGCAACTACTAACAGAGTAAATAATCAGAGAAATAATAATGCGGAAAGTAAATAGAGTAAGGAAGATCAAACGCAAACACCAAGATGTATACTGATTTTTTTCATGGAGGACTAGTCCAGTCCCGAGAACTCAAGCTCGGAGTTTGAATCCACTATCAGTGAAACACAAGCTTTGATCCGAAGGCTTTCCACTTCTTTACAACACGAGCTTTTGACCCGAAGCGCTCAACTACTTCAACTTTGCAGAGGCAAAACTTAGAATTTTCCAAGTAAGAACACTTTACAACTCTTACACAACTTCTAGCTGAATCACACCGAGGTACCTTAGGGATTATGAAGTTGTGGCTAAGGAGATTTGGAAGAGTATGGCTCAGAGAAAGGCTTAGAATGTATAGAGTTTAGAAGATTGAAAGCTTGAAAGATGATTTAAAATGAGAGTAAGCATGCTCTATTTATACTAGTCTGGGGGGGGGGGGCAGGGTTCGGCCCGAGTTTTGTCCCCTAACGTTAAAAAATTCGAACGTTTGATAGCTCGTAACCAGGTAGAGCGAAAAATTATGTTGTGATTTTAAGGTGACCGAGTTCGGCCCGAGTTCGATCTGTCTCGGACCAGAAGCTCTGTTGGTTGGGTTTGAGTTGGTTTGGTTGGTTCAATTTGAGTTTAAGGCTTGTTTGTTTGGTGGAGCTGTAGAAAATATGTTGAGTAGGTTTAATGTCACATTACGACTCAACTTACACCATTTCCTAGACTCAAACAAACATAGAATATTACAGACTCTGAACTTTAAAACAATGATGAAACAACAGCTTTGTCGAAGTTTGTTGATGTCCTGTCCAGCGGTCGATGTGTCGTATTTAGTCATAGCAATTATCAGTGTGTTAATTATCAAAATCAGGTTGACTATGATCCAGTTTGGGTCAACAGATAGTGAGCAGATGATGTCTGTATTCGTTGAGGATCACAGATTAGAGGGAGGTTTCTTGCTCTCTAAAGTGCATGGAGGCCAATCAGTGTAGAGTAGGCACCTTCTTTGGGACAAGCTTCTGCAGGTGCAAGGCCAGCGGCCATAATGCCTATGGATGTGTGGAGGAGACTTTAACGCAGTATTTCGGTCGGAAGAACATTCGGGGGCCTTCTTCCATTCCCAGTGTCAATGTTCGAATTTGAGCATTTTATTTTCCAAGCCAAATTAGAATCGGTGACATTCATTGGTAACGAATTTACTTGGGATAACAAGCAGGCTGGTATCAAACGCCAGCGGTCAAGGATAGACCGAGTTTTGGTGGACCACAGATGGAATGAGCTTATGTTCAGCACAGTGGTAGAGCACCTTAATGATACGGAGTCGGACCACTGCCCTTTTATTGGTGAATATCAATTTTGTCGAGCCTATTGTCATAAAACCATTCAGGTACCTTGGATTTTGGTCGAAACACCAAGGTTTCTTGGATGTGGTATCCAACGCGTGGGCATTAGCTGATCATAGAAACCCCCTAGTGCATGTCGCTCTAAGATTGAAGGCGGTTAGGGCAGCTTTGGGAAAGTGGAGCAGAGAGGCTTATGGGGATATATTCGAGGCAATGCATGAGGTTGAAAGGGAGGTATCCCGTGCGTCGGTTACGGTGGACCTTGTGGACTGTGGCAGGACGAGGTCAGAGCTGAATGCTACCAAGGCTAGGCTCAAGCTAAGGATCGTGACGAAGGAGTATTGGAGAGAGAAGGCGAGGGCCAAATGGGATGTTGATGGTGATAGAAACTCAAAATACTTTTATGCTTGCTTGAGGAGTAGGAGGAGCAGGCTTCACGTACACCAGCTTCAAGGCTTAGATTGAGGGGCTGTTAAGGGTCAGGAGGACATCCACATAACAGCCAATGTATACTTTGAAAACCTGTTGGCAGCAAAAATGGTGCATGAGACACCAGAAATTATAGGTAACATCCCGGCGCTTATAACAGATATGGATGACAAGCTTCTGTTGCCAATTCCCTCTTTGGCTGAAGTACATTCCACGGTGGTTTCCATGAGTAGTGATAGTGCGGCGGGGACGGATGGCTTTATGGGAAGTTTCTTCCAGAAGTGTTGGGGAGTGGTAGGTGAATACGTCACAGAAGCGGTGGTGGGTTTCTTCCAAGGTTTGTTACCGAGGGCTGTTTCTAGCGCTCCCCTAATTCTAATTCCGAAGAAGCCTAATCCGGTATCCTTGGCAGATTTTAGGCCACTAAGTTTGTGCAATTTCATGAATAAGATCATATCCAAAATTGTGGCAAATAGAATGGCTAGTATTCTTCCTAAGATTATATCGGAAGAGCAAAGCGCATTTTTCCGTGGGAGAGAGGTGGCTGATAATATCATCCTTGCACATGAGCTCATTTGCTACATGGGTTGTAAGAAAAGGGGAAGGAATGTGGCTATTAAGCTGGACATGAAGAAGGAGTATGACCGCCTTGATTGCTGGTTTCTCTTAGGGGTGCTGAGAGGGTTTGATTTTGCTGAGCGGTGGATTGACATTCTATTTAGGTTGCTTTTCAATTATTGGTTCTCTACGGTTGTTAACGGAGTGGCTTCGGGTTCTTCAAAGCTCATAGAGGAGTTTGTCAGGATACGTTCAGCTACAACCTGAAGCAGTTGGGCAACGTTCCTAGATACAAGAGATATGGTTGTCCGTTGATTACCCATCTTATCTTTCCCGATGAGATGATTCTATTCTCGTCTAGTGAGATTAATTTGATTACTTCTATGGTGAGATGATACGTAGTTACAAGCGAGCATCGGTTCAGAAAGTTAACACCCAGAAGAGCCAAATTTATGTGCATAATAGTTTCCCTGATGAGCGGAGATTGGCATTGGAGGCTCTTACTGCTTCAAAGTGAGTTTCCCTCTGTTCACTTACCTTGGATGCCCCATGGCTTATGGTTGGAGGAGCGCAGTGCTTTTCACCTACTTGATCAACAATATCAAGTCACGTATTCTCTCTCCTGGTGTAAACATCCAGATTTTTAGAATTTAATTTTAAAATTTTAATTGTGAATTTTTGAATTTTTGGAGATTTTCTGTAATTTTTAATTAATTATAACAAATGTTCTTCAGAAATTTATATTTTTGTAAATTAAATTAATTATTAAAATATTACAAAAATTATATTTTTAAGTGTATAATTAGTAATAGGATATCGTGTAATTTTTCTGGAAATTATTGGACTTCAAAATTATTTTTAAATAGCTAAAATGCATTATTTTTAAATAAACCAAACTTGAACCAAACCAAACTTGAACCAAACCAAACCAAACTGAACCAAACCAACTGAGCCCAACCCTAACGAAACGGATCCTACCCGACCCGCTAACCCGCGACCCGAACCGCTAACCTATCTTCTTCAGTAACTGAATTTTTTTAAATTTTCCGACTGCTACAGTATCCGCCGTCGTCCGACTCCTCCGTTCACCTCCCCTCAACCGCGGCGACCCCTCCGTTCACCTCCCCGCAACCGTCGCACCTCTCCCTATAAAACCCTAGTGATACCGAACCTCCACCACCATCATCAGACCACCGCCATCACACCCCGACGACTCCGGTCACCCCGACGACCCCGGCGACAACGACTCCGGCTTCGACGACAACGTACGGGTGACAAACAGCAGCCGCAGCAACCAGCCGTCGACGATCGTGTACCGCCGCCGCATCCGTCCACGCGCAACACAGCGCGAAATCGACCCTTTGTTTCTAGTGAGTTTTCTTCTTCCACGATGTATCGATTCTCGAACGGCCTGTTGCATTGTGTTCACAGTATGACCCTCTCGAACCCTGTATAATTAGTTTGGGGTACCGTGTCATGTGTCGGTCGCAAATCGTGACGCAAAATAAGAAAAAATAACCCAATTTATAGTTCAGAAAACTGTCCCAAACTCCCATGTTCATGGCCGTTTTCCTCCCAACTTAGTTAATATTTTTAAATTTTACTTAAACAGTAAATTAGACAACATAACCAAGATTTAATCCCATTAATTAGTTTATTTTAATTTATTATATGCTGATTTTTATTCGCGATTAAAGTTGACAAAAAACTTGATTTTTAAAACATGAATCTTTTTTAAACGGGGTGCATCCCACTAAACGAGGCGACTTCGTCGTGTGCAAATTGCATCGAAAGGCGCGTATCGTCAACACGGACGTGTAGGATTTTGCGAAAGTTGATTTGGATGTGCGTGCACACCGAAATCAATGCGTATCCATCAAATTTTTTTGTATCGATCTATTCTGACACTTGTCATAATTTCGTATGTGCTTGTCGTTTCGCAATAAAACTTGCGCCATCGGATTCGTAGCGTTACGCTGGTCCTATGACCCAAGTTTGGTTTGATTATGAGAACGTTGACAAAATCCCGTTTCATGGGCCCCACAGCTCCACTTGACGGGTGATTTTGTGATCGGCTCATCGGAATCCAGTTCTAGACATTCTGTTGAGTTCATATCATCGTTCTGGACTTGTAGACACTAAGTTTAACAAATTTGAAGAACTTTATCTCTGGCACATTTTTTGGTGCGAAGTGGGCCACATGTGGACCCCGTTTTGACCAGAAACTGTCAATTCTGTCCTTATGTCCAAATTGGACATATGGTAGTCAATTGTAGCTATTTTAAGTATTCTGAGAGCAATGGTGATATTTGTTTCAGCATCCGTAGGCGTACCTGAAGATTCCACTGATATCGTAACAACTGTTGGAGTTCAGAATCCAAACAAGTGTACCTTGCCAAACTTGCAGTAATTACTTTAATATTATTTGCTTCATTTATTTCTGTGATGTACCTGCTCAACCTAGGACCGTGAGATGTTGCTTAATGTCCGAACAATATTCAGGTGTCGACGCCGTACGTGGAGTCGTGTAACGTTACTTAGAGAGTTGATACCACGATCCTATATACTTTTCGTACTTGCTTTATCAAGTACATCATACCTTAGGACACTTGACATTATTCATGAGACAGAATCTTTTCTGAGTTATTCATGGTGATTCTGTATAGGCTTACGGGATTCGTAACATAAGACTTGCATATACATAAATATCATTATGACTCGCTGTATTAGCTAGAGGTCATGATATTGCGTGTTATGGACATGAGACGTCGTGGATATTAGACGTGTGATTACATTGGGTGGGGAGAGACACACAGGCTACACGCTGATTACCAACATATATATTTATTATTGTGGTGCTTTAGTCTCTGTTCCAGAGCTTGGCCCATTACGTGATATTACTACTACAGGCTTCCCGACACAGAGCTTGTAGTGGTCTCAGCCTAAGTACTAGTGATGCTCTCATTTGCATATCACATAGCTGGTTACATAGTTTGCCCTGTTGATATATTTTTTATATACTGTATTTTATTTGGCTTGAGTTATTCTTGTACCTTGCTATGTCCCCTGAGAACCTGGATCCGGATGATGTCCCCAAGTATAGCAGAGGAGATTTACCCTGAGGTATACGGGACAGGAGCTGACGCTGGAACAGTACTGGCACCAGAGGACGAAATTGTGCCAGAGGATTTCTCCTGAGTATTTTGTTATATACTCAGTTATTTCTGTTTCTAGATACTCTATATCCTGACTCTTGGATTACTGTATTAAACTTATTATCGGGTTGTTCCCCGAGACACTTTTTATTGAGACTTGTTGTTGGATTAAATTTCTTTTTGATTAGTCTGACATTTTGAATTATGTTTACCTTCTGTGGATGAGATTAGAATTAGACTATGACATGTATCATAGATCATTGTATTATTTTACAGCTTAAGTACACTCTAACGGGTCCATTAAATTGGGTTTCCCATTGGAGTTGTGATGTTGGCCATTGCAACATGGCTAGTCCCTCGGTATTTTGGGACTGGGACGTGACACCTGGTGGCAAATTGGTGCTTCTTACACATGTCTTGGGCTCTATGGTCATGCACACTCTTGCGGCTTGCAACCCGCTGGTAGAAGTGGTTAAGGTTATCGAATGTCACGTTGTCAGCTTCTTCTAGGGCTGTAGTGACGACATAGAAAAAAGTGTTTGGGCAAGCTGGAAGAGTATGGTGAGGCCGACGGGAGAGAGAGCTATAGGGGTGTGCAAGATTGCGGATGTTGTGGACACCTTTTCTGTCAAACTATGGGGGAAGGTTCGTGGCCAGAATACTTTGTGGAGTAGGTACCTCAAAGGCTATAGCTAATTGCAAGGCCACACAGGTATGGAGGAGGATCCTGTGGGGTAGGGATCTCGATGAACGCCACATTCAACTCAAGGTGGGATATAGGGACTCTAATGTACGGATAGAGAATTGGACAGGAAGGGGACTGCTTCAACCAACAGGGAGGCTGGGAGGGATTAGCTCTATACTTCATCTATGTGGGGCGGGTGGGGTATGGGACTTTGACTTGATTTCTAGGTCCTTTGGGCAGCAGGTGTAGAGGCAGTCAGAGCTAGTAGGTGCAACATATCTGAAGGAGAGGATGAGCTAGTATAGGCGGCTGCGACATCAAGGATCTTCTCGGTCTCTTCTGCTTGGAATGAGGTTCGTGTTAAGGGGAGGTGGATCTAGTATGGGCAGCGGCTTGGCATAAGCATTTCCCGACCAAATTGTAGGTTCTCAATTGGAGAGTGATCTTGGGAGAGCTACCAACGAATGACTCTTTGAATAGGTTGGGATTCAGTTTGGTTTCTCGATGCCATTGTTGTGGTTAGCTGATGGGAGGACCCTTAGTCATGTGCTTGCGGAAGGGAAAGTCGCTACAGGGGTGTTGGAGCACTTTGCACATATATACGAGATTTCGATCATCAGCCAAGGGATCAATGACAGGCTAAAGACCTGGTGGAAGGAAGTATTTCCTAGGGAGGCTAAAGTGGTTGCTACAGCGGTTGTTTGGGTGCTCTGGAAGAACAGGAACAAACACAGGTACGAAAGCCCAGTGTTTTTGCTGGAAGGGTTGATAATTGAGGTGACGAGGCAGAAGGACAAGGTGCAGTTTGCTTGAGGCATTCTGTAGGAGGTCTGGCATGAGGTTCTTTTGGTGTCTTTTTTTTGTTTTGGTTTTCTAGATCTTTGGATTACATCGGTTGAAGAAGGTTTACTTGTATAGGCTACAACATTTTGGCCTTATTTATATATGAGAAGATCTTTTATTATATATAATAAAAACCAATGAGTTTTGAGCTATGAATTTTTATATATTTTCTAAAGAAATTAAAATTGTTGAGTTTATTATATATATATATATATATATACCAAAACTGTTTTAGTAAGACTGAAATATATTTAATATAGAAGCCCACATATTTAATAAACTCAACAATTTTAATTTCTTTTGAAAATATATAAAAATTCAGAGCTCAAACTCATTGGTTTTTATTAAAATCGAAAGCCCATTAAGCTACTTAACCCAATCCAAATCTTTAAAACTGAAATAAATTTTGTTTACAGGATTAAAATCAAATTATCTATAAAGCTCACGACCTTAGCATTCAGACCAAACTATTATTATCCCCCAATCCCAATTCTTCTTAATGTCTAGTGTTTCTAATCCAACACAAAACTAAGCAGACCCATACATCATTTTATTCATTTTGGGAAAATGCTCCACATCACAATATTATTAAAAGCCTAACTATTTAAAAACAAGCCCAAAACCGAAATACAGTACTGTTGTTCAGTTTAGAAACTAAGAAAAGGATGAGAGAGAAATTTCAGAAAGAAAATTAAAATAAAGAAGGAAAGAAGCAAGAGAGGAAGAGGGATTTCTTACCGAGGTCGACGGGTGACCAGTGCTGGAGGGGTTCGTGTGTTAGGTGCTTCGATCGACATTAGGCGGATGCCCACGAACGCTGGTTGTTGGGACACAAAGCTACAGGGGTTCGAGGAAGGCGGCGCTTCCGTGGAAGGGCTCGGGGCCAGGCAATGTCGTGCAAACGAGCACGGCTGCTGGGATCTACTAGCGCAGTGGCGTCTTTGACGAGGATCTTGCGGCTGTGATAGGCTATGATCTGGAGGTGGCCGGATCCATGAGTGAAGCGGCGCCAGAGTGGTTTATGTTCCGAAGCACCGGAGGATCAGACCTTCAGAGGTGGATGAGCTTGGCTCGTGGAGCAGTTTGAGGGGGGTAGGGTCTCAGTCGAACGATGCTCGGTTTAGGCCGGGGAGGTTCAGATCTGGGGCAAGGACTCCGGGAAGTCGAGACTCAGAGTCGGATTTGAGTGGTGGCTGGTGCAGGGTCCGGTGGAGATGCGCCGAGGGCACAGCTTCGGCGGCTTGCCTGGGACCAGTGGCTTGGTGGTTTCGATCGGGATCTGACGGTTAGGGTTAGGGTTTTGATTTCTTCTGCGGTTTGGTTTTTGTCATTTTGGGGATGGTGTGTCTTGTGTCGGACACTGAAGAGGGGGTTTCTTGTGTGGGGGTTTGTGTCCAGTGTGTCAGACATGAAAATGTGTACTGTGGATGTATTGGACTCATAAACGGAATGAAATTTATGGATACGAATACCCAGGGTCGTGAAAGCTTGTATAAAAACTCTAGAAGGGGATGAATAGAGTACAACAGAATAATTATCCAAAAATAGTAAGACTAATTACCAACTAAAACTATAACAACAATAACAAGTATATATGGAAAGTAAATAGATTTCAGAAATCACAAAAGAAACACCGCGATGTATACTGGTTTCTCTCGTGGATGACTAATTCAGTCTCGAGAACTCTTGTTTAGAGTTAATCTATTATATTTACAAGCATATACATGTACTTTGATCCGAAGGAAATGCCAACTTTTTACAACTACGAGATTTGATCCGAAGTGCTCGCCGACTTCTTACAACCACAAGCTTTGGTCTGAAGAGCTTGTCGACTTCAAAAAAAAAAGAACTCAAGTTTTACAACTCAAACAGACTTCTAACCGAGATCGTACTTGGCACTAGAAGACTGGGAGAGTTGTAATGTTGATGAGAAGATTTATATATCAGGAAGTGAATGAGTGAGTTGAAATGGTGGAAAATCATCTATATTTATAGGGTTTAACGAGACTGAGTTCGGGAAGAGTTCAGTCATCAAACATTCATAAATTTGAACGTTAGAGCTGTCATGCCCCAATCTCCCGCAAGCTCGACCGTCCCCTCTGAACGTGAATCACCACGTTGCAGCTCTTCCGCAGGACAATCGTTTTCATCGGGATGTGATGTCGTACGAGCCTGGAGTTGCACTCGCACAAGGCGATGTTGTCAAACATCAAATTTATCATCGAAACGACCAAGTTGCAAGGAAAGTCAAGTATTGTGTACCAAGTACACATCAGAGTATACACAACGAAGCTCTCGATAGGGTCCAATTGAAAATACCACAAAGGAGAATGCCACAAAGGCGATGCAACACTATTGCTCTTTCTCTTGCCCACAAAGGTACTTACCGTTCATACATCATGTCCCGTATATCCAAGCAGCGCCACTACACCTGCGTACCTGAAATAATGCCCATAAACGTGGGTCAGTACACAGCCGTACTGGTGAGCAGGATAACCCACTCGTCTAAACCGACACTATGTAGAATAGTGAATGCAAACAATTATATGGTGATCTTTCTACTTAAATCCTAGATTCGTTTCATGGCAGAGGTATGACATATTAAGAAAAACTGTAAAGTAGGTTAAACACGCAAGCATTCAACTCAAACAAAATATAAAAGCAGATATATTCAACTCGAAAGGAAACTAGCATGCAAACCGTATACTCAAACCCAAGCAACGCGGAAATCTATCGAACCACAATCCAAGCCTCAATATCCATCCTCAAACCAAGTCACAATCCAAGCCTTATAATCCAATCTTCGATATGCACACTCTTGCCGAGGCAAGATGGTCGCCGCCTACACGAAAAGCACAAAACAAACCCAAACAAAGCAAACCAACTCTTATCTATATGAAGTCACTGATCAAGCCATAAAGGACTAATCAACTGCAGTTCTACCCGATCCAGACTGGGTAGCTAGCCCACCTGGTCGTATCGAACTGCCGGCACCACGCCCAAGGCACGTTACCATTGTCTCCTCCATGGCCGAATGGTCCCGGTGCCCCAGAGCCTATCCTGTTCGAGAAAATCAAACCATGTGTGCAACAGGTTGTCCGTGACCGATGCAGACACCAAGTAGGTATAATGAGAGAATCGAGCATTCTCGCCCTACCAAACGATACTCGCCTCAATCCAACCATCCATAACCATTCTCTAACTTATATCCCAAGGCACCATCTCAAGTTATCCCCATAGGCACTATGTCGCTTCGACAAAATGCTCCAATTGGTGCAACACCTCTCGCTCAGAAAACTCCGTGGCACAATGTCCCAATAGTGGCACAATGCCCTCACCGATGCAGTTGTCCGATTTTGAACCACAACTGCACGCTTTGAATGACAAAGCGCCCAACTGATACTCGTGCACGGATGCACGCTCGTTTTTTTGCCCGAAGTGCCTCGATATTCCAACCAAGATGATCCAATCAAGCTCCAACTTCCTACTCAAGCTCCAACTGCCCAACGCAAAAAAACCAAATCAAGCCACAAATAATATCCAACCAAACGACGTACACTCTATGCACGCCACAGTGTAGTGATTTCCAAGTTCCAGTCCAAGTGTTCAAGCCATTACGTGTGTTCCATATTATTAGGCATGAAGGAGTAGAGGAGAAGGGACATAGCCCACTCACCAAGTCTGATTTCGTCAAGCACCCTGCCTTGCCGATACGGCAGATCCCTTGAACCTGTGGTCCAATGCAAAGCACGATCTACTCAATTGGTATGACCGTGCGAACAGGCCGTGCTCTCCAAATCATCCGACCGATCGGACTAAGAAAGATGGCATTATCGCTCCAATCCAGCTATCCCAGTACTGCTCTGAAAGAACATCTGATTCCATCGAACTTTGCTATCGATCTGCACATGAAACCAACTCAAATCAATACTTGTTCCCAAATCCAACAAATCAAAATATAACCAGCTATTGCCTCATTAGATTTGATTCAACGTAATGCACCGTGCGGTTGTAGGACATTACATAATATACCACTTAGAATCAGGTTCGTCCTCGAACCAAACCAGTATCCATTCCTTACTCATATGTCGCTTGCCCAATCTATATCTTTGTTCCATGCAACTCACATTCTCTTGATCCAGACTCAGTATCTCGCTCGCGCTGAACGCTCGCACAAATTTTATATTCCCACATCCTCCTTGCAGCTCAATACGAATTCCTCATATTGCTTAGTTTGGATCATACACATATTTAAGGCGTCTCTAAAATACATGCATTTCAACCGAGCTTAGAGATAGTGAGTTTGGACAAGTTACAAGGGTATCTTTATGTCCGAGGCATTCATTCGCTTCACTCCCAATTGAACCAATACTGACGTTCATTCCATAACTCATTTGTACAAGTACTATTCTCAAATACGATACTTTTTCACTAACGATCCTCCCACCCGACTCGAATCAGTTCATGTTCCAACTCAATCTATCCAACTATTTCTGAATCCACACTAGCACCATCCAAACTCAACTAACCAAACTCTAGCATGACTCCAATCGCACAATGTTCTGCAAGCACCATCTTCAAATATCTTCTATTACTCCGAACGATCATTACAACTGATACTACCCCGCTAGGCGACTTACCCATACATCAAACTATGCTCTTAGATCAGCTTAGCCCAACACCTCTTCCTCAATATCAATACCTCACTGGGTGAACATCTATATTGAGATTCATGTGATCCACGAAGATTTCGCTGCCACGTCATAGGGATAGTGTCACAACGATTTCAACATGGACACACTCGCCATAATTCCTAGGTCGTGTATGGAATAGTTCTTCGCGCTTCTTCCACTGCCTCGAAGCACAGGATATCACCTTTGCCTTCCGTATGAGCACGCATCCCAGACTAAGTTCTGATGCATCTTGTAGATCTGAGGCATATCTGTCCCTTCCAGTATTGCAAGGATTTGATCTGAACGAGCCGCTGCTTTAACTTCACAAGCTAGTTTCACAGTCCTCAATTCATATGAATGTTATTTCCTTCCGGGGCACGACGAGTCAGAGGCGATGCCATCTTTAAATATCTGCGACTCCGAATCTCATCAGTTGACTTACGCTATTTTTCCCATCGCTTCGATCTTTCGGCTGCATCTTCAGCTGAAGCCTATCCCAAGGATCTTTCAAATCCAATACTCAGTCACTTAGGCCAATCTCCAACACACACTACTCACATCCACTCTCGGCGCATTCCCAAATGCGTCGCCGCAAGGGTCGTTCTATGGGTCTAAATATTCATCTCTGATTTGGCGGTCAAGTCGCTAGGGTCAACTGTCCTGAAGCTACGCTCGATAATTGTAAGTCATCATGATAGACAGTTACTATGAACCATGCTATATCTCTTCTGCAAATTTGAGCCATAATCCAACCATTCCATCCGAACGAACTTCTGACTCCTAGAACTTCATGCACTACCTCTGACGATCTGTCAACCAAACGCCACTTAGCCACCTAGAGTCTTACTATCTATCCAAGCCACAAATTGAGAACTACGCTCGTTGAAACCGTCTTCCATTAATCCATCGTTCTGCTCTGAATCCATCATATTTTCTGAGCTGCCATGTTCGACTTCTCGTACTACTACTTGCAACGATTCCCGAAACTAAAGACTTGCTCCAAATTCTTATCCGTATGCCATGTTTCACAGTGCACGTCCAACTTGCTCGAACAATATGGTATTTTGCTCCAACGTTGCTCTTTCATTTAGCTATTTTCAAAAGTCCATCCGCCACAATCCTTGCTCTCGTTTCATTCCTTAGTCTATCTTGATTTTCTCTATGTTCTGATTAGTCCACACACTCTCAATGACTCGTGCATGGTTCCAACATAAATCTTAAATCTATATTGCCTCTACTTGTTGCCTTAATCTGTCTCAGTACTGCAAGTGTTAACTTTCAACCTGACTTAACATCAACTAGACTTGCCTCATGCCCGTTTATGTCTTTCGGAGAATCCGTCTACTATCGTTGTACCATTTCGCCAAATTTTACTTCCGTTAAACTATGAGTCCAACTTCTCGAGCACCAATATCCAAAATCCTTCAAGTCCGTACAAATCCATCGTATTGCCCCTCCAAACCATATCACGTTTCATTGCTCAACCAACATCTCCAATGTGTTGCCAAAATTTATAGTCCGTGCTCGCTATCATTCGATTCACCTATCGTTCGCTTAAGCATATCCCAACTGTTCGTTCCTCATGCTCAACTCTCTCTTTGCATCCATGAATGCTCCACCGAACTCCCAAATCGTACAAGTAAACTCTGATATTCAGCTTTCCATCTGATCGATCTTCACTTGTTTCCAATACTTGGTCCGCATCAATCCTTCAAATTCCAAACACTCTTTTTTATTGATGATTCCGTTCTCGTCCATCACTCAAGTCCAACGATACTTTCATTTGCACAAGTCCATTCTTGATCGCTCAAGTATAACGTATCGAAGAATACCTGAGTCAAATTCTATTACACCATATACTACTTGGAAATAGAGTCGCTCTAGCGCTTACTCTGTGTCGACGAATGTCTATTACAAATCAACTATTCTAGGGTAAACCTGTCGATCGCAACTCAATATTTGCTTGCTCCATGTTCCATTTCCTAACTCAGCCGATGTATACCAACCAACTTATATTCTTGTTACCCTTGTCCATTGAGGCAATTCCTTTGAGGTCTATACAAAATATTTCAATGCCAGGTTAACTATGTAGTATACCATATACCACTCGAAATCAAGTCACTCCTCACGTCACCCTTATTTGCACTGATCCAAGATTCGTTTGAACCATCCCTTATGTGTGATCCTGCCATCCCCAACTTAAGTCCGACACGAAACTCAGCTAACGCATGAACCATCTTATCAATCACGCTATGCAACGTATGCCATATTCCATTCTCGATACTTCCAACTATTCTCAAATCGTTCGATATTTTTGCTACACGAGCAACCCGTGCAACGATCTCTTCCAAGTAATCCAACCCAATACCTAACTATTCCTCACATTTGGTGTACGAGCAACTCGTGCAACGCTATCCTGATATCCCCAAGCCAACTCAAACCTGCTCAGCCAATGCTCTCTGTGATATACCCAACAAAAAATTTAAACTCCATCCAACACATTTGCTACACAAGCAACTCGTGCAACGATCCATTCTCATCCGATGCTTCTACTCACAATATGCCACATAACCAATCTCGTCGGCCAACCAACTGCTCCATTGATGCAACTAGAATCTCCTCGAACGATAAGCCAAACCAACGCAATGACATACCTCTCAACTTGCTACACAAATGCAATAATGCCACATAACTTGTTGCACGAATGCAACAACGCCCAATAATGCCAAACGATCTACCGAAAACCAATAAAATCAACGCAATGAAAAACAATATGCACCCTTACCAACAAATATGTAGACTTATTGCATGAAACATCCAATGCGGCACCGAGTAGAGACAAGAGCTAAATGACACGCGGAAGCTATTTAGAGTTTGTGATGAAGCGAAGGACTAAGTCCGAGAAAATAAACCGGGCGCTCTGATACCAATATGTCACGCCCCAATCTCCAGCAAGCTCGATAGTCCCCGTTGAACATGAATCACCACGTTGCAGCGTTCCCGCAGGACAAACATTCTCATTGGGACGTGATGTAGTACGAGCCTGGAGTTGCGCTCGCACAAGGCGATATTGTCAAACATCAAAGTTGTCATCGAAACGACCAAGTTGCAGTGAAAGTCAAGTATTGTATACCAAGCACACATCAGAGTATACACAACAAAGCTCTCGATAGGGTCCAATTAAAAATGCCACAAAGGAGAATGCCACAAAGGCAATGCAACACTCTTGCTCTTTCTCTTGCCCACAAAGGTACTTACCTTTCATACATCATGTCTCGTATATCCAAGCAGCACCACTACACTTGCGTACCTAAAATAATGTCCACAAATGTGGGTTAGTGCACAGCCGTACTAGTGAGCGGGATAACCCACTCATCTAAACTGACACTAAGTAGAATAGTGAATGCAAACAGTTATAAGGTAATCTTTCTACTTGAATCCTAGATTCTTTTCATGGCAGAGGTATGACATGTTAAGAAAAACTTTAAAGTAGGTTAAACATGCAAGCATTCAACTCAAGCAAAATATACAAGCAGATATATCTAACTCAAAAGGAAACTAGCATGCAAACCGTCCTACTCAAACCCAAGCAACGTGGAAACCTATCGAACCACAATCCAAGCCTCAATATCCATCCTCAAAACAAGCCACAATCCAAGCCTTATAATCCAATCTTCGATATACACACTCTTGTCGAGGCAAGGTGGCCGCCGCCTACACGAAAAGCACAAAACAAACCCAAGCAAAGCAAACCAACTATTATCTATATGAAGTCACTGGCTAAGCCATAAAGGACTAATCAACTGCAGTTCTACCTGATCCAGACTGGGTAGCTAGCTCGCCTGGTCGTATCGAACTGTCGGCACCGTGCCCAAGGCACGTTACCATTGTATCCTCCAAGGTCGAACGGTCCCGGTGCCCCAGATGATCCAATCAAGCTCCAACTGCCTACTCAAGCTCCAACTTTCCAACGCAAAAAAACAAACTCAAGCCACAAATCGTATCCAACCAAACGACGTACACTCTATGCACGTCACAGTATAGTGATTTCCAAGTTCTAGTCCAAGTGTTCAAGCCATTACATGTATTCCATATTATTAGGCATAAAGGAGTAGAGGAGAAGGGACAGAGCCCACTCACCAAGTCTGATTCCGTCAAGCACCCTGCCTTGCCGATACGGCCGATCCTACGCCCCAATATTTGCTAAATCGATAATTGTCCTCCGGGCGTGATGCCGTGCACACGTAAGGCACGCGTGCACAAGGCCTAGGCATAATGATATACTTTAGAACAAATGCAACAGAGTACGCAAATAAGATACCACACTTAGAGATATAGAAAAGTTCTCTTTATTGATAATAAACATATGTTTACAAACTATTGACCCAAAAGTAGTAAAGATGTCGCACGGGCTTACAACTTGGACGCAAAATGAGATAGCCGATCCATATATTACATCCTTTACTAGTATTTCAGAAACACAAAACACCTTGGGTGCGAGTCAGCACCATCGCCTGGGAGGTTCAAAAGAAAGTACGAGCTCCTTTCTTGAGTATGTACTTGGGCTCCAAAAGTCACAGCACGAACGCACCTTGATCCAGGAAGGGTTGGAGAAAGCTTCAGCTCCGCCATGTTGCCTCGACTCGGGGAACCTGCTGCAACGAGGGTCAGTACTTCAAAAAGTACCGGTGAGGGCGAGCTAACCCAACTAACCAAAATCGATAACAAATTCATATGAGCATGCATTATTTTTCTTATGTGATCTTTCTATCTTACCTTAGTTCAATTCTTTGTATGTGATAGAATAAAATGATATAACAAAATGTGCCACCGCTCGGTGACTTTACCTGTACCGTCTGAACCACCTGTACAAAACTTACCATGACCTTCCCTACCACGAAGACATAGTTAGTCTGCACAGTTTAAATATACATAGCAATCACTTGGTCGGACGAGGGATGGGTCGGCTGCTATTCCGTCTCGGGTAGCTAGCTTTTTGCGGATGCACGGACCCATCCAATTCTAGGACTACACTAGCAAATTGTTCTACCCAGGTCGAAGTGGTCCCATTGCCCCGGCGATCATTCGTAGAACAACGTCTCTTGTGCATAAGTTGTCCAAGACCATGCCTCGTCTATAAACTAAGTTATCAATTGAAATACATATTCAAGCAATATAAGTAAATAAACTTCATGCATTTCCCATAGTCTAGGCTACTTGCAAAATAATCACATTTCCCCTTTGCACCAAACATTGAACAGTTATAGATAAATGAGTTTTAACTACAACTGACACAAAATAGCTATATATATAACGGACATGCACGCATCAATGTGATCTCATAGAATTTTGTGTGACAAGCATTATTAGTGTTTCAAGTCAAGCCTAGTTAGGGTTAGGGTTTCATGAATATTTCCCATGCATATTCTAATGGTATTGTTGAGGTTATATATATATATGTGGAATGGTTTTATAGCAAATATTGCGGTTATATATATATATAATTGGTATTTTATAAAAAATTATTTGAGGATAAATAAATATGGGAAATGCATATGTTGGGGATGTACCAATGAATTTTGGTACGTTAGTGATGATATGAATGAGGATACTATACATGAACATTATAGGTATTTAGGGGCGTCAACTAAATTGTGTGCATAAAATTACGTCTATGATTACAGGGATGGTATGGTCGAGGATGAGCATAACTTAAATGAATGAAATTACTGTGATGAATATTAGGGGTTAGAGGTATTGTTTGAGGACGTTATACTAATTGTTGATCGTATTTGATGCAACGTTACCTCAGTCAACTAGGGTCAACCCTCTAGTTAGTATCTATGTGAGCTATGTAACTAAGACAGAAGCCTATGCTAGACGTGTTGTCATCCCTTATTTTAGATAGTATCAAGCTAGATTATTAATTAATTTTATATATCATCTCTAGGTACTTTGGGATCCTCAGACATGGACGTTGTACCGGAGCCCCGCCTTCAGCATCCGGATCCAGGCAAGTTTACCTTGCCATCCTGTATCTCAATTCCAGATTTACTATTTATTTTATCTATGCATTATGTGCGCTTTGGATCAAAATTATTACTTATCATCCGGGTCATATCCGGGTGCAGACGTTTGTTGGTAACGTCTAGTATTGATTGATAGATGTTCGCAACACCTTGACGTACCTACTTGTATATATCGAAAATCTAGGACACATTCAGACACTGTCATCGTGCCAGACTTCATGAATCCTGATAGTGTCAGCATGACCGGATTTTGTGATGACTTTAGGATTGTGATTATTGATAGTTACTTCAGTATGACGAGACTGTTAGATAGAGGTTCAGGATCAGCGAGCACTCGTGGACCGCATTGGAAGGGAAAGATAGTTACTAGATGTTTGGGCTACTTTGCACGCACTGTATATATATATATATTCTTATTTGTATAGATCCTGTATCTGAAGTCGTAGTATCACTCGTGTGACTCTGTGCTCGGAGCTACGGTATGCCCCGTGTGTCTCTGTGCCTCGGAGCTACGATTTTATATTTAGAAAGCCCACGTGCCGAACATTGTCTTCAAAGTTGTGTCTCACTTAGGTGGTTATGCTAGATTATACCGGTGTATCACATGTTTCTTTCTGTTATACTATGGCATACTATTTTTATACCTTGTTACGTCCTTCTGAGGATGTAAACCCCCTCGACCAATGCAGGATTAATCGGAATTAAATCAAGAGACTAGGATTAATTTGGAATTAATTAGGATTAATGTGCGTCAATTATAAGACTTAATACACCATTGACGGCCACCCTACCATTGGTATCTTCCACCCGAATTCACGAACATCTTTTAGACATGCCAGACTACCCCCTGGCCATTGTGCAACCTTAGATACTCGTTATTTCGTCTCATTTTAGCCACGCAACATTCCTTAAGAGAACGCCTTGCATTTATTAATTAAATTAAATTCAAGGCCAAATCCACCTCAAACAAAACCTAACCAAGCGCACATGCACTCTGCTACGTGGACCAGCCTTACCCCAACAAGGCCGGACAGGCCCAAGTCCCAAGAGCAACCCACAAATTCCCATATATAAACACACTTTCTCTCCCTTGAAACCCTAGATCACCATCATCCCTAACTTCACAAACCTAGCAAACCCTAGCTGAGCCTCACCCGAGCAACCATCCCCCATCCCGGCCGGACGACTCCCCCGCCACCTCAGTCCCCCACCTCCACAGCACCTCTGTCCACCGCCCCTCAATGCTGGACCACCCTCAGCCGCCTACAACCGCCCTCACCCTCACCATCTCCAACCCCATCATCAAAATCCCCCGCCTAACCCGACTGCTCCCGACCGCCCACAACACCTTCACCACTATTGACCGCCCGACCCCCGTGCCACCTCGACCTGATGGCCACCCCCGTGCCGCCTCAACCCGACGACCGCCGCCGCCCAGGGCTGCGACTGCTGCTGCTGCGGCTACTGCAGTATGGTACTGCCGCTACCGCTACTGCTCATTGCCGACGACGTCGGAGTTCCCCTCACCGGAGCACGGCCAACCAGCAGATAGACCTCCTTCGTCCTGTCGACCAGGTACTCGACCACCAGCCTCCTTTCCTTGTATCATGTCATCTTACGAACGTGTCATCGTATCGTCAAGTTGTGTCGCGTGTCGTACGTTGACACAAATCAATTATATGGAACCCTACAGATGAGTATGTATGCTAATTTGATTTAAAACAGTAATTAATAAATAATAATTACCCTAATAGTCGGACGTGTTATAAGCACTTATAATTCACCAGAAACATGGATATTTACCTAGTGCAATTAACATGGAAATAAATGGCGGGTAATTCAACAAGGCGTAATGTAGTTTCGTAAATCGATAACGTAGAATTATTGTCTCAAGATGCACGTTAATCGAGGACAGAACGCGTGTACACCCTAGCTCCGTGCACACGTGACGCTGTATTCGATCAGCCGTGATCTTGCGACAGTATCTAAGAGCAGCGTCGTAAATTATGTATGTATTTGCGTAGTGTCT
Organism: Iris macrosiphon; assembly: GCA_036927795.1. Classification (NCBI taxonomy): domain Eukaryota; kingdom Viridiplantae; phylum Streptophyta; class Magnoliopsida; order Asparagales; family Iridaceae; genus Iris; species Iris macrosiphon. Next base: position 2,156,637 of record JAYESA010000022.1, read on the forward strand.
GATGTAGAATTTCTATATTATATTGTATGCTTAGGGTCATTGGATCAGCCAGGAGACACTGCAGGAGAAGGCTATTGGCATTCATATCTTGAGGACTCAGGCAAGATACCTTGCCATATTTACTGTCTAATTTAAATTATGCATATGTTGTATTGTATTCTGGTTGTTTTCCTTTTTTATACAACTGTGCGCGTCCGAGATTGACTCGGATGCAAAATAATGGATACGTCGATGATTAGTATACTTGACCTAGTCCGTAGCCGACTCACCCCATTGGAGGATACTCTGATATCTTCTGAGACCTGACACTCCTACACGTTTGTAGTGGCAATTTTATGTTGGGATGCGGGTTCGCGTGCTCGACTAGCTATCGGTGCGTGTGACGTGCATCACGGTTAGAAAGTAATACAGGGTTATTTCAGTGTAGAGACTTGGCATTTAGATACGGGGTATGCACGTCGAGTATTTGACTTATATATCTACATTGGGCGGGGAGGACGACTAGTAGGCATATGGGACACTCCACTCCTTTATACAGACACCGCACTCGACGGAGTGATACGGACGTATATATATATTACAGATACCACGTTCGGTAGAGTGTTGGACGTTACTTGGTGATATTGCAGATACCACACTCTATAGAATGTTGGACGTTATTGTATTCCTGCGCCCGTGTTATAGGGGGCATGTGTGGCATATACTAGCCGGTTGTCACGACGGGTGAATTACGTCAGCATATGTCTAGCCTATACCTTCCCATATACTCACAGTTGTCCTTATATTGTATTCACTTAGATGGTTAGCACACCCTTTATTGTATTTATTTTATTCAGTATTTATATATGGCATGCTTCTATGTATCTTGTTACGTCCCTCTGAGGACCTGGTACCTTTCCAGATTTGGACGAGGCATATTACCCCACAGTGTACGGCCCAGGATAGGAGACGAGGTTTGCTACAATAGAGGAGCTAGAGGTGTTACCGTCAGAGTTTCCGTGATCACTTGGTAGGCCTTTTGCCTAGGATTGGGTGCATCATTATCTAGTCAGCCGATGCCCTAGCCATTACTCTTTTATCTATCATTTCAGTACATTTATTTCGTCATAGTAGTGGGTTTGTTCCCACCAGACATTCTTGGTTGTACTATGATATTTTGAGACTGACGTTTATCTTCCAGCAGTTTATTTAGTACTTTCTTGCTGTTTATTTTATGGATGAGATTAGATTACCTATTTGATGTTGATTTCGGACTTGTTAGTTATTTAGGACAGCGTAGCACTCTTCGTTTGGATCCATTAAATAAGGATATCCTCGGAGATGTGACAGCTGGCTATTGCCACGTGGCCTGGTCCCGTGTATTTTGGGACTGGGGCGTGACATGGTTTTAGTGGTGGCCCATGCAGGTCGACTTTATCGCTTGTGGTATGATAACATGCCCAGCGAGCCTACAATTGGATAGAAATTACTAGGTCTCATCCACTCTGATTACATTTTTTTTTGAGCTTCCTTCGTGTTACTTGAAAATATCTGCATCCTGTTTGTTTGAATCCGTCCTTTTTAGTGAAGTCCTATCTTTTGCAGCAAGATAAACTTGCGCAGTGGACGAGGAGCACCCAGTATCGCGGTGCCAGACAACACCACCCAAAGAGAGGAGGTACCCCAAGGGCAACCCTCGCTACAGACCCCGCTGATACATTGGCACGAGACTTCTCAGGGCGATCCTACACCACAGCCCGAGGGACAGACTTCCCAGACGATTCCCATGCAGCATTTTGAGGGACAGACCTCAGGAGCCACATCGATACCGCAAACTGAGAGGCCGATCTCTGAAGAGACGCTTACTGCACAGCCAGAGGTTCCATTACCACCACCTCCACCCTATACACCCCAGATGCCACAGCTAGATGGACAGCCACAGATGCTTCAGTTCTTTCAGACCAGGATGCAGGCACAGTGGCATCAGACAGAGACGTTGAGACAGAGCTTGATGGCAGTACTAGAGAGGATACCTGCCCCAGCACCCGTACCAGCACCTCCACCAGCCCAGACAGGTGGCACTGTCCGATGGTTCTGACAGATGGGACCAGATACTTTCTCAGGCAATGAGACTGCAGAACAGATCTCCGATTGGGTCGTCAATACGGAGATGTTACAAGAGGCTTCACAACTGCATCCAGACCTTTAGATGACCGCAGTGAGGGCCCAACTAAAAGGCAACGCCCATCACTGGTGGGATTCCATTGAGCGTAGTGTAGGCAAGAACCATACTTGGGAACAGTTCTTAGAGTACTTCAATGCGAAGTATTTTCCAGCTACAGTCAGAAATGCCCTGTACTCCCAGTTCCTACATCTAGAACAGGAAAATATGACTGTCGACGCCTATGACGCGGAGTTCAGCCACCTTAGCAGATTTGGTGCCGTCTTGATACCCAATGATCTCAAGAAAGCACAGAGATTTCATCACGGCCTAAATTTTGAGCTACAGAGGTATACCACCATACAGGCGAGGATTTCTTATGAAGAGGTTCTTGTAGAGGCGAGGATCCAGGAGGCCATCGTCAGAGGAGCTAGACGTTCCAGCACGACTACACCAGCCAGAACCCAGCCCGGAGCAGGAGGATCGATCCGACATCCCAGAGCACAGACACAACAGAGGGCAGCACCATACCAGCAGAAGGAGCTCCCGACTTGTCACCATTGTGGCAAGAAGAGACACATCATTAAAGATTGTCGGAAGAAGCTGGGATTGTGCATGATATATGGAGCGAGCCAGCACCTTGCCCGAGACTGCCCACAGCGCAGAGACGTAGCACCGCAGACAGGGCAGAGACCAGCAGCACCAGCCCCGAGGATACTACCACTACCAGGAGGCCAACGCCCACTAACACCCGGAGGATTTCAGAGGGGACCACCCTTGGCCCCACAAGAGGTACAGTTCGACCGGACCCGACAGTAGACAGGAGGACAGAGGCAAGGACAGACCTTTGGACTAGCAGCTACAGAAGAGGAAACAGAAGGGGAAGCTATCACAGGTACCATTTTAGTTGCATCATTACCTGCCACTACATTATTTGATTCTGGTGCTACGCTATCATTTATATCTAGTAGATTTATAGCAATGCATAGAGTAGCTACTTCTTCCTTACCTAAGAGTTGGAAGATTCTTACCGGAGGAGGTATCGTGCCATTACCAGCACTATCAGAACGTGCTCGGTAGTCATATATGGTAGAGAGATGAGAGCGCGATTCTTGGTATTGCCTATGCCGTACTTTGATGTTGTGCTAGGCATGGACTGGTTAAGCCAGTATAACGCCGTACTAAATTGTCGGAAGGGTAGCATCACTTTTAGATCGCCAGATCAGCCGGAGTTTGAGTACATGCGAGGGACCGTCGAGCAAGGAGTAGGAGAGATAGCTGGAACTTACATGGCTATGGAGATGGTACCCCCCCCCCCCAATAGTAGCAAAATTTGAGGATGTTTTTCTTGAAGAATTGCCAGGCTTACCGCCAGATAGAGACATGGAGTTCACTATTGAGCTAGTACCCGAAGCAGCACCGGTATCTTCTAATGTCTACCGATTGGCGAAGAAAGAGTTAGATGAGCTGAAGCTACAACTGGAGGAGTTACAGAGCAAGGGTTTTATCCATCCTAGTGCATCAACTTGGGGAGCACCAGTGTTGTTTGTACCTAAGAAGGATGGAACAGTACGTATGTGCATTGATTACAGAGCCCTAAATGCTTTGACTATCAAGAACAAGTACCCCCTGCCACGGATTGATGACTTATTCGACCAGTTGACAGGAGCAGTGGTGTTCACAAAGATTGACTTGAGATCGGGTTATCATCAAGTGAAGGTGCGAAGAGAAGACATTCAAAAGACAGCATTCAGGACTCGTTATGGTTACTACGAGTTCTTAGTGATGCCTTTTGGACTGACAAATGCGCTAGCTGTATTTATGAACTTGATAAACAGAGTATTCCACCAATACTTAGACCGATTCGTAGTAGTCTTCATCGACGACATCTTGGTGTATTCGAAGAGCCACGAGGAGCACTTGAGGCTAGTGTTAGAGACGCTGAGGAGAGAGAGGCTTTATGCCAAGCTGAGCAAGTGCGAGTTTCTTCTAGATCGTCTCGCTTTCCTTGGACACGTCATCTCAGGAGATAGAATTTCAGTAGACCCGGCAAAGATTTCATCAGTAGAGACTTGGCCAACCCCTACCAATGTCTCGGAGGTGAGAAGTTTCCTAGGACTTGTCGGATATTACTAGAGGTTCGTAGAGAACTTTGCAAAGATTGCAGAGCCGATGACCCGCTTGACCCGTAAGGAGCAGGAGTTCACTTGGACAGAGGAGTGTCAGAAGGCATTCGATGAGCTGAAGAAACATTTGACTACAGCACCTATCTTGACCATACCTTCTGGAGCCGAAGGATTCGTGATCTATAGCGATGCATCCGGGAAAGGATTAGGATGTGTCTTGATACAGCATGGAAAGGTTGTAGCCTATGATTCTAGACAGTTGAGGACCCACGAGAAGAACTATCCCACCCATGACTTGGAGCTTGCAGCAGTGATCTTTGCTTTGAAGCTCTGGAGCACTACCTATATGAAGAAAGAGTAGAGATATTCACTGATCATAAGAGCCTAAAATACGTCTACACTCGGAAGGACTTGAACCAGAGACAGAGACATTGGCTCGAGGTGATGACAGGCTTTGAGATCGAGCTACAGTACCACCCGGAAAAGGCCAATGTAGTAGCTGACGCGTTAAGCAGGAGACCCATGGCATTTTTCTTGACTACCCAACAACATCTGTTGAGAGATCTAGAACAGATGGGTATAGAAGTCGTCATGTCCGGAGTAGACGGACAGTTATCGAGTTTTTAGTTGCAGTCAACATTAGTGGAGAGTGTTTATGGTGATAAACGAAAGAAATATAAAATAGACGAGGTTTATACGAAACCCTCCCTTTGGTTTACAAACAAGCTTGTACAATTAATCCTATACAAGGATGTCTAGTATAATTTTTTAATCTGGGTAAATATTGCTATAGGAGTCTGATCTGCAGTCGATCACTTTGTCCCTTGGACCATACGATGACGAAGAAGTGCCGTGGAAGACGGAAAGCAGCTTCGAAGGTTGCGAAAGAGGGTGGATGCACGATGCCAAAGTCGTCGATCACTACCCTTTGCCTGAGCTCTGGATTCTTCTCTCTCAATTCTCTGACTTTTTGACCTTGTTAAGTCTCTTTTTCCCACCTTGGAATCTTCGACCCCGGACCTCTGTCAATAGAGGTCTCTATTTATAGACTTTTAGTGACAGTGACCACTCAGTCGGTGTAGAAGCCGAGCCGTGGAAAATATGGCACCTCTTTACGCGATGGTTATAATAACCGTTGCCTGCGTATAAATGATCTCCTGAATGAGCGTGTGACGCGTGTCCAATTAAGAGACGACGCGTATAACTGCTACGAAGATCACGGCATAGAAGCCACGTAGGTAGTTATCCCTCGCGTAGAGAAGGTTGGCGTAGAAGCCAATAACCATCACTATGGCGTAGAAGCCAATGAGTTATCAAACCGGCATAGAAGCCGAGTAGGTATAGAAGCCGAGTGGGCACAGAAGCCGAGGGGGCGTAGAAGCCGAGCGGGCACAGAAGCCTGATGGCGTATCGTGCCAAAGTAACGATTATGGCTCTTGGAGATATAATCAAATCTCTTGCATTAAATGCGGAGATCTGCCATCATCCCGCGCATTAAATGCAGAGGCGTGTCTTGAAGGTCTGCCATTATTCTGCACATTAAATGCAGAGACGTGCCTCGAGCCTATCACCATTCTGCACACTAAATGCAGAGACCTGCCTCAAGCCCTGTACGAAAAGCAGCTTTTGACGTGGCAGCCTATTTGTCTTCTGCGGAGCGTAAACGGCTCACATCTGCCTGTGTAAAACTAGGCAGCATATTCCCTTATATGCGTAAAAGTAGTTTACGCCGAGGAAATGTCACAAAACGACGTTTGGTGACATTTAATCAAATCTCTTGCATTAAATACAGAGATCCGCCATAATCCTGCGCATTAAATACAGAGGCGTGTCTTGAAGGCCTGCCATCATTTTCAGCCGTCATCTGGGTAGCCGTGCAGTACTCTTTGTCATGTGTCAGACGTCAGGTTCACTGCGTGATTTGACAGTTTCATTTCGGGGAATATGAAGCGTTCCTCGTACGCTTCAATGCTGCATTAAAAGCGGATGAGTTTTACGCCATAAAGGCGATGAAGCACCCTTTTTACGCTGAAGCAGCCTGGTCATACCGCATTACACGGATAGTCTTTGAGCTTATATTTCATGCTGTATTTAGCGGAAAAAGCTCTGTTTGTACGCCGTTGGCTCCGAAGTCAAGTCTTATGCTGCCCAGCACCAAAATGCTGCGTATAGCTATCCAGCGTATTTTTCATGCTTCCACAAGACCCCCTTCAAAGCTTTTAAATTCCTTGTAATTTGAAACGCTTTGAATGAAGCATGAAATGTTCCTCGTAATTTGAAATGCTCTGGATGGAGCCTGAAACGGTCAAGTTTGACACGTTCTTTCGAGACTGACTTTATGGCGGAGTCTCAGGGATCAGTTGGGGATTCAGTGTGTTCTCTTTCGCCTATATAAAGGCTGGGGAGCTAACCTGTTCTTATAACATTTCTTTCACCATACAGAGAAGATCGCCGGAGTTCGTCGGGTCGATTTGAGGAAGAAGAAGATCATGTTCTTCCAGCATATAAGGAGCCGAAAAAGAAGGCGTCTCCGAGCAAGTGTCCTCTGCAACGATGGATCATGGAAGGATATCATAGCCTCCCTTGCTCGGGATAATCAGCAACTTTGTATGGCGGTTCTTCCGAAGAGAGGAAGGGTCGTATTTTACCACACAGCTTGCAAGCTGTATCTTCTCCTGATACCTTCGTGGACGAGAGCAGATAAACTAGCTCTGTCCAGGATTGAGTTGGGTCAAATATCTCAACTCAATCTGTCATGGCGCTGGACACAGGAAAGCAGATTTACCCTGCTTTTCTGTATTGGAGGATGGGTCTAGGCCCAATTTTGTATCCTCCCGCCTTGATCATTTTATGTCAGTCAGTTTGCGGGAACTGACTGACTGCTGGAGAAGATGGATGAAGAAGCCCACCCGTGCGAGAACCTGGCAGAACCGATTCTGGGCGTGCTCTTCAAATGACGATGAGGAAATCCTTTGTAGACAGGATTTCCCTCATATGTAATCATAGAAATGAAGAAAAACCCTTGTAGGCTAGATTTCCCTCATATGTAACCATGATTTAATAATAAAATCGTCTTCTTCTGTGCATATGATTATCTTGCCATATACTTTGCTGTGATGAAGTTTGAATATGTGTAGCTTCGACACGTCTGGCAACTTTACGCTGACTCTGATAGAAAGAGTATTAGGTCCCGTCCTGTCTTTTACGCATATCTAAGGATGCGCAGAAAGCCGCTTAGCATTTAAGTCGAGTATTTGAACTGTCCGGCTGTTAGGAATGGGGATCCACGTAGAATTCTGAACTGTCACTTCTGATAAGAAGAATTTTTGTTCAGACCGTCATCTTCAAGAATAATTTCCCGAAAATCCCTTGGAACAGGGCGAGAAATGGCTGTCAAACTGAGTTGCCATCTTGAACTGTAGATGAAATATTCAGACTGGATTCTGGATGAACTTCCAATCGACCCAAGAAGAAGAGTCATTTTCAATGTTGAACTCTGTGTGCTTTGAGTACTTGGGAGATTTTGGGGCCAAGAAGGAGTATCGTCTGCGTGAACCCTTACAATTGATCGCCTTAGGAGTTATTCAGATATGTACGCATACTCTGGCCTGCGTATTTCTCAGATAATGCGGAGAGTCAGAGATCTGTAAATATGGATGAGCGTAAAATCCTGAGTTCGTAGCCTATCGAGCGTCAAAGCCACCGAGCGTGAAATCATAGATTTGTAGTTCTTGAGCGTGAAGTTGTAGGTTTGTAGCCTCTCGAGCGTAAAAGCTACCGAGCATGAGAGCATCCGGGTGTAAAACCATAGACTTATAGCCTCCGAACGTAAAACCGTAGATTCGTAGCTGTCGAGCGTAGAAAGCTCCTTGGCGTGGAAACTGTAGATCTGTAGCTTCTGAAAAAGAAATCTTCCGAGCGTGAAGTCGTGGATCTGTTGCCTCTGAGCGTAAAAGCCACCGAGCGTAAAATCCTAGATTTGTAGCTTCTGTACGTGAAGTCGTAGGTTTGTAGCCTCTCAAGCGTAAAAGCTACCGAGCACAAAGGCATCCGGGCGTAAAACCATAGACTTATAGTCCTTGAGCGTAAAATCGTAGATCTGTAGCTGCCGAGCGTAGAAATCTCCTTGGCGTAGAACCACGAATCTGCTTTACACGAAAACTTTTCGAATTCGCTGACTGTCCGCCTTCCCTGAGTAATAGGCTGACGTAGTACCCAATCATAACCAAATATTAATTGTCGGGTTTGGTTCGGGATCCGAGGAGTCCATCCGAACTCTATATATATCCCAAGGCTCGCAGAAAAAAACTTTTCATCTGTCTTTTGCAAAAGAAAGCCTTCGCCCGTTCGAGTTCTTCTGCTTTGTCTCTTCTCCGAGCATTCAGAGTTTTTTTAAAAATGGCGCCGAAATCGATCTCCTCCTCCTCTAAGGGAAAGAAGACCGACTCTTCTTCTCGCTCTTCTGCCCAAGCGAGAGCGACTTCTGTCGGGCAAGGTGAGCTTCATTCTGAGCGAAGCGTCCCGGCGACGAGCAGCGCGCCCGGAGTTAGAGGTAAAGCATTTGGGACGGGAAGAACGACGAAAAATCTTTCGCACACGTTGTACGTGACCGCGCTAGGTCGTCTTCCGTGCTGATAGCCTCTTTGAGGAAGATGATGCACGGAGATGTTTTAATCTTTTACGCCCACATTTCTAATGTGTCAGCGTAAAAACTCTATATTTTTGCAGTTGAGCGTAAAAGCTTTGACCGTCGAAAATTTGGCGTATACTATAAATTTTGAGTTTCACGCTTCTGGATGAGAATTCCGGCGTAGAAACTCGAATTTTGTTAGTCTGGCGTAAAACACAGACTGTATACTGCCAACCTTGAATTTTACGCTTTTAGGAAATGGATTCCAGCGTAAATGATCAAGTTTTTACAGTGTTGGCGTAAAGCACAGACTGTTGCCTCTTGGTATATGCTGCAAGATTGTAATGTCCAGTATAGAAACTGACGTGTTTTTCTTGCATTTTGCAGTTGATCTTCGTATATCTCCACTGGCTGAGGTGCTGGGTTCTGCTGCAGGGATGCTGCATTCCAACTACTTGGAGGATTTATCGCACGTGATATTTCCTATGTCCGGACCCCAGTATCCTGAAGGAAGGGAAATCCTGATATCGGCTCAAGGCGAGCGAACGTTGTTGAACATGATCAACGGAGAGCCCCTGATGTATGTAGACGGGGAGCAATATATAAAGCCGGCTTTTCTCTTCGGGGACATGATTGACAAGCAGTCCCAGACGAAGCCGAAGAAAGAACTCTGGGTCTTCCCTGCCGGGGGCTTGGTCATGTATCTGCCTAAGATGTTGAGGGACTATCCCATCTCGGCCTTCTTCCATGCTACACATCCCAGGAGGATGTCGTGGGTGCTGACTCCCGATCTTCACGGCCGTCCGGGGATGATATTTTATCAGAAAGGATCTGGGCAAGGGTCATTTGTCAGCCGTCCTTCCGGCTCTGTAATGCCGTTCAGGGGATTGTACCCGGGCAGTGTCCCGAGTGAAGACAGCTTGGTGCTCCAGCCGGTCCAGTTACCGACTTTCTGCAATGATTTCATGGGGCACGGAGGGGTATACCCTAAGGGGAATCCTCGTTGCAATGGGTGGATCACCCCAACAAATCTTTGATGGGCTCGCTTAGTTGACTGGGCCCTGAAGCATTTTCAGAACGAGCTGGAAAGCATTGGCCTGTATGCAGCCGTGAATGCCACCAGTGTTGGGTTGCCTCTGAACCCTATCATGTTCCTGGCCTTGATGGAGCGATACATCTCGCTCACCGGGACTTTCGCCACTCCACTGGGGGAGTTGGGGTTAGCCCTCCACGAGATGGCAAAGATTTCGAGACTGCCAAAGGAGGATACTCCTTATGAGAAGTATGTTCCCACAAACCGGGAGCTGGGGGATTCAGACCCTCGGGTAGTGGCAGTATACCAGGAGTTGATGTGTCACTACCTGGCGTGCACCGCCTTTTATGGTTAGCCTTCTGATTTGGCTCATACCAACAAGTGGACGTCCTACCTCTTCTTTCACCGGGCCAGGGCTGCTCAACCGGAGAAAGTCTTGGAAGGCAAGGATCAGCCTCTGAGTTTTCTGAGCGTGCTTACTGCTCAGGAAGTCGACGATCTCATAGAAGACGCTGGGGCTCCAGATCTGATTCTCGACGAAGGGATAGGAAAATATCCTGCAGGCACTAAGGCCTACAGTTATTTGAGGCACTGCCGCAGGCCTCTGTCCAAGGAAGCTCAACTGGCTAGCTTCCTCTCTATATGGTTGCGACGACTGGTAGTACCCGGCATTGCATCTGCAGACCGCATTCACCGCAATACGTTATGGCCTACAGTACGTTTGATGTTTGGGGCAAGACTGGGCTTGCTCCCCGCCATGGTGTGCCGCATACAAGCTGGCCTGAGGGCCATGACTGATGGGCTGCTTGCCGATGAAACTCGGCACGATAGCTTTCCCAGGGTAGAATTACCATACCTGTATTTGATGGGATGGTTAATTCTCCATAACCCCAGAGTGATGTCTCCCGGCTCTGGCAGTAGTTCGGGGGGTAGTTTCTTGCTGAATTACAAGAAATCCTCCTGGAACGTGGATACAGTTTTAGACTGTCGGCGGGTGCTGAACATCAGTCACAGCTGGAAGCTCTTCTGTACTGTCCCCCCCGTACATGTCAATCAATCGGGGATCAGACTTCAGGATATAGGCGATAGGAAGACCGTCCTTTCTCCTGAGGCTTTTAATTGGTTGGTCTGCAATAGACCTTCCCATTTACTGTACAGAAGTGAAGACCAGTGCTTCTTGGATCCCTACCTGCCTAGTCGGTTTGCCAGGCAGTTTGGGTACGACCAATTGCACGTGGGCAATGCCGTCACCAGCTTCAGGTCCAGGGGTGGACTCATTGATGGAGCGAGAGGATGGCGATACTTCATCATGGGTTGCACTGGAGCAATTTTCACCGTGCCCGTTATTACGCTCTCCACGGAGCTGCGCATCCTCCATACGTACGTGCAGTTTTATGTGGCAACCAACACCTTCCATCGTGATTTCGACATGCTTGGAAGTTTTAGGGTGCCCTCTTCCAAGTCTGGAGGAAGAGTCGATGTCCCATCAGTCTCCTCTGATGAGGGTGAGGATACCGTCAATCCAGATGAGCCTCTGTTGGAGGTGCCGAGGGGCGACATACCTCCGCCTACGGGCCCTCTGGTAATTTCTGGTAAGCGAAGGGCTCCTGTTCTGAAGCAGACTCCCCCTCGCAAGAAGAAGAAGAAGACGGTTACTCGTTCTCTCAAGATTCCTGGTAATGAGGCTCCTGGGAGTGAATCGGCTGTTTCCCCTATCGGGGACAATTCTTTGATTGGAGGTTCCTCGCCTTTTAGAGAGGGAACCTTTGCAGTTCCGGCTGGCAGTGCCGGAGAATCTCTGCTTGAGGCTGTTGTCGCTGCTATCGCTTCAGGCAGTGGTACGAGATCGCCTCCCAGGCCGAGCCCAATAAGGCCGTCTTCATCCAGACCGACAATGGGAGAAGCCCCTGCTGTGTCTGTGAATATACCCAGTAAGATTCCAGCAGATGAACCTCGATTGAGTCTGGGTGAAGACCCGGGAGAATACCTGCCGATGTCAGTTAGCACTCCCCCTTCTCCAGGTATGACAGCTTGCTTAGCATCATTAAGAAATGTTTTAGCTGCCCTGGCCGCAGACGCGACATATACACCATCGGCCATGGGTAAATGTCATTTTTATGCCTCTTTTTAGAAAAATTAACATCACGTCAATATTAACTTTCTTGTCTTCTTTTCAGGAAAAGACCTCTTTGGGGAGTATAGTGTTGACGCACCTCTTGGCTCTGTCTCAGCTCCTGGTGATGACCCGGAGGTGCCCGACTTCGAAGAGGAGTCATCCTCGGGTGCCGGCTCGCCCGAAGTGGTTCCGATGTCTCAAGAGGGGGATGAGCCTGTCGTCGCGACAATGCCTCCTTTGAGTACGTCGGTCACTTCGTCCGTTGTTGGCGTATCTTCTTTCGTCGCACCATCTGTCGAGGCGACGGCCGTGGCGGCATCGTCTGCGGTCGTTCGTGGAGGGAGGTTCGCCAATATTGCAGCAACCCCCAGCGTCAATTCAGACCTAGCCCTGCTGACTGAGCAATACACTGGTATTTTCTATACCACCTTGAAGATGCTCATATCAATGGTGTTGGAGAAGAATCTAAGCTTCGAGGCTTTAAAGAGGTCCTCTCAGATTACCATAGTGCCGATCAGAGAATTTGACGACACTGGGGTAGCTGACATCCTGGAGGAGATAGTTGATGGTTTGGAGCAACCCATTAACGAATACCTGCAACTATCCCAAGACAGTGTTGACGATCTATTCCAGGCTGAATACGACTCCTTGACTGCAAGGCTGGGGGAGTTGGAAACTCTGAGCAAGTCCATCGAGACGCGGCAGAAATAGACGAATGATGAGCATACCATCTTAGAGTATGTCACTCCCCAGTTGGCCAAGGGAAAAGCTGAACATGAAGGAAATGAAGCGAGGGTCCGCAAGTTGGAGGCTAAGCTCACTTTGGCAAAGGAGTGGGCTCGCGCTTCAGACGCCGGTATAGATGTGTTACAGAACCAAATGGAAGTGGCTCAACAGAACTTGGCACATGCGAGTGCCATCCACGCCGATCTTGCACATGCTCTGTCTGAATTATCTGTCTTGAATGATGAGGAGACAAGGTTGGAGCGGGCTTGAGCTACCGTTTTGGACTCCAGGGATGCGAGAATGGGTGCACTGGCGCAGCAGATTCGCGATTTGACCGCTCCTCCCAAATGATGTACCCCTTTTTTTCTTTTTGCAATGTAATTTTGCTCTTTTTGGAATAAATAAAGAGACTCTTATCTGACTTTGTGGACCCATCATTTTGGAATATAAATGACAAGTTTGGGTGAAAGTGATATCAGAGGTAATATGGACGTGATATACTCTCGTTAAGCTTTAGCAGGACATATCTATTCAGAGGTCATATGGACATGATAGAATATGCTTTAGCAGGACATATCTATTTAGAGGTTATATGGACATGATAGAATATGCTTTGACTAAAGTTTGTACACAAAACACTATCAGAGGTAATATGGACGTGATAGGTTTTGAAGTTCCAAATTAGTCGAACATATCTATTCAGAGGTTATATGGACATGATAGAATATGATCCAACTAGTTTCGTTTTGGAAGTAGTTTTGTCAGAATGAGATCTTCACCATACTCCATTTGAGCAAAGGAGGTTAAGCGTAGTACCTTTTCAGGAATTTGCCATTGATAGGAGCCATCAACAAGTCTCCATTAGGCTGGGCTAACCTGTAAGCGCCGTTTGAGAACGTCGTCTCGATCACGTAAGGGCCTTCCCATTTGGGATGGAATTTGCCCTTACTCCTGTGAGTAAGAATCATTGGCCTTCTCACAGCTAAGACTAGCTCGCCAGCTTTGAACACTCTTTCCTTCACTCTTTGATTAAAAGTTCTGGAAATGCGTGCCTGGTAGAACGCGATGCGTTGTTGAGCTTGAAGGCATTTCTCGTCTAATCCTTCTAGCTCCTGAAGCCTTAACAGGTCATTCTTTTCTTGAGTCAACTCATTAGCCACTGCTATCCTGAGTGACAGAATTTGGAGCTCGATGGGGAGAACTCCTTCGCTCCCATAAACCAACGAGAATGGGGTACAACCTGTTGGTGCTTGTACCATTGTGCGGTATGCCCAAAGACACTCTCCTAGCTTCTCGTTCCAATCTTTCTTGTTCGAAGAGACGAACTTCTTCAAGAGTTTGATAATGGTTTTGTTGAAAGCTTCCGCCAAACCATTAGCAACAGGATAATATGCCGTAGAGGCCACATTATGTATCCAATTTTTATCGCAAAATCGATGAAACGCTTGGCTGATGAATTGAGGCCCATTGTCATGAATTATCCTTCGGGGTATCCCAAAGCGATAAATGACATGATGCTTGATGAAGCTGATCACATTAAATGCCTTCACCTCAGCAAGAGGGATCGCCTCTGCCCATTTGGAGAAATAATCCGTGATGGCCAGTATGAACTGATGACCTCTGGAAGAAGATGGGTGAATATGACCAATGATATCCATACCCCATGCTTCGAAAGGCCAAGATGCAACTGTAGGATGTAGATGTTCAGCAGGTTGATGTATAAAGTCTGCATGAACTTGACAGGCTCTGCATTATCTTGCATACTTCATTGCATCTGCGATCATAGTAGGCCAGTAATAGCCCATTCTCCTGATACGATCCTGTAGTTTAGGACCGGGTTGATGTGCTCCGCATACGCCGTCGTGAGCTTCACGGATAATCTGCTGTGCTTCGTCATTGGAGAGACATCTCAATAGTAGTCCGTCGTAGGTCCGGCGATACAGACACTGTGAGGAAGCATCAAAGTAGAAGCGTAATGATCGTCTTTTGACGGATACTGCTTCTTTAGGGTCCTCCGGTAAGATTCCGTATGCCACGAAATCCATAAGGGGACTTCTCCAGTCTCTTGTGGGAGGATCGGTGTTCACAGCGTAGCTGCGTTCTATATGAAAGTTGTTTTTCACACAGAATAAATCTCTATTAAGAAGGATTACCGAATTCTGCCTTCTTATAGGGATAGCTAAATCTGCAGCTAGACTGGCTAGGGCATCAGCTTCCAGATTCTGAGATCGAGGTACATGCTCTAGGAAGAACCCTTTGAACGTCATGGCTATCTTGACCGTTGCTCGGTGATAGGGGATGAGGTCTGGATTTCGGACTTCATATATTCCTATGACTTGATTGACGATCAGTAGAGAATCACTGAAAGCTTCCAGAGTTTCGATGCCCAACTCTTTAGCGACTAGGAGCCCGATCAGTAGAGCGTTATACTCCGTGACGTTATTGGAACAGGGCTCGCTGAGAGAGTATGCTCGATAGATGAGGAGTTTATCAGGAGTAACCAGGACAATTCCTACTCCTGAAACCACGTTTCCCCTAGGACCAGTCCTGGAAGCACCATCGAAGAATAGTTGCCATGCATCACTTTCCATTGCGGAATTACATTCTGCAACTTCATCGGGAATGTCGTCGTATAGTTTGGAGGCCTCCGGGATCGGATGAGCGGCTAGGAAATCGGCTAATGCTTGGCCTTTGATGGACTTCTGAGGGACGTACACCGTGTCATATGGTGTCAATAACATCGCCCAAGTCGCGAGTCGGGAATTAAGAACACTTGGCTTGTTCATCAGTACCCGAAGAGGATTGATCCTGGAGATGACGTGAATAGTCTGGCCTGTGACATAGTGCCACATTTTTTGAATAGCCAACATCAGAGCCAAGCATTCTTTTTCCACTAGACTGCACCGGTGTTCAGCTCCGACCATCATCCTACTTAGATAGTAGATAGCCTGTTCATGACCCGCGTCGTTCTTTTGTGCGAGAAGAGCTCCCAGGGAATGATCCATCGTTCGAACATACAGCAAAAATGGTCTTTCTATGACGGGAGGCACCAGAACTGGCGGATGAGCGAGGTAGCGTTTGATATCATTGAACGCTTGCTGACAGGCTTCGTCCCACCCGAAGGATACACCTTTCTTCATGAGACGAGAAAAAGGCTGACATTTCCCGGAGAAGTTGGATATGAATCTCCGGATGTAGGCCAGACGACCTTGAAATCCCCTGAGTTCCCTCAGATTACGGGGCGGTCGTATTTCTAAGATGGCCTTGACTTTATCAGGGTCCACTTGAATGCCTTTGGCGGTGATGACAAATCCTAAGAACTTGCCACTAGATACACCCATAAAGGACTTTATGGGATTCATTTTGAGTTGATGTTGGCGCATCAACTCAAATACTGTCTTCAAGTCTTGGATGTGATTGTCCTTGAGGCGGCTCTTGACAGCTACATCGTCCACGTAATATTCTACTGTTTTGCATAAATGCTCATGGAATATGTTACTCATAGCCCGTTGGTACGTAGCCCCGGCGTTCTTCAATCCGAAGGGCATGACCATGTAGCAGTATACCCCCAATGGCGTCCGGAAGGCAGTATGCTTCTCGTCTTCAGGATGCATCTTGATTTAATTGTATCCTGAAAATCCGTCCATGAAAGACATACGTTCAAAACCGCATGTATTGTCAATCATGACGTCTGTAATGGGAAGAGGGAACTCGTCCTTGGGGCAGGTTGCATTCAGATCTCGATAATCGATGTAGACACGTATTTTCCTATTTTTTTCATGACCGGAACAATGTTGGCGACCCAGTCGGGATACTGTTCTTCCCGGATGAAACCGCAGGCTATCAACTTCTTGATTTCAGCTTCAATGGCGTCCATCATATCCGGGCGGAACCGACGTTAATGTTGCTTCACAGGATTCGAATCGGGCAATATATTGAGTTTATGAGTAGCCACTTTTGGATCAAGTCCTGGCATATCCTCATAATTCTAAGCAAAGACGTCGATATATTCTTTTATCAGCTGAATAACTTCTTTCCTTTCAGCTGGGGAAAGATTGTTACTGATAAATATCGGCTTTGGCGAAAGTTTATCCCCAACGTCAATCTGGATAACATCGTCTTCAGTGGGAGGTTCTCTCTGCTCGAACCGGAATTCCCATTGTGTATCCATTTGTTGAGCCCAAGAGTCATCCTAAAACGGTTCAGATTCTTGTTCGTCTCCTACGAAGGAATCTGCCACTACCATATTTACTGATAATGTTCGTTCGGGAGCATCAGATGAGTCGGAGGGCGATGAGCCATTTCAAAAAGAGGAAAAGATATCTCCATTCGACTCAGAAGTGGTAAGGGAGGCGGTATACCCTAACCCGAAACGAGTTTGTTGATAGTAGGGATCGCCGTGCAGCGGCATTCGTCTGCCTTTCCCGTAGTTGAGACCTGGTTCTAGCTTCAAGTCATAACCCATTCTTTGCATGATCTTCAAAGCTTGCGGGCTGTATCTGTGAACTTGCATTTTACCAGCATCATCTTCGAAGGAATCTTCTTGTATAGTCGGTTCATTGCGCATGCGGCCGAAGACTATTGAACGCTGGCTGCTGCAGGCAGGCGGGACAATAAAGATAGAATCCTTATGTGGTCCATATGTCGTGACGACATTGGATGATGATGCTACTTCCCACACATACGGATGATAGGAATCTATAGCTTCCAAGAATTTTTGTGCTACAGGTTCTATATCGTCATGGGGAGAGGATTCCTGATTTAGAATTTGAGCGTCAATATACTGGAAAAGAGGACCTTTATTACCATATGAAACCGCGTTCCTGGTTGTTTTTACATCAATTGGCGGCCTGTCGCACCGAAGGTTGATGACCAAGGATGGAGGCTTCTGGTTCAAGGTGATCACTAGCGGACTCCCTCCTTTTCCTGACCTGATTTTGTTCAGGTGGATAGCCATAGGCTCCATGGCTTTTGGACGAGTAGTTCACCCTTTTACTTTGATTGCCAGAGGTTGTTCGGCAGAGGGTTCTTTTGGCTCCCGGTGGGATTCCTTCTCTGCTTCGCCTGACACCTCTTCTATGTAGTCTCAAGAGTACAATACGGCATCAGAGTAGTAGGATTCCACTCCTTTAAACGGGTTCAGGTCAGCAACCTCCGTTTGTACTATTCCTTGGGTATCTACATATTTAAAGCATTGATGTAGAGTAGAAGGAACGATGTTATGGTCGTGGATCCAAGGTCTACCTAGCAGCATGTTGTAGGATACCTCTGAATCAATGACATAACATGTGGCCACTGATCTGAGGTCACCGATCTGGATCCAGAGACGAATCTTCCCCAACGACTTACTTTTCCCGGCGTTGAAGCCTACGATTGTAGTGGTGGTGTAAGCCAATTCGCTGGTGGGAATCCTCAGCGGTCTGAGCAGACTATGAGGAATGATGCTGATCGATGATCCCAGATCTATGTAAATCCGGTCGACCTCCATGGAACCGACGTATCCGGTATAATAGAGGGGTCTGTCATGCCTGTTATGTTTTAACAGCATGTCATCTTGAGTGAAAGTGATATTCGGGACCACCTCCATCACACTGTGGCATTGAGGACATGCCACGGGTTCTTCGTCAGGGGACTTGAGCTGGGTCAAGTATGCATCCGCTTGCATTAATGCTTCACTCAGGGCTTGACGAGTGTCTTGAGAGAGCCTGAGTAGCTCGAAGATGGACAACTTGGCTGGTGTATTGGCTAATTGGGCCAGGATATCGAAGTTGTATGGCTTCTCTAAACCTTTTTTTTGAATGTTTTTCAAAGGTTTATCGAAACGCACTTCTTTTTGCTTTCCTTTGTCCGCCGAAGTTGGTCTTGAGGGACCGGCTTCTGGTATGGCGGGCTCTGGTTCTGAAGGCTTGGCAGCTGAAGCGTCTATCGGTGCATCTTCCTGACTTGCTCCGTAGTTTTTGAGGTAAGCTTTCCCTGAACGGGTTGCAGCCAAAACCTCGTCTTCTTCTGATGTCGAAGAAGTGGCAACCATATGGCATGGTTTGCATTTGGGGTTCTTTTTAGACTTAGCCTTAGCGGCTTGAGTCTCTTCCTCGAGCTCCGACACCAGATCTGGATGAACCCACATAATCTCGCCTCGCTGGGTAGTCAGGGGTACCAGGCCATGATTTTGACCTCTAGTTGGAGGGAGATTAACGATGTTCATCGTTGTCCGAGAAATAGGTGTAATACCGTCCGGGACTTCTCGGGGAGGCAGATTGCCAAACTGTAGAGAGATTATGTTGGCCGTGACCGTCTTCTCGCTGTTGCGCAGAGTGATGGCCTTAGCATCGATCTGCTCCTGGATCTTCCTCTTTAGTACATAACACGCTTTTATAGGGTGGTGTATGTATCTGTGGAAGATGCAGTACTTGGGGTTATTAGTACTGCCGACTTCATTGGGCCGCTTCTCCTCAGGAAGGGTAATCTTGCCACTCTTGACGAGACACTCGAATATGCTTGGAATATCGTCGTCGTCGAAAGAGTATACTTCAATGGGCCTGGAAGTCCCCGGTCTCGTCTGCGTGGTAGCCGCGATCTTTTGCCTGGACGTATTGATTGCCAGAGCTTCTTTACCTTTGGAACCACGAGGATGGTCGCTATTGGGGGATGAACTCTTACCTCTATCGGAGGTAGAGATCATGATGCCATTGTCACGTGCCTTCCGATTGTTGTCCTCGGCGGCTACCGCTGAGATAATGAACGAGGGCCAATCATGGAACTGATATGGTCCTATGAACACCGAGATTACGGGAAGAAGGTTCTTCCTGCAGATGTCCACTAATGCCGAGTCTGGAACTCCGGAAGGCATTTACAAAGTGGCTTGACGAAAACGTTCGATGAAAGTGCGAACGTCCTCTTTTTCCTTCTGCTTTACTTCGATGAGAGAGGACATAAACATGTCCATCCCTCCCTCGTAGAATCGTGTGAAGAATAAAGCCTTGAAGTCTTCGAAGGACGCAATGCAGTTGTCCGCTAGGCTATGGTACCACTGATAAGCCACTCCCGAGAGACAGCCTTTGAACACCCGAGTGAGGAGGGCGTCATTCCCTTGTAATAACACCGTCATCATACTGAAGTAGTTCATGTACTGACTCGGTGATGTCTTTCCCTCGAACAAAGCCATAGTTTGCGGCTTGTATCTCGGGGGGAAAGGGACCTCTTCCCAGAAAGCTGGGTAAGGCTGGTTGATTCCGAATTTCTTGAGCTGATCTTTATGCTTCAAGGCATCAAATTGGGCTTTCAACTCCTGTACTGCCTGCATCAGATTTTTAGCTGGTAGAGGGACCACGAAGTGGGGGGGAATCGGTTGCATCGCGGCTCCAATGGGAGGTAATACATATTCCGAGTGAGGAAGCGGAGGAACTGCTGAATCCTGGTCTAGAGCAGGCTCTTGGATTGCGTTGGATGGTGGTAAGTCCACCCCCACACGTATCTGAGTTGGAGGGACCGATGTTTGAGCCATAGCAGCTGTGTGTTGGGTCAGCATCATCTGGTACATGTTCTCCATCATGGAATGCATTTCTTTCAGAGCTGTCTCCAGCACAGTAATGCGTTGCTCAGTGCTCCCTGACGGGGAAGCTTCCTCGCATTCATCTCCAATGGCATAAACTCCCCTCTTCCTGGGTGTCATTGAAGGATTAGTATAGGTCCTTGTAGAAGTTGAATCTATACTTTCAGCCTCTGACTCGGGAGACTGGCGACCCCCAGCATCGGAATCAGAAGAGTACGAGGCCGGTTGTCGTTACCTTGAACGGGTGTTTTGGAACACCCCAGCTTCAGTGTTCCTAAGGAGCGTGTTGAAACTCCTTCGGCTCGGAGTTCTAGCGGGACGTCTCGAGCTTGACCTTCCTCTAGGTATGTGTGAAGCCATGTTCACTGATGCATGTGCGGGATCTTCTTCCTGCAAAGACAGAGAGTAGCTCAACCGGTCGAAAATTGACCGTTTTGCTTCAGAACAGCAACAATTAACTACAATCCTATGACTATTACAATAGTGCTTGCTTGGAGGTGTAATAGATATGCCGGAAGATCCCCTCTCCTTGCGCTTCTAGATCAGATACTCGCGCAGGTCAGGAGCAGTTACAGAAGAAGAAGATGGCCTGTTCCTTCTGTCCACCTCAGTGGGCATGCGGATGTTGGGAACCATAAACCTTCCTGTGCCACCCGTATACAATAGGTTGGCCATCTAGGTAGCGGATAATCCCCGAGGAGTGTGTCTTTCCGCATATCGAGCCTTCTTTACGCTGAGGGATTCCACCTGACATAATTTGGAGCTCTGCTCGGGCTGGCGTAAAGCAGATGAGGTCCTCAGTCGGTCATCTGCTCCTTGCGCAATCCGGTAGAAGGGCAGATTCTTCCCTTGCTGGCGTAAAGGCCGAGAAGTTGAGAAGTCCGCCACTTGCTTTCCCTTGCGTAGATTTCAGGAATCATCTGCATTTTTACGTGGAGGGCAGATGCATTTTTACGTGCAGAGCACGTTGTATACTTCTGGGTTGGCACTAAGGCATTGCCAGAAGTTTTGTCAATTCTGCCAGTGGCGGGAGACTGAATTTTACGCCCAAGGCACGGTGTATACTTCTGGGTTGGCACTAAGGCATTGCCAGAAGTTTTGTCGATTTTGCTAGTGGCGGGAGACTGAATTTTACGCGCAAGGTGTGGTGTATACTTCTGGGTTGGCACTAAGACATTGCCAGAAGTTTTGTCGATTCCGCCAGTGGCGGGAGACTGAATTTTACGCACAAGGTGCGGAGGGAGCGATGCTACAACCTCGTTGGTCGGTGAGATCAGAGAGTCGACAGGAATGGTAGGGGATGTCTTGGGCATCCAGACCTTACGCAGCTTCCTGTTGTCTTGAACAGAGAGAGAGTGAGAGCTACCCCCAGCTCGAAGCATATCTTCGTAGGCTGACTGGTCGAACTGGACGACCAGGGTCTTCTTCACGGATCCCACGGATACCGCATCATGTTGAGCAATTGCCTTCTCGTCAGAGGAGAAGGACTTTCCCAGCAGAGTCGCCATCTTGTTTATGGTGATAAACGAAAGAAATATAAAATAGACGAGGTTTATACGAAACCCTCTCTTTGGTTTACAAACAAGCTTGTACAATTAATCCTATACGAGGATGTCTAGTACAATTTTTTAATCTGGGTAAATATTGCAATAGAAGTCTGATCTGCAGTCGATCACTTTGTCCCTTGGACCACACGATGACGAAGAAGTGCCGTGGAAGACGGAAAGCAGCTTCGAAGGTTGCGAAAGAGGGTGGATGCACGATGCCAAAGTCGTCGATCACTACCCTTTGCCTGAGCTCTGGATTCTTCTCTCTCAATTCTCTGACTTTTTGACCTTGTTAAGTCTCTTTTTCCCACCTTGGAATCTTCGACCCCGGACCTCTGTCAATAGGGTCTCTATTTATAGACTTTTAGTGACAGTGACCACTCAATCGGCGTAGAAGCCGAGCCGTGGAAAGTATGGCACCTCTTTACGCGATGGTTACAATAACCGTTGCCTACGTATAAATAATCTCCTGAATGAGCGTGTGACGCGTGTCAAATTAAGAGACGACGCGTATAACTGCTATGAAGATCATGGCATAGAAGCTACGTAGGTAGTTATCCCTCGTGTAGAGAAGGTTGGCGTAGAAGCCAATAACCGTCACTATGGCGTAGAAGCCAATGAGTTATCAAACCGGCATAGAAGCAGAGTAGGCGTAGAAGCCGAGTGGGCACAGAAGCCGAGGGGGCGTAGAAGCCGAGCGGGCACAGAAGCCTGATGGCATATCATGCCAAAGTGACGATTACGGCTCTTGGAGATATAATCAAATCTCTAGCATTAAATATGGAGATCTGCCATCATCCCGCGCATTAAATGCAGAGGCGTGTCTTGAAGGTCTGCCATTATTCTGCATATTAAATGCAGAGACATGCCTCGAGCCTGTCACCATTCTGCACACTAAATGCAGAGACCTGCCTCGAGCCCTGTACGAAGAGCAGCTTTTGACGTGGCAGCCTGTTTGTCTTCTGCGGAGCGTAAACGGCTCACATCTGCCTGTTTAAAACTAGACAGCGTATTCCCTTGTATGTGTAAAAGTAGTTTACGCCGAGAAAATGTCACAAAATGACGGTTTGGTTACATTTAATCAAATCTCTTGCATTAAATGCAGAGATCCGCCATCATCCTGCGCATTAAATGCAGAGGTGTGTCTTGAAGGCCTTCCATCATTTTTAGCCGTCGTCTGGGTAGCCATGCAGTACTCTTTGTCAGGTGTCAGATGTCAGGTTCACTGCGTGATTTGATAGGTTCATTTCGGGGAATACGAAGCGTTCCTCGTACGCTTCAATGCTGCATTAAAAGCGGATGAGTTTTACGCCATAAAGGCGATGAAGTACCCTTTTTACGCTGAAGCAGCCTGGTTATACCTCATTACGCGGATAGTCCTTGAGCTTATATTTCACACTGTATTTAGCGGAAAAAGCTCTGTTTGTACGTCGATTGCTCCGAAGTCAAGTCTTACGCTGCCCAGCACCAAAATGCTGCGTATAGCTATCCAGCGTAGTTTTCATGCTTCTATAGAGAGGATCAAGGCTGCTTTGCCAACAGACGTCAGATTCCAGAGGCTTAGACAAGGGACAGAGACTGGAATACAGACATGACTGCGTATACATGAAGACGGAACTTTGAGATGTGGAGATCGTCTCTATGTTCCAAATGGAGAACTTTGTCAGGAGTTGATGACAGAGGCACACAGTTCAACCTACTCCATTCACCCAGGAGGCACGAAGATGTACAGAGATCTGAGACAGTACTACTGGTGGCATGGAATGAAGAGAGAGAGATAGCACGCTTTGTGGCCAAGTGCCTGGTGTATCAGCAAGTCAAGGCTGAGCATCAGAGATCTGCAGGATTGCTTCAACCGCTTCCTATACCGGAGTGGAAATGGGAGCATATCACTATGGACTTTGTTACGGGCTTTTCGGGGAGTCCTAGTGGTCGCAATGCAGTATGGGTAATCGTGGATAGACTCACCAAGTCCGCACACTTTTTACCCTTCAAAGTTGGACAATCGACGGAGTTCTTAGCAAACATGTACATGAGAGAGATTGTGCACCTACATGGAGTGCCAGTTAGTATCGTGTCTGACAGGGATATAAGGTTTACATCTTACTTTTGGCGGAGTATGTAAGAGAGGCTCGGTACTCGCCTGAAGTTTAGCACAGCATATCACCCACAAACAGATGGCCAGTCAGAGCGCACCATTCAGACCTTGGAAGACATGTTAAGAACGTGCATGCTTGACTTCGGAGGATCATGGGAGGACCATTTGTATTTGGTCAAGTTTTCCTACAACAACAGCTATCAAGCAAGCATCCAGATGGCTCCCTACGAAGCATTGTATGGAAGGAAATGCCGTTCCCCAGTATGTTGGAGCGATATAGGCGAGAGACAGATCCTTGGGCCAGAGTTGGTTGTTCGTACAGTGGAGAAGGTGAAGAAAATTCAAGGACACCTACGAGTAGCACGAGACAGGCAGAAGCATTGGGCGAATGCACACCGACGACCCTTAGAGTTCCAGGTTGGAGAACACGTATTTCTAAAGATCTCACCTACTCGAGGGACTATCAGATTCGGAGGCAGAGGAAAGCTGAGTCCGAGGTACATCGGACCATTCGATGTGTTAGAACGCGTCGGAGAGGTTGCCTACATGTTAGCCTTACCTCAGACTTTGGAAGGAGTCTATGACGTCTTCCATGTATCTCAGCTGAGAAGATACATACTAGATCCGAGTCATGTACTTGACCATTCAGAGATCACCGTCGGCCCGAGTTTATCATACCAAGAGGAGCCTATTGAGATCCTGGACATGAGCAAGAAGGTACTGCGAGGTCAGACTATCCCCCTAGTCCGCGTCGCATGGAGACATCATGCACCAGGAGAGTTGACTTGGGAACGCGAGGAGGATATTAGACAGAGCTATCCCCATCTCTTCGAAGGAATAGGTACGTATTAGCATTTTAATTTCAGTCAGTTTTCGTACCATGCGTATGTTTTAATTTCGAGGACGAAATGCTCTAAGGAGGGTAGATTGTAAACCCCCTCGACCAATGCAGTATTAATCAGAATTAAATCAAGAGACTCGAATTAATTTGGAATTAATTAGGATTAATGTGCGTCAATTATAAGACTTAATACACCATTGACGGCTACCCCACCATTGGTATCTTCCACCTGAATTTACGAACTTCTTTTAGACATGCCAAACTACCCCCTGGCCATTGTGCAACCTTAGATACTCGTTATTTCGTCTCATTTTAGCCACGCAATATTCCTTAAGAGAATGCCTTGCATTTATTAATTAAATTAAATTCAAGGCCAAATCCACCTCAAACAAACCTAACCAAGCCCACATGCACTCTGCTACGTGGACCAGCCCCACCCCAACAAGGCCGGACAGGCCCAAGTCCCAAGAGCAACCCATAAATTCCAATATATAAACACACTTTCTCTCCCTTGAAACCCTAGATCACCATCATCCCTAACTTTACAAACCTAGCAAACCCTAGCCGAGCCTCACCCGAGCAACCATCCCCCATCCCGGCCGGACGACTCCCCGCCACCTCAGTCCGCCACCTCCACAGTACCTCAGTCCACCGCCCCTCAACGTCGGACCACCCCAGGAGCCTGCAACCGCCCTCACCCTCACCATCGCCAATCCCATCATCAACATCCCCCGCCTAACCAGACTGCTCCCGACCGCCCATAACACCTTCACCACCATTGACCGCCCGACCCCCGCGCCGCCTCGACCTGACGGCCACCCCCGCGCCGCCTCGACCCGGCGACCGCCACCGCCCAGGGCTGCGACTGCTGCTGCTGCGGCTACTGCAGTACGGTACTGCCGCTGCCGTTGCTGCTCATCGTCGACGATGCCGGAGTTCCCCTCACCGGAGGACGGCCAACCAGTAGATAGACCCCCTTCGTCCTGTCGACCAGGTACTCGACCACCAGCCTTCTTTCCTTGTATCATGTCATCTTACGAACGTGTCGTCGTATCGTCAAGTTGTGTCGCGTGTCGTACGTGGACACAAATTAATTATATGGAACCCTAGAGATGAGTATGTATGCTAATTTGATTTAAAACAATAATTAATAAATAAAAATTACCCTAATAGTCGAACGTGTTATAAGCACTTATAATTTACCAAAAATATGGACATTTACCTAGTGCAATTAACATGGAAATAAATGGCGGGTAATTCAACAAGGCGTAATATAGTTTCATAAATTGATAACGTAGAATTATTGTCTCAAGACGTACGTTAATCGAGGATAGAATGCATGTAAACCCTAGCTACGTGCACACATGACGCTGTATTCGATCAGCCGTGATCTTGCGACAGTATCTAAGAGCAGCATCGTAAATTATGTATGTATTTTTGTTAGTGTCTGATGTAGAATTTCTATATTATATTGTATGCTTAGGGTCATTGGATCAGCCAGGAGACACTGTAGTAGCAGGCTATTGGCATTGACATCTTGAGGACTCAGGCAAGATACCTTGCCATATTTACTGTCTAATTTAAATTATGCATATGTTATATTGTATTCTGGTTGTTTTCATTTTTTATACAACTGTGCGCGTCCGAGATTGACTATGGTACAAAATGACAGATACGTCGATGATTAGTATACTTGACCTAGTCCGTAGTCGACTCACCCCATTGTAGGATACTCTGATATCTTCCGAGACCTGACGCTCCTACACATTTGTAGTGACACTTTCATGTTGGGATGCGGGTTCGCGTGCTCGACTAGCTATCGGCGCGTATGATGTGCATCACGATTAGAAAGTAATACAGGATTATTTCAGTGTAGAGACTTGGCATTTAGATACGGGGTATGCACGTCGAGTATTTGACTTGTATATCTACATCGGGCGGGGAGGACGACTAGTAGGCATATGGGACACCCCACTCCTTTATACAGACACCGCACTCGACGGAGTGATACAGACGTATATATATATTACAGATATCATGTTCGGTAGAGTGTTGGACGTTACTTGGTGATATTGCAGATACCACACTCTATAGAACGTTGGACGTTATTGTATTCTTGCGCCTGTGTTATAGGAGGCATGTGTGGCATATACTAGCTGGTTGTCACGACGGGTGAATTATGTCAGCATATGTCTAGCCTACACCTTCCCATATACTCACAGTTGTCCTCACATTGCATTCACTTAGATGGTTAGCACACCCTTTATTGTATTTATTTTATTCAATATTTATATATGGCATGCTTCTATGTATCTTGTTACGTCCCTCTGAGGACCTGGTACCTTTCCAGATTTGGACGAGGCCTATTACCCTACAGTGTACGGCCCAGGATAGGAGACGAGGTTCACTACAGCAGAGGAGCTAGAGGTTTTACCGTCAGAGTTTCCGTGATCACTTGGTAGGCCTTTTGCCTAGGATTGGGTGCATCATTATCTAGTCAGCCGATGCCCTAGCCATTACTCTTTTATCTATCATTTCAGTACATTTATTCCGTCATAGTAGTGGGTTTGTTCCCACCAGACATTCTTGGTTGTACTATGATATTTTGAGACTGGCATTTATCTTCCAGTAGTTTATTTAGTACTTTCTTGTTGTTTGTTTTGTGGATGAGATTAGATTACCTATTTGATGTTGATATCGGACTTGTTAGTTATTTAGGATAGTGTAGCACTCTTCGTTTGGATCCATTAAATTGGGATATCCTCGGAGATGTGACAGCTGGCTATTGCCACGTGGCCTCGTCCCATGTATTTTGGGACTGGGACGTGACAGAGGACCTGGTTCCCTTCCAGTCTTAGGTGAGGAGGACTACCCGGAGGAGTACGGACCGGGTATATATCCAGGAGCAGGACTTATTGCAGAGGACGAGATCCTTTCCGAGGACTTCGTTTGATCTCTGGTAGTGACTTCACCCTGGGCCCGATATCATTATCTAGTTTGCAGATATTGGCCCTAGTTATCTTACTGTTTCCATTCATTCAGTATTTGTTTTAGCGGATTTGTTCCCGTGTGACTCTATTCGTATTTGTATTATAATATATTTTTAGTCTTATTTTCCTTCTGCATATTAGTAGATATGATTTCTCTATGTGTTCTATATTCAGATGTCTGTGGATAAGATTTAGTTTCACTGATTATGTTTTATATATTGGATTTTATCATTGTACTTTACAGCTTAGGTGCACTCTATCGGGTCCATTAGATTGGGACCCGTTGGCCATTGCCATGTAGCTCAGTTTCTTATATTTGAAACTGGGCATGACAAGGTTTTTGTGGTAGCCCATGCAGGTCCAATTTAAATCGACTTGGTTACCTGACTGTGCCAAGCGAGTCTGCAAATTACGAATAGATATTAGGAATCTCATCTACATGCTTGAGTAATTCATATGACACCTCTATCTCAATTTTATTTTGCCAATTTGCATCCTGTTTAATTCCTAAACGTTGATCTTAAATATGACTTCTTTTCAGAGTTATGAATCTCCGTAGTGGACAATCATATGGGCAGGGTCATCCGGGGAACCGACACTGGGGCATCTTCTTCTGTTGACCCCAGCTCCCCAAGGACAATCATATGGGCAACCAGAGGTGCCTCCAGACGGGCACCAGACTCCGCACCAGGCAGGTCATGAAGGCCAGAGGACCGCAAGACAGGGGGAGCAACAGTTGCCCCCACCACCTCTATTTCCCCCATAGATGCCATATATGCCTTTCCTACCAGGTCAACCCATGGATGGGTCGCAGATATTCCAGATGGTCTATGCTATGATGCAGGCCCCACAACAGGTTCAACAGCAGGCTCAGCAGCAAGCCCAACAACACCAGGCTGAGACCTTGAGAGAGAGTATTGTGACGGCTTTGGGACAGGCGTCACCACCAGCTCGCCAGTAGACGATGGGGTCTATCATAGACTTTCATCGTATGATACCACTTCTATTTTCTGGCACAGAGGAGCCGAAGGAGGTACATGCATGGTTCACCAACATTCAACACCAGTTGGAGGCCATCGATCTCCCGAGGGATAGATGGATGACCGCTGTCAGGATGCAGCTTACCGGCAATGCTCATCACTGGTGGATTTCAGAGGAGGAGCATTTAGGGCCCGATCGGGTCACTTGGGAGGAGTTCTCTAGGCTCTTCCAAGAGATTTATATTCCTTCCACTACCAGAGCAGAACTTTGGGACATATTCTAAAACCTCAGGCATGGCAGTTTGACGATTGAGGAGTACAATGCAGAGTTTCTCCGTTTAAGCGTTTTGCACCGTACTTGATTCTGACTGAGGAGAAGAATGTCGAGAAGTTCAAAGAAGGCCTGAGTTTTGAGACGCAGAGATTCAATGGGTCTGTAGCCCCCACCTCCTACTCCGAGGTTCTATTAGCAGCTCGACGCCAGGATCACATCAACCAGATGAAGGCCAGTCTGAAGCGGTCCTGTGCATCATCATCATCAGGTCGAGCTCTACAGGGAGGATCTGTAAAATGTACCCAGGTACCGTAGTAGAAGAAGCAGCACCATTGTAGGGACCAGTAATTCCCACATGGCATTACTGCGGCAAGAGGGGACACTTGTTGAGGGATTGTTGATGGAGATTGGGAGTATGCCTGAGATGTGGATCGGACCAGCATGCAGTCCAAGATTGCCCACACCAGAGGACTCTTATACCGATGGTTCATTGACCAGCCTTGCCATCACCAAGATCTTACTAGCAGCCTCCCGGATCGAGGCTTCCCAACTCCAGAGTTGGGGCGTTGCAACCACCAGGAGAAAATCAGAGGAAGCCACCCTTGGCCCTATAGGCAGTTCGATTCTAGCAGGCTTGACAACAGCTGAGGGCACCAGCACCAGGATATGGCCAGGCCTTTGTGATGACAATTGAAGAGGCAGAGACAACTGGAGAGGTGATCGCAGGTACTATCTTAGTAGCTTCATTACCAGCAGTAGTATTATTTGATTCTGGTGCCACACACTCTTTTATAGCTGCTAGTTTTATGGCCACCCATAGAATAACAACTCTACCCCTTGCGAAGATTAAGAGGATTCTTACGGGAGGTAGAATAGTACCAGTTAGCGACACTTGTAGATCTTGTTCAGTAGTTGTTTGCGGGCGAGAGATGCATGCCCAATTTCTAGTCTTCTCCATGCCGGACTATTACATTATTCTAGGCATGGATTGGTTGAGCCAATACCACGCAACGCTAGATTGCCGACGTGGTTGCGTTATATTTAAACCATAAGATTACCCTGAGTTTCAGTTTCTTCGGGGAGCCCGAGAGCATGGTGTCCAACCTACCTTAGCAGCACACATTGCAGAAGGTGAACCAGTGTACCCGCGCTTTATATCAGAGTTTGAGTATGTGTTCCAGAGGATCTTTCAGGCCTGCCACCTGACAGAGAGATAGAGTTCACTATAGAGTTGACTCCCAGAGCCAAGCCAGTTACTTCTCCCATCTACAGACTAGCACCAAAGGAGTTGGTTGAGTTGAAGGTCCAAGTAGATGATATCTTAGATAAGGGTTTCATTCGGGCTAGTATTTCTCCATGGGGAGCACCCATCTTATTTGTGTCGAAGAAGAACGTTTGTGTATCGATTATAGGGCACTAAATGCTGTAACAATAAAGAACAAGTACGCCTTACCGCGTATCGATAATTTATTTGATCAGCTGAGTAGCGCATGTGTATTCTCGAAGATCGATCTCAGATCCGGCTATCATCAGATCTAGGTACGAAAGGAGGACATTCCGAAGACAACTTTTTGGATGAAATACGGGCACTATGAGTTTTTAGTCATGCTGTTTGGTTTAACCAATGCGCCACTAATATTTATGAGCCTGATGAACAAGGTTTTCCACCAGTACTTGGATAAGTTTGTGGTGGTATTTATCGATGACATCTTGGTATATTCCAATAGCTAGGAGGAGCATGAGGAGCATCTTAGGATCGTATTGGAGACACTGAGGCAGGAGAAGCTGTATGCTAAGCTTAGTAAATATGAGTTCTGCTTGGATAGGGTACCATTCCTGGGTCACATAATCACTGAGATGGACTATCAGTGGACCAGAAGAAGATCGCTGCAGTGGAGACGTGGCCTACCCCTATATCAGTTATGGAGGTTAGAAGTTTTCTCGGACTTGTAGGATATTATCGAAGGTTCATAGAAAACTTCATGAGGATCGCTGTGACAATGATGCGGCTGACGCGTAAAGGCGAGAAGTTTATCTAGACTGAGGAGTGTCAGACAGCTTTTGATGAGCTAAAGAAGCATCTGATGTCAGCACCAATTTTGATACTTCCTTCTAGATCTAGACGATTTATGGTGTATAGTGATGCATCTGGGAGAAGATTAGGATGTGTACTAATGCAGCACGGCAAGGTGATAGCTTACACATCGAGACAACTGAGGGTTCATGAGAAGAACTACCCGACATACGATCTAGAGCTAGCTGCAGTAATATTTGTACTAAAGCTATGACGGCACTACCTTTATGGAGAGCGGGTTAAGATTTACACAGATTAAAAAAGTCTGAAGTATGTCTACACTCAGAAAGAGATCAACATGAGATAGAGACGTTGGCTAAATTTGATGACAGATTATGATATTGAGTTACAGTACCACCCTGACAAGGCAAATGTTGTAGCAGATGCCTTAAGCAGGAAGCCCATGGCATATTTTTTGACGACTTAACAATAATTGTTAGAGGATCTTCAGGAGCTCGGGATAGAGGTTGTATTGCCAGACATGGATGGACAGATGGCCAGTCTAGAGATTCTGTCTATATTGGTTGAGAGGATCAAGGCATCCCTGCCTACCGATACAAGATTCTGACGATTGCGAGAGAGGACAGAGGCCAGCATGCAGACGGGACTACGTATTTACGAAGATAGAACATTGAGGTATGGAGATCGCCTATATGTTCCAAGTGGCGAGTTACGCCAGGAGTTGATGATCGAGGTCCATAGCTAAATTTATTATATTCATCCCGGGGGTAGGAAGATGTACCAAGATTTGAGATGATACTACAGGTGGCAAGGGATGAAGAGGAAGATTACGAGATTCATTACGAGATATTTGGTCTGTCAACAAGTCAAGGCCGAACATCAGAGGACTGCAGGACTTGCAGCCGCTTTCCATTTTCGAGTGGAAGTGGTAGCACATTACCATAGACTTCATCAAGGGATTTCCGAGGAGCCCTAGCGGGATGGATGCAGTCTGGGTTATCGTGGATCGACTCACCAAGTAGGCGCATTTTTTGCCCTTTAGAGTTGGGCAGTCCACGAAGATATTGGCTGGCATGTATATGAGACAGATAGTACGACTACATGGAGTGCCCGTTAGCATTGTATCGGATCATGATTCCAGATTCATGTTATATTTCTGGCGGAGTATGCAAGAGAGTCTAGGAACTTGCCTCAAGTTCAGCACTTTATATCATCCACAGACGGATGTTCAGTCAGAGCGCACGATTCAGATACTAGAGGATATGTTGAGAGCGTGCATAATTGACTTTGGAGGATCTTGGGAGGACCATCTCCACTTGGTGGAATTCTTCTACAACAAAAGCTACCAAGCAAGCATACAGATGGCACCTTATGAGGCACTGTACGACAAGAAGTGTCGGTCGCCGGTATATTGAAGTAACGTGGGAGAGTGTCAGATACTTGGTCCAGAGTTGGTGACAGAGACAATGTAGAAAGTGAACCAAATTTAGGGCCACCAGCGTGCAGCACAGGACAGACAGAAGCATTGGACAGATGTGCACCACAGACTTTTATAATTCAAGAAAGGTGGCCATGTATTTTTGAAGATATCGCCTATTCATGGTATCATCAGATTTGGGGGCAGAGGCAAGCTGAGTCCGAGGTACATCGGACCTTTTGACATCTTAGAGCGAGTTGGCAAAGTGGCTTATCGTCTTGCATTGTCTCCATCATTAGAAGGAGTGCACAACGTATTTCACGTATCACAGTTGAGAAGATACATGGAAGACTCTAGCCACGTGCTCGATCATTCAGAGATTACAATCGGGCCTAGTTTATCATATACGAAGCAACCAGTGGGGATACTCAATCACAGTGAGAAGATTTTGAGGGGACAGACTATCTGACTGGTCAGGGTTGCATAGAAGCATCATTCGCCGGACGAATCTACCTGTGAGCACAAGATTTCCAATCGACAGCGTTTCCCATAATAATTTGAGGACCGAGGTAGGAATTTACGTATTGCAAATTCGATTACCTGTTAACTTTTTAAATTCTCGTAACTCTTATTCGTGCTTTACTTTTAATTTTGGGGATAAAATTCTTCTAAGTTGGAAATGATGTAAACCCCCTCAAATTATATTTTAGGTAGACTAGATATGGTAAAAATTTTGGTTTAACTTTAGATTGTTTATGGTTTAGAAATTAGGGTTGCGTAGACTGATTTCTTAAATTTAAACCCTTGGTGCACCTTACCGTTGCTACAATAATTGGAGTCCAACAATAGCCTTTAATTTCCAACAAATCTTTGAAATCTTGACCTGACAAGCCAACCTAGGCACTGGCTATTTCTGTCACTCAAAAACACACTCCCTTGTGCTCTAATTTAATTGTACAACTTTCCAGTCACAAAAATCAATTCTTTAATACTATGTCGTGTACCTATGGCGTTGTCATAGATTTGGGGACACAAACTCAACCCGTTTTACGAACCAATTAAAGGGTCCAAGATAGACACCAAGCCTACACCGTTCATGACCTTTGTGGCACTTCTAATTGAGACCTCATCTACTCCCATTTATTTTAAGAGCACATATGACACTTTGTTTAATTAAATAGGGACACAAACTTAACCTAACCCCAACTTAACCTAACACTCATTCATGAGGCCCATAGAAATCACACACCACCCACTGCCTCCACGACCCGTACCACCACCTCCGCCACTGCCTCCACGACCAGCACCACCATCTTCACCACCGCAGCACCGCTGCCACCTCCAGCACCACCACCCCGACCAATAGTGCCGCACCACCACCGAAGAACACCACCACCTACTGCCACCATCACCCGCACCACCATGATCCGCAGCCACCTACTTCACCCGTTCACAACGCCGAGCACCACCACGGAGCTATAACCACCATCCACTGCCACCACCATCACCTCCTCCATGACTTGATGACCTGACACCACCACGACAACATCACCACGACCTCGAAGCCAAGCACCACCACCTCGATCGACACGCGCACCACCACCACAATCGACGCCATCCCTGATCGAAGATGCAACACTGTCGCTGCCACCACCCGCAGCCACCTGGATAACTCCTTATCCTTCTTCTTATTATGTAGTTGTTTGTGTGAGTTAAGGAACCCTAGTTAGGGTTAGGCTTTCATGAATATTTCCCATGCATAATCTAATAGCATTGTTGAGGTTATATATATATGTAGAATAGTTTTATAGCAAATATTGTGGTTATATATATGTGAACTTGGTATTTTATAATAAATTATTCGAGGATAAATAAATATGGGAAATTTATATATTGGGGATATACCAATAAATTTTGGTACGTTAGTGGTGATATGAATGAGGATCGGGCCTAGTTTATCATATACGGAGCAACCAGTGGGGATACTCAATCACAGTGAGAAGATTTTGAGGGGACAGACTATCCGACTGGTCAGGGTTGCATAGAAGCATCATTCGCCGGACGAATCTACCTGTGAGCACAAGATTTCCAATCGACAGCATTTCCATAATTATTTGAGGACCGAGGTACAAATTTACGTATTGCAAATTCGATTACCTGTTAACTTTTTAAATTCTCGTAACTCTTATTCGTGCTTTACTTTTAATTTTAGGGATAAAATTCTTCTAAGTTGGAAAGGATGTAAACCCCCTCAAATTATATTTTAGGTAGACTAGATATGGTAAAAATTTTGGTTTAACTTTAGATTGTTTATGGTTTAGAAATTAGGGTTGCGTAGACTGATTTCTTAAATTTAAACCCTTGGTGCACCTTACCGTTGCTACAATAATTGGAGTCCAACAATAGCCTTTAATTTCCAACAAATCTTTGAACTCTTGACCTGACAAGCCAACCTAGGCACTGGCCATTTCTGTCACTCAAAAACACACTCCCTTGTGCTCTAATTTAATTGCACAACCCATACGTGAACATTATGGGAAATATATATGTTGGGGATATACCAATAAATTTTGGTACGTTAGTGATGATATGAATGAGGATACTATACGTGAACATTATGGGTATTTAGGGGCGTCAATTAAATTAGGTGCATAAAATTACGTCTATGATTACATGGATGGTATGGTCGAGGATGAGCATAACTTAAATGACTGAAATCACTGTGATGAATATTAGGGGTTGGAGATATTGTTTGAGGACGTTATACTATTGTTGATCGTATTTGATGCAACCTTACCTTAGTCAACTAGGGTCAACCCTCTAGTTAGTATTTATGTGAGCTATGTAACTAAGACAATAGCTTATGCTAGACGTGTTGTCATATCTTATTTTAGATAGTAACGAGCTTGATTATTAATTAATTTTATATATCATCTCTTGGTACTTTGGGATCCTCGGACTTTGACGTTGTACCGGAGCCCCTCCTTCAGCATCCGGATCCAGGCAAGTGTACCTCGCCATCCTGTATCTCAGTTCTAGATTTACTATTTATTCTATCTATGCATTGTGTGTGCTTTGGATCAGAATCAATACCTAGCGTCCGGGTCATATCCGAGTGCAGATGTTCGTTGGTAACGTCTAGTATCGATTGATAGATGTTCGTGACACCTTGATGTACCTACTTGGTTACATCAGAACCCTAGGACACATTCAGATACTGTCATCGTGCCAGACTTCTTGTATCCTGATAGTGTCAGCATGACCGAAATCTGTGATGACTTTAGGATTGTGATTGTTGATAGTTACTTTAGTATGACGAGACTGTTAGATAGAGGTTCAGGTTCAGCCATCACTCGTGGACCGCATTAGGAGGGGAAGACAATTACTAGATGTTTGGGCTACTTTCTACGTGCTATAAATAAATAAATAAATAAATAAATAAATATATATATATATATATATATATATATATATATATATATATATTCTTATTTATGTATAGATCCTGTATCCGAAGTCGTAGTATCACCGTGTGTCTCTGTGCCTCAGAGATACGATTTTATATTTGGAAAGCCCACGTGTCGAACATTATCTTCAAAGTTGTATCTCACTTAGGTGGTTATGCTAGATTACACCGGCATATCACATGTTTCTTTCTGTTATACTATGTCATACTATATTTGTACCTTGTTATGTTCCTCTGAGAACCTGGTTCCCTTCCAGGCTTAGGCGAGGAGGACTACCAGGAGGAGTACGGACCGGGTGTATATCCAGGAGCAGGACTTGTTGCAGAGGATGAGATCCTTCCCGAGGACTTCGTTTGATCTCTAGTAGTGACTTCACCCTGGTCCCGGTATCATTATCTAGTTTGCAGATATCGTCCCTAGTTATCTTACTGCTTCCATTCATTCAGTATTTGTTTTAGCAGGTTTGTTCCCGTGTGACTCTATTCGTATTTGTATTATGATACATTTCCCGTCTTATTTTTCTTCTGCACACTAGTAGATATGATTTCTCTATGTGTTCTTTATTCAGATGTCTGTAGATGAGATTTAGTTTCATTGTTTATGTTTTATATGTTGGGTTTTATTATTGTACTTTACGGCTTAGGTGCACTCCATCGGGTCCATTAGATTGGGATGCCCGTCAAAGTATACCTATTGGCTATTGCCACGTGGCTCAGTTCCTTATATTTAGAACTTGGGCATGACAAAGTTTTTGTGGTGGCCCATGCAGGTCCGATTTAAATCGTCTTGGTTACCTGACTGTGCCAAGCGAGCCTGCAAATTAGGAATCTCATCTACATGCTTAAGTACTTCACATAACACCTCTATCTCGATTTTATTTTGCCAATTTGCATCCTGTTTAATTCCTAAATGCTGATCTTAAACATAACTTCTTTTCAGAGTTATGAATCTCCGTAGCGGACGTGTTGCATAGCCGGGCGATATCCCCTGTGACGCAGGGTCATCCAGGGAACCGGCGCTTGGGCATGTTCTTCTGTTGACCCCAGCTCCCCAGGGACAATCTTTTGGGAAGCTAGAGGTGCCCCCAGACGGGCACCCGACTCCGCATCAGGCAGGTCAAGAGGGCCGGAGGACCGCAAGACAGGAGGAGCAACAGTTGCCCCCACTACCTCTATTTCCTCCATAGATGCCATATATTACTTTCCCACCAGGGCAACCCATGGATGGGCCATAGATGTTCCAGATAGTCTACGCTATGATGCAGGCCCAGCAGCAGGTCTAGCAACAGGCTCAGCAGCAAGCCCAACAATGCCAGTCTGAGATATTGAGAGAGAGTATTATGACGACTTTGGGACAGGCGTCACCACCAGCTCGCCAGTCGACGATGGGGTCTGTCATAGACTTTCTTCGTATGATACCACTTCCATTTTTTGGCACGAAGGAGCCGAAGGAGGTACACGCATGGCTCACCAACATTCAACACCAGTTGGAGGCCACCAATCTCCCGAGGCATAGATGGATGACCGCTGTCAGGATGCAGCTTACACTACCAGAAAAAGCGAAATTAGCGACGTAAAAAAACGTCGCTAAATGACCAAAAAATATTGCTAATAGAATTTAGCGACGTAATTAGCGACGTAATACTGAAGTCGGAAATCAGCACGTCGCTGAAAGGAAAAATGTCGCTAAACGTCGCTACACCGACATTTTTTAGCGACTTAAATATGTCACAAAAATAGCAACGTTTAGCGACTCAACGTCGCTAATTTAGTGACGTTTTCATACGTCGCTAAACGTCGCTAATTAGCGACTTATTCAATGACGTTTAGCGACGTATAGCGACGTATTTAGCGACGTATAGTAACGTCGCTAAAGGTCGCTAAACGTCCATAAATTTTATTGAAAAATAAAAAAATGTTAAAAATTACCAATCTCCTGCAATTTATGAATTTCCAATTAAAAATAGACCCGGAGCAACCCTCCGTTGAATTCTCTGGGTTCGCCGACCCCTTCGGTAGAACACTCAACACCGGTAAATTAACATAATTTAATATGAATAAAAAGTATCACAGTCACACAATACACAGAAATATTTTAGATACACCTGGAGCAACCCTCCATTGAATTTTCAATAACAAAAAAATCGTCTATATATAAGTATCACAGTCACACAAATTGCATAATATATAAGTATTACAGTCACATAAATATATAAGTATCACAATCACACAATAACCACAATAAAAGTATATGAAACATCACAGTATCAATCTCGAGGATATCCACTACGCTGGGGCACGTACCAGTCCCTCAGATACTGCACATAAACAGCGTCTATAGGTGCTGGAACTCCCCGTCTGAGATACAGCCGCTATAGGTGCTGTGTGACTGGAACTCCCAGTTTGAGATACAGCAGGTGGTATCTCTTCCTTCTTAACAGTAGGAGGCATCACTTCCTCCTTAACGGTAGGAGGCATCACTTCCTCCTTAACAGTAGGAGGTGTCTCTCTCAAGCGACGTGCACGTGCTCGGGTCATGGGTGCCATCTGGTAAGATAGATAAAAACAAAGAATATAATTGATAACAGATATAAATATATTGTCTAATATTAAATATTGTGTAAATTTATATCTTAACTATTATCAACTGATACTAGTATAAACCCTAACCCTAACCCTAACCCTAACCCCAGGTCAAAAACCCTACTTATATCTTAACTATTATCAACTGATACTAACTCTTCACCACATATGTAGCAATTTTTAAAGTCATCTTCTCTATAACGGTTTTAACTTCCAATCATGCTTGTCTCTCTCAAGATCTTACAGGTGAAGTGACAAAATGCATGTAAATAAGCATATAAAAAGGTCTAAACAAACAATTGAGTTAAGGGTAAAATATGGTTTCAGTACAAAATTTATATGGTTTTAAATGTCATACATGGAGTATAACAACTTGCAATGTCACACCCAATGTTAAATATTCTTTAGAATGTCACTGAGCAGTCCAAAACCCTTCAGAAAAAAAAGTAAGAGAATGGTGACATCTATGTTGCACGGCCACAGATGCGACACAACAAGGTAAGGAGAATGCAAAACGGACACGACCCCTATTTTGTTGCATCCTAGTGTGTTTTGGAGTGTCCGTGAAGTGTCCAATACATGTCCAATACACGTCCAACACGACATGTTCCTAACTTTTGGAGTGTCCCTGCTTCCAGGGATGATATGAAAACACGTGTCATCAAGTGTTGCCACTTGGGGAGTCACACAAGAGGCAGAGTTGTATAGAAACTTAAAAATATTTAACAAACCATTTTTTCCCTCAACATTTGAATTACTTTTATATATATAACTCAACCAGTCTAGATCTATTCGCATGTACCCAGGTGGAAACATTTGGTTCCATGTGTGTCCACGTCACCGGCATGGCGTAAGCACTTGGTGTCATGTGTTCCACACCACCATTCTATTATGGTTTTTTCATGAATTTTGGACAAATATGGATACTTTAAGAAATTTATAACTTTGTTAAGGCATTGATAATTTATATAATTTGTGCATGACATAGTAGGAACTTTGAAACTACGTGTACGAAAACCAAAATTTACCTCTGAATTAAATACAGAAGATTGTCGACTAACCTTGTGCATGACATGGAATTCAAGTTGTTCTCCCCGTCCAATGCACTAACCTAGTGCTACAATCATTATATTATATTATCTTGTATTATCTCTGCTTTGATTCAAGTATGTATCTCGTTACAAATCTTGGAGTATTATGAAATACGAAAATACAAGTTCAGGTAATGTTCCTTCAAAATGGACCAAGCAGAAAATACTGAAGATATAGATTGTATTTCGCGTGCGTGACTTGTGTTTGTAGCTTATGTGTCGTAGATTTTCACTACTCGACCCCTAAGCATTATTATTTAAGAATTATCAAGAGTCTGACACTAACTAAAGATATTGTTATCTAAATTTATGGTTTAGTTTTAACGATAATTATTGAATTTCGAAAATTTGGTTAACCTCCAAATTTTTTAACTTGTTGCAATACTCTAAGATTCCGAAATCAGTAAATTAGCATGAATATATAAGAAGTTCAGTTCTATAGGTTATTACTGAAATTCAACTTATAATTCTAAAATTGGTTATTAAATCTAAACATAATTATCAATATCACGCAATTTTAAGAAAACTTTACTAAAATAATATTCATAATGTATTTATTGGTTATTATAAAAGAATGGAAAATATATATACTTGACTCTAACTAAGTTATTAGGAAAGATGGTGAATTTGGTATCGTTTTGGAATTTGAAATTCAAAGTATTAATATAATTAATTAGGATCTTACTCCTCTAAGGCTTGAGAGTATTCATTTGTGTAAAACCAAATTTTGTTCAAACACTTCCTAACCTACCAAAATCCTACATTTATATAAAACAACCTAATTACAAAGTTATACTTATGAATATGTATGTGTATCCTAAATTGGGTTAGTAAATTCTTAGGCTTCAAGGTATATACATATATAGATCTTAGTTGGTAAGATGGAATTCAAGTGCTCTGGGTGTCTTATATGTCATAAGTTAAAAATCTTTATTTATCAAAAGTCCAAGAACGACACATGTACATATTCTTATCCTCTTGATTCTTATACTCTATAATTACTCTTAGCATTCTTTTTGGGCTATATAACATAATTCTTATATATATCTCTTATATATTTCTCTAATAATAATACCATTGTATATTTTTCGAAAAAAAATGGTGACCCACTTCAAAAGATCATATTTTGAAGAGAAAGGAATGGTCATGAAACATGTGTACAATGAGGGTTTCAAAATAAGAGCAAATCCATTAGAAAAAGAAACAAAATGAAGGGAAGAATAGAAGGGATAGGAAAGAAAAGGGGCAAACTTGTCAAAAATCAAATTCCATTAAAATTAGCAAAATATTCTTATTTCCCATTAATTAAATTAACTTAGGGGCTGCATAACTCAATATTTAGTAATTTGAGGGCTCAAATAACAAGATTTGGGGTACTTATATAAAAGATAGAATACATTTGTGATGAGATGAGTAAAAAAAATGCACTAAAAAAATTCTAGGAGTCTAAAACAAACATGAAATGTGCAATGTATGAATCATTTAACAGAAGAAATATCATAAATAATCTAGATTTAAGAGACATTATTTTCATATATTTAGCAAGGTTTGCACTATCTGTCCTTATCGGGGTTCCATCGGGTTCCAGATCGGAGTTTCGGAGTGCTCTTTATTTCAAAAAGACTGAGAAACAATTAATTTTTTTTTATACATCTAGACATAATTTTATGTACTATTTGTTGTTTTCCTTTAGCTATGAATGCAATAATATTCAAAATTGATGGATCATTCGCAAGAGTTACTATTGTTTGTTTACATACTTTAAACAGAGTAAACCAACAATAGATAGTTTTTATTGAAATAATATTATAATAGATGCACCATGCGAACAAACAAATATACAACTTTGATAAATAGTGCTAAACAGTAATGGTTACACTACCGATTCACCGATTAACTGCCTTGATAAATACTAGTATTAACTGATACTAACTCTTCACCGAGATCCTAACTGTTTTAGAAGGCTCACTCTATGTTGGGTTCGTAACATCCAACCCCGGTAACAAACTCTTCACCAAGACCCTCTACGGGGGCGACGTGTTTGTGTTTCCCGAAGGACTCATCCATTTCCAGTTTAACCCTGATCATGAGCAAAAGGCCGTGGTAATCACAGCCCTCAGTAGCCAGAATCCTGGGGTCATAACCGTTGCAAATGCCGTCTTTGGTTCCAAGCCAGATCAAATATCGGACGATGTTTTTTCCAAGGCCTTTCAGGTGGACACGAAATCAGTCAACTAGCTCCAAGCTCAGTTCTGGACCGATAACAACTAACTCACTCAAACTACCAACCGATCGATATATTACAAACAATACATATATATTGTATTGTTAATTAGTTTAGGTTGAATAAGCAAACTTCGATGTTCTATATATTGTAATAAAAAGTATCGATCAGTATGTCAAAAACCCTAACCCTAACCCTAACCCCAGGTCAAAAACCCTAACCCTAACCCTAACCCTAACCCTAACCCTAACCCTAACCCAGGTCAAAAACCCTAACCCTAACCCTAGGTCACGTGTGTGTGTCGTGTAAGTGTGTGTGTCGTGTCTGTGTCAGTGTTTATAACGTGTGTGTCGTGTCAGTGCCATGTGTGTCCTGTGAGAGAGAGAGAGAGAGAGAGAGAGAGAGCGGGTTTACCTAGAGGAGGAGGAGGAGGAAGAGGAGGAGGGGGGAGGACGCGGCCGGAGAGGGGTCGCCGGGAGGGAGGAGGGGGCGCCGGAGGTCGGAGGGGAGCCGAAAGTGTGTGTGACGTTTGGGAGAGGGAAAGGGAGAGGAAGAGATCGAAAAAATGGGGGGAAGCTGCCCTAATTAAAACAAATTTAGTGACATTTTAGCGACGTCACTAATGACGTCACTAACTTAGCGACGTCTTAGCCGTCGCTAATTACGTCGCTAAATGTCCAAAATACATACGTCGCTAAATACGTCGCTAAACGTCGCTAAATGAAACATTTTAGCGACGTTTAGCGACCTAAATTGAAATTATAGCGACTAATCTTTTCAAAACTGAATAAAAGTCGCTAAACGTCGCTAAATGTCGCCAATTAGCGACGTCTAGTGACGGTTTTTAAATAGAGTCGCTAAATTAGCGACATTTTTTGTCATCGCTAAAAAACGTCACTAAACCCGCTTATTCTAGTAGTGTTATCGACAATGCTCATCCCTGGTGGCTTTCAGAGGAGGAGCATTTAGGGCCCGATCGGGTCACTTGGGAGGACTTCTCTAGGCTTTTCCAGGAGATGTATATTCCTTCCACTGCCAAAGCAGAACTTTGGGACAGGTTCTAAAACCTCAGGCAGGGCAGTTTGACCATTGAAGAGTACAATGCTGAGTTCTTCGTTTGAGCCGTTTTGCACCGTACTTGATTCTGACTCAGAATAAGAAGGCCGAGAAGTTCTTTGAAGGTCTGAGTTTTGAGACACAGAGATTCATTGGGTCTATAACACCCACCTCCTACTCCGAGGTTCTATTAGCAGCTCGACGCCAGGATCGCATCCACAAGATGGAGGTCAGTCTGAAGCGCTCCTGTGCATCATCATCATCATCAGGTCGAGCTCCGCATGGAGGACCTGCAAAATGTCCCTAGGTACCGTAGTAGCAGAGAGCAGCACCATTGCAGGGACCAGTAATTCCCAAATGGCATTACTACGGCAAGAGGGGACACTTTTTGAGGGATTGTCGAGGGAGGTTAGGATTATGCTTGAGATATGGATCTGACCAGCATACAGTCCAAGATTGCCCAGACCAGAGAACTCTAGTACCGATGGTTCATCGACCAGCATTGCCAGCACCGAGGCCTTACCAGCAGCCTCCCGG
Source organism: Iris macrosiphon (assembly GCA_036927795.1). Taxonomy (NCBI): domain Eukaryota; kingdom Viridiplantae; phylum Streptophyta; class Magnoliopsida; order Asparagales; family Iridaceae; genus Iris; species Iris macrosiphon. The sequence goes on from JAYESA010000022.1 coordinate 2,200,099, forward strand.
ATCGAGGCTGCCCTACTCAGGAGTTGGGGCGCTGCAACCACCAGCACCAGGAGGAAATCAGAGGAGGCCACCCTTGGCCCTACAGGCAGTTCGATTCTAGCAGGCTCGGCAGCAGCCGAGGGCACCAGTACCAGGATATGGCCAGGCCTTTATGATGACCATTGAGGAGGCAGAGACAACTGGAGAGGTGATCGCAGGTACTATCTTAGTATCTTCTTTACCAGCAGTAGTATTATTTGATTCTGGTGCCACACACTTTTTCATAGCTACTAGTTTCGTGGCCACCCATAGAATAACAACTGTACCCCTTCCAAAGATTAAGAGGATTCTTACGGGAGGTAGAATAGTACTAGTTAGCGATACTTGTAGATCTTGTTCAATAGTTGTTTGCAGGCGAGAGATGCATGCCCAATTTCTAGTCTTTTCCATGCCAGACTATTATATTGTCCTAGGCATGGATTGGTTGAGCCAATACCACGCGATGCTAGATTGTCGACGTGGTTACATTATATTTAGACCACTAGATCACCCTGAGTTTGAGTTTCTTCGGGGAGCCCGAGAGCATGGTGTCAAACCTACCTTAGCGGCACACATTGCAGAAGGTAAACCGGTGTACCCTCGCTTTATATCAGAGTTTGAGGATGTGTTTCTAGAGGATCTTTCAGGCCTTCCACATGACAGAGAGATAGATTTCACTATAGAATTGACTCCCAGAGCTGAGCTAGTTACTTCCCCCATCTACAGACTAGCACTGAAGGAGTTGGTTGATTTGAAGTTCCAAGTAGAGGATCTCTTAGACAAGGATTTTATTCTAGTATTCTCCATAGAGAGCAACCATCTTATTTGTGCCGAAGAAGGACAGGAAGGTATGTTTGTGTATCGATTAGAGGGCGCTAAATACTGTAACAATAAAGAACAAGTACTCTTTGCCGTGCATCGATGATTTATTTGATCAGCTGAGTGGCGCATATGTATTCTCGAAGATCGATCTCAGATCCGGCTATCATCAGATCCAGGTATGAAAGGAGGACATTCCGAAGACAGCTTTTTGGACGAAATATAGGCACTATGAGTTTCTAGTCGTGCCGTTTGGTTTAACCAACGTGCCACTAGTATTTATGAGCCTGATGAACAAGGTTTTCCACCAGTACTTGGATAAATTTATGGTGGTATTTATCGACGATATCTTGGTATATTCCAAGAGCTAGGAGGAGCATGAGCAGCTTCTCAGGATCGTATTGGAGATGCTGAGGCAGGAGAGGCTGTATGCCAAGCTCAGCAAATATGAGTTCTGCTTGGATAGGGTACCATTCCTGGGTCATATAATTACTAGAGATGGACTATCAGTTGACCCGGAGAAGATCGCTATAGTGGAGATGTGGCCTACCGCTACATCAGTTACAAAGGTTAGAAATTTTCTCGGACTTGCAGGATATTATCGAAGGTTCATAAAAAACATCACGAGGATCACTGTGCCTATAACGCGGCTGATGCGTAAAGGCAAGGAGTTTATCTGGACTGAGGAGTGTCAGACGGCTTTTGATGAGCTGAAGAAGCGTCTGACGTCAGCACTAATTTTGATCCTTTCTTCTGATCTGGAGAATTTGTGGTGTATAGCGATGCATCTAGGAGCGGATTAGGATGTGTACTGATGCAACACGGCAAGGTGATAGCTTACGCATCGAGAAAACTAAGGATTCATGAGAAGAACTACCCGACAAGCGATCTAGTACTAGCTGCAGTGATATTTGCACTAAAGCTATGGCGGCACTACCTTTATGGAGAGTGGGTTAAGATTTACACAGATCAGAAAAGTCTAAAGTTTGTCTACACTCAGAAAGAGCTCAACATGAGATAGTGGTGTTGGCTAAAATTGATGACATACTATGATATTGAGTTACAGTACCACCCTGGCCAGGCGAATTTTGCAGCAGATGCCTTAAGCAGGAAGCCCATGGCATACTTTTTGACGACTCAGCGATAATTGTTAGAGGAAATTCAGGAGCTCGAGATAGAAGTTGTATTGCAAGGCATAGATGGACAGATGGCCGGTCTAGAGATTATGTCTACATTGGTTGAGAGAATCAAGGCAGTTCTGCCTACCGATGCGAGATTCTGATGACTGCGAGAGAGGACAAAGGCCGGCATGCAGACGGGACTCCGAATTCACGAAGACAGAACATTGAGGTATAAAGATCTCCTATATATTTAGAGTGGCGAGCTACGCCAGGAGTTGATGACCGAGGCCCATAGCTCAATTTATTCTATTCATCCCGGGGGTACGAAGATGTACCAAGATTTGAGATGACACTACAGGTGGCATGGGATGAAGAGGGAGATTACGAGATTCATTGCGAGATATTTGGTCTGTCAGCAAGTCAAGGCCGAACATCAGAGGACTGCAGGACTATTGCAGCCTCTTTCCATACCCGAGTGGAAGTGGGAGCACATACCATATAATTTGTCACAGGATTTTTGAGGAGCCCTAGCGGGATGGATGTAGTTTGGGTTATCATGGACCGACTCACCAAGTCGGCGCATTTCTTGCCTTTCAGAGTTGGGTAGTCCACAGAGACATTGGCTGACATGTATATGAGGAAGATAGTACGACTACATGGAGTGCCTGTCAGCATTGTATCGGATCGTGATTCCAGATTTACGTCATATTTTTGGCGGAGTATACAGGAGAGTCTAGGAACTTGCCTCAAGTTCAATACTGCATATCATCCACAGACTAATGGTTAGTCAGAGTGCACGATTCAGATACTAGAGGATATGTTGAAAGCGTGCTTAATCGACTTTGGAGGATCTTGGGAGGACCATCTCCACTTGGTAAAATTCTCCTACAACAACAGCTACCAAGCAAGCATACATATGGCACCTTATGAGGCACTGTACGACAGGAAGTGTAGGTTGCCGGTATATTGGAGTGACGTGGGAGAGCGTCAGATACTTGGTCCAGAGTTGGTGACACAGACAGTGTAGAAAGTGAAGCAGATTTAGGGCTACCAACACGCAGCACAGGACAGACAGAAGCATTGGGCAGATGCGTACCATAGACCTTTATAATTTAAGGAAAGTGACCATTTATTTTTGAAGATATCGCCTACTCGTGGTACCATCAGATTTGGGGGCAGAGGCAAGCTGAGTCCGAGGTACATCAGACCTTTTGACATCTTGGAGAGAGTTGGCGAAGTAGCTTATCGTGTTGTATTGCCTCTATCATTAGAAGGAGTGCACAACATATTTTATGTATCGCAGTTGAGAGGATACATGGCAGGCTCTAGCCACGTGCTCGATCATTCAGAGATTACAGTCGGGCCCAGTTTATCATATGCGGAGCAGCCAGTCGGGATACTCGATCGCAGTGAGAAGATTTTGAGGTGACAGACTATCCGACTGGTCAGGGTTACAGGGAAGCATCATTCGCCAGACGAGTCTAACTGTGAGTGCGAGGACTCCATTCGACAGCGTTTCCCGTAATTATTTGAGGACTGAGGTACGAATTTACGTACTGCAAATTCAATTACCTATTAACTTTTTAAATTCTCGTAACTCTTATTCGTACTTTACTTTTAATCTTGGGAACAAAATTCTTCTAATTTGGGAAGGATGCAAACTCTCTCAAATTATATTTTAGATAGACTAGATATGGTAAGAATTTTGGTTTAGCTTTTGATTGTTTAAGGTTTAGAAATTAGGGTTGCGAAGACTGATTTCTTAAATTTAAACCCTTGGTGCACCTTACCGTTGCTATAATAATTCGAATCCAACAATAGCCTTTAATTTTCAACAAATCTTTTTACTCTTGACCTGACAAGCCAACCTAGGCACTAGCCATTTCTGTCACTCACAAACACACTCCCTTGTGCTCTAATTTAATTGCACAACTTCTCAGTCACGAAAATTGATTCTTTAATCCAATCTCGTGTACCTATATCGTTGCCATCGATTTGGGGACACAAACTCAACCCGTTTTGCCAAACCAATTAAAGGGCCCAAGACTGACACCAAGCCTACACAGTTCATGATCTTTGTGTCACTCCTAATTGAGACCCCATGTACTTTCATTTTTTTAAGAGCATATATGACACTTTGTTTAATTAAATTAGGGACACAAACTTAACCTAACCCCAACTTAATCTAACAACCATTCATGAGGCCCATAGAAAAGACACACCACCCACTGCCTCCATGACCCGTACCACCACCTTCACCACCTCCACCACTGCCGCCACGACCAGCACCACCACCTTCACCACCGCAGCACCGTTGCCATCTCCAGCACTACCACCACGACCAACAGTGCCACACCACCACCGAAGAACACCACCACCTACTGCCACCATCACCCGCACCACCATGACCCACAGCCACCTACTTCACCCGTTCACAATGCCGAGCACCACCACAGGAGCTACAACCACAATCCACTGCCATCACCATCACTTCCTCCATGACTCGATGACCTGACACCACCATGACAACATCACCATGACCCCGAAGCTGAGCACCACCACCCCGATCGACACGCGCACCACCCCCACGGTCGACGACATCCCTGATCGAAGATGCAACATCGTCGCTGCCACCACCCGCAGCCACCTGGATAACTCCTTATCCTTCTTCTTACTATGTAGTTATTTTGTGTGATAAGAAACCCTAGTTAGGTTTAGGGTTTCATGAATATTTCTCATGCATAATCTAATAACATCGTTGAGGTTATATATATATATATATATATATATATATATATATATGGAATGGTTTTATATCAAATATTGCGGTTATATATATGTGAACTTGGGTATTTTATAACAAATTATTCGAGGATAAATAAATATGGGAAATGTATATGTTGGGGATGTACCAGTAAATTTTGGTACGTGAGTGATGATATGAATGAGGATACTATACGTAAATATTATGGATATTTAGGGGCGTCAGCTAAATTGGGTTCATAAAATTACATCTATGATTACTGGGATGGTATGGTCGAGGATGAGCATAACTTAAATGAATGAAATCACTGTGATGAATATTAGGGGTTGGAGATATAGTTTGAGGACGTTATACTAATTGTTGATCGTATTTGACGTAACGTTACCTTAGTCAACTAGGGTCAACCCTCTAGTTATTATCTATGTGAGCTATGTAACTAAGACAGAAGCTTATGCTAGACGTATTGTCATCTCTTATTTTAGATAGTATCGAGCTTGATTATTAATTAATTTTATATATCATCTCTAGGTACTTTGGGATCCTCGGACTTGGACGTTGTACAGTAGTCCCGCCTTCAGCATCCGAATCCAGGCAAGTGTACCTTGCCATCATGTATCTCAGTTCCAGATTTACTGTTTATTCTATCTATATATTGTGTGCACTTTGGATCAGAATCGTTACTTATCGTCCGGGTCATATCCGGGTGCTGGCGTTCGTTGGTAATGTCTAGTATTAATTGATAGATGTTTATGACACCTTGATGTACCTACTTGGTTATATCAGAATCCAAGGACATATTCAGACACTGTCATTGTGCCAGACTTCCTGTATCCTGATAGTATCAGCATGACCGGAATCTGTGATAACTTTAGGATTATGATTATTGATAGTTACTTCAGTATGACGAGACTGTTAGATAGAGGTTCAGGTTCAGCAAGCATTCGTGGACCGTATTGGGAGAAGAAGACAGTTACTAGACGTTTGGGTTACTTAACATGTGATATATATATATATTGTTATTTATGTATAGATCCTGTATTCGAAGTTGTAGTATCATCCATGTGACTCTGTGCTCGGAGCTACGGAAAGCCCCATGTGTCTCTGTGCCTCGGAGATATAATTTTATATTTGGAAAGCCCACGTGTCGAACATTGTCTTCAAATTTGCATCTCACTTAGGTGGTTATGCTAGATTACACCGATATATCTCATGTTTCTTTCTGTTATACTAAGGCATACTATTTTTGTACCTTGTTACGTCCCTCTGAGGACCTGGTTCCCTTCCAGGCTTAGGCGAAGAGGACTACCCGGAGGAGTACGGACCGGGTGTATATCCAGGAGCAGGACTTGTTGCAGAGGATGAGATCCTTCTCGAGGACTTTATTTGATCTCTGGTAGTAACTTCAACCTAGACCCGGTATCATTATCTAGTTTGCAGATATTGGCCCTAGTTATCTTACTGCTTCCATTCATATAGTATTTATTTTAGCGAGTTTATTCCCGTGTGACTCTATTCATATTTGTATTATGGTATATTTCCAGTCTTATTTTCCTTTTGCACATTAGTAGATAAGATTTCTCTTTATGTTCTTTATTTAGATGTCTGTGGATAAGATTTAGTTTTGCTGTTTATGTTTTATATGTTGGGTATTATCATTGTACTTTACAGCTTAGGTGCACTCCGTCGGGTCTATTAGATTGGAATGCCCTTCAAAGTATACCCGTTGGCTATTGCCACGTGGCTTAGTTCCTTATATTTAGAACTGGGGCATGACATAGTTTTTGTGGTGGCCCATGCAGGTCCGATTTAAATTATCTTGGTTACCTGACTGTGCCAAGCGAGCCTGCAAATTAGGAATAGATATTAGGAATCTCATCTACATGCTTTAGTACTTCACATTATACCTCTATCTCTATTTTATTTTCCTAATTTGTATCCTGTTTAATTCCCAAATGCTGATCTTAAACATGACTTCTTTTCAGAGTTATGAATCTCCGTAGCGGACGTGTCGCGCAGCCAGGTGATGTCCCCCGTGACGCAGGGTCATCCGGGGAACCGATACTGGGACATGTTCTTCTGTTGACTCCAGCTTCCCAGGGATAATCATTTGGGAAGCCAGAGGTGCCTCCAGACGGGCACCAGACTCCGCACCAGGTAGCCACGAGGGCCAGAGGACTGCAAGACAGGAGGATCAACAGTTGCCCCCACCACCTCTATTTCCCCCATAAATGCCATATATGCCTTTCCCACCAGGGCAACCCATGGATGTGCCGCAGATGTTCCAGATGGTCTACGCTATGATTGTAAACCCCCTAAAATTTTAAATTTTATTTAAAGTAATTTTATTAAATTATTAAATTTCTTTGGAATATTTTTATTGTTAATCAGAAATAAATTTTAATGATTAATATACTTATATAAATACCCATTTAAAATTATTTTATAAAATAAATTTTATTATTGGAGTCTTGTTTAAAGGTGATAAATTTTTTAGAATTTATTTTGTGTGCAAATATTATTTTTGTATTTTTTTAATCTCATATATATATGTAAATATATATCAATATGTAATAATAATAATAATAATAATAGTAATAGTAATAATAATAATAATAATAATAGTAATAATAATAATAATAGTAATAGTAATAGTAATAGCAATAGCAATAGTAATAATAATAATAATAATAATAATAATAATAATAATAATAATAATAATAAAAGTAATAAAAAGAAAAAGAAAAGAAAAAAAGATAATAACAAAAACCCCTAAACTAACCAATTAGCTAAACCTAATCCTAAAGTCCTAAAGCTACACTAATCCTAATTCCAACTACCCCAACCCACGAAATCAAAGACAACACCCCCCCCCCACGCAGGAACCATCTCACCCCCTCTCCTATATATATACACATATACATATTACAACAAAACCTAAACCGTAACCCTAACCTTAGCCACCCGACGATCGACCGCCGGCGAGCCCCGCCCCTTAGCGCCGTGGCATCGCGACGCCGCAGCCGCGGGCCGCAACAGCAGCGGTCGTCCGCCCGCCCGTGCACCATGACCGCATATTCGTAGTCGCACGTGCAGCAGAGTCCCCATCTTTCAGGTGATGTATCTCCCTCATCTCTCGTCCTTTTCTCGAGCGGTTTATCCGTGTACGTTCACAACCTAACCCTCTAGGAATTTTTTTCAAGCGGGACAAGTTTTCGTGTCCCAGATTGGTCGAAAAATTGACCGAAAAATGGCCGAAAAACTGACCAAAAATAGTCCAGAATTTTAACACCAAACCCCCATGTTCATGCCTAATTTTCCACCAACCTATTTAACATTTTCAAAATCTAATTGAATGATTTTCTTCCTAATATAACCAAGAATATTTTGGTTCTTTCAGTTTTTATTAATATGTTTTATTTGTTAAATTATTCGGCCTCCAAAATGACCAAAAACTTGATCTTTTAAAACTAAAATTTTGGGATACGGAGTGCGCTCCACCAAACGAGACCGTCTTGTCGCATACCTATTGCATCGAAAGGCGCGTATGGTATATCCTGACGTGTGGGCTTTCGTGGAAGTTGATTCGGACGTGTGTGCACGTCAGAATCAACCAGTATCCGTAAAAAGTCTCCGTATCATAACTTTTGCAAAATACCACTCCACTTTGTGTACGCTTGTCAGAATATGACGGAACTTGTGCCATTGGATTCGTGATATCACGTTGGTCTTGTGACCCAAGTTTTACGCGATTCTGAGACAATTGACCAAGCCGCCTATTTGCGGGCCCCACGGTTTGACTTGAAGGGCGAATTTGTGATTGGCTCACCGAAATAAAAAATTGGACATACCATTGAGTTCGTATCGACGTTTAGAATTTGTTTGACCTATAATTTGTCTCATTTAGAGACCTTTACCTCTGGCACGCTTTTTGGTGCAAAATGGGCCACATGTGGACCCCGCTTTGACCTGAAATTATCGTTTTGCTCCTGTGTCCAAATTGGTCGAAAGGGTAGTTTTTTATAGCTATCTCGCTTATTCTGGGAACGTTGGTGATATTTATTTCTGCATCCGGAGATATTTATTCTGATGCCATAGTTCTGATCCCTTGTGCTTGACGTCTAGACGCTTAAACTTTGCAGCTTTCTTGCCAGGCAAGATACCTTGCCAAATTGCTTATAATACTTTGCATGTTTATCATATTTTTATATATTTATTATATATTTGTTTTTTTAGTCAAAATTATATACTATATATGTGTTGATACACACTTGACACATAGTATCATGGGAGGGAAGGACAATCAATAGGCATATGGGCTACCCACTATGGTAAACCATAGTAACTAGCACATACTACGGTACTTGTGTCGCGCTGGTCTCTACCCTTGAGGTCTGTCAATTTCTGGTGTTGCGATGGTCGCTACCCTCGAGGTATGACGGCTTCTGATGTTCATGGACGTGTGTGTGAGTTGTGAGAATAGATAGAGTATCCTACACCTACCCATACGTCAAAATGGTTGTCCTCATTATGCATTTTATATAGATTGTCTAGTACAACGTACTTATATATTTTTTGTCTATTATGCATGTTTACTGTATTCAATTGGCATGCTTCTATGTATCTTGTTACGTCCCTCTAAGGACCTGGTCCCTTTCCAGGTGTAGACGATCTTGACTATTCGCAGGAGCACGGATCAGGACTTGCTACTTATCTCTCTTTCGAGGAGGTCTTCTCTTCGAGTCTCATTGTTCATTAGATGTGCTTATTTGTTTTCTCTTATATTCGAGTTTGGCAGTGGATTTGTCTCCACCTAACTACTTGTTCTTATCAAGCATCTTATACTTGATTCAGTTACATAGTTTATTGGTTATTTGATTCTGTGGATGAGATCTAGTTATGCCCTGTGACTTGTGACAATATATATACCACATGTGAGTTAATATTCATATTATAGCGTACGTGTGCATTATGGTATCCATATATTGGAGTTGCCATATACATACGGCTGGCATGCTTACGTACTCCTGGTCCTACGTATCTTGGGACTGGGGCGTGACATATTTTTATGGTGGCCCATACAGGTCGAGAGCATATTGTCTCGGTTATATTACTGTATCGAGCAAGCATGCGCATAGGATTAGAATATAGGATCTCATCCACTTATTTAATCACCTCCCTTGATTTCGTTTCGCATTCCAATTTTATTGTTTGCATTGCATCTTGTTTGATCCTGTCATAACGTTAATCTTCTCTTTCTTATGTGCTTGATAGGGGTTAGGAAGGTGACTTGTACTAGGTATATACACTCTATTGTTCAATAACACTATTAGTTAAATTATTGTAAGGTGGGTAGTATGCCTCATAACCTAGTATCACCTAGTCCTTTTGACCCATTAATAAAGTGTAATTGAATAACACCAACTATAGTTGACTAGTAGACGAATATACTTTTCCTTTAGACATGTCCGAGCATATCGTATCGGTTACATAACTGTACTGATATGAGCATGCAAATAAGAATTTACCAAAATAAGACTTATGTTCATAACTGCGCTGACAACTCTCTTTTTGAATTCTTTAAATTGCCTTGAACCCGTACTTGTATTCTATCACCCCTCCTTGAATCCTTTATTATTATTTTTCGTCTTCCCCTATTTCAGAAGGACGAACGTTAGTTCTTGGTATAAGTTTGATACACGGAGAGTACTAGGTATACCTCATAGGCCAATCACATTACTTTGTAACTATCTTTTGTAATTAAGGGCATATCACATGTGATATAGTTGGTGTTAAAATTTTTGAGGATATGTTGATATTTTAACTAGATGGCATACCCACGATGCTAATGGATGACACGAGTAGCAGTAGTAGTGCCACGCCCCAGTCCCAAAATACATAGGACTAGGACACGTAAGCATGCCAGCCGCATAGATATGGAAACTCCAATATATGGAAACCATAACCCATACGTACGCTGTAATATGAATATCAAATCCACAAGTGGTATAAAATGTATCACAAGTCACAGGGAACAATCTAAATCTCATCCACAGAAAATTAATATAAATAAATAACCAGTATCTATGAAACTAGATATCAATATAAGTATCTAAGGTTGATAGTTGGATGAAAACAAATCCACTACCAACTCGAATGGAAAAGTACAACACAATAAACACAATATAAGAATACCAGCTAATAATCACGGACTCGAAGCGAAGACATCCTCGAAACATATATATAACCATCCGAATTCGCGCTCCTACGAATAATCAAGAACAGATACACCTGAAAAGGGACCAGGTCCTCAGAGGAACGTAACAAAATACATAGAAGCAAGACAATTTGAATACAGTAAACATGCATAATATTTGAAAATATATAAGTACGCTGTACAAGACAATCTATATGAATGCAAATGAGGACAAATTTTTGACGTATGGGCAAGGGTAGGCTACTCGATCTACCTCACAACTCATACACACGTCAGTGGACATCAAAAATTGACATACCGCGGGGATAGCGACCAGCGAGACTCCAGAAATCGACATACCGCGGGGGTAGCGACCAGCGCGACACACGCCCGTATTGTGAACTATATACTACGGTTTACCAGAGTGGTTAAAAGCCCATACGCCTAATGATTGTCCTCTCATAATACTAAGTGTCATGTGTGTGTCAACATATCTAATATATAGTAATGACTGAAAGAAACTACACATGCAATGAATAAACATAAATATAATAAATATACAGAAATATACTAAGCATGCAAAATACTGTAAGCAATTTGACAAGGTATCTTGCCTGGTAAGAAAGCTGCAAAGTATAACGTCCAGAAGTCCACACACAGGATCAGAAGCTATGGCCTCAGAACAAATATCTCCGGATGCTGAAATAGATATCACCAACGTTCCCAGAATAAGCAAAATAGCTAGAAAGTACTTCCCTTTCGTCCAATTTGGACACAGGGGCAAAACGATAATTTCGGGTCAAAGCAGGGTCCACATGTGGCCCACTTTGCACCAAAAAGCGTGCCAGGGGTAAGGTCTCTAAATGGGACAAAATTATAGGTCAAACCAATTCTAAATGTCAATACGAACCCAACGATATGTCCAAATCTGGATTCCGATGGCCCGAACACAATTTTGCCCAAAAAGTCAACCGTGGGGCCCGCCAATTGCCGACTTGGTCAACTATCTCAGAATTGCGTGAAAATTGGGTCACAGGACCAGCGCGTTACCATGAGTCCAATGGCACAAGTTTTGTCGCAATCTGACGAGCGTGCACAAAATGCGCGCAACTTTCGCAAAAGTTACGACATAGGGTTTTCTGCGGATACAGGCTTATTTCGGCGCGCACACGCATCCGAATCAGTTTTCGCGAACTCTCACGTGTCTGGGTACACTGCACGCACCGATTGGTACACTTGATACATGGCGGGGTGGTACCGTTTGGCGGGACGCGCTCCGTTTCATAACTTTTGGAAATCTGAAAAAGTGTATTTACGGGGTTTTCCAACGAATTTAATTCTACCTACAGCAGTTAATAATTTAGGGTTATTTAAACAGAAATTAAACTAGGTCAAGTGGTCTCTGCATACCAAAAAGAATCATCAAATTTGGATCTCTGTGGTGGGAGATACGAATCCGTGAACATAGGTGATCACCACAATTTTCTGCGATCCCAGAAATTGGTCTATTTCTGCCAACTTTGGCGCTATTTTCGTCTATGGTTACGTGTTGTTCGAGGTCTACTATCATACATATATGAAAGAGGGTTAAGGGGTGAGCGTACCGGTGAAGATGGGGTGGCATTTGGTTGAGCGAGGCGACGGGAAACAACTCTGGAACACCGGTACCTCGCTGCAGAAATCTGCAGTGCGCGGGGTGCGCGGGGTCGCGGTCGTCGGGATTGGTTTGGACGGCCTGGCGTGGTTCTCCGGCTGTGGTGGCGGCGCTCTCTAGGTCTAGATGGGAAGAGGAAGAGTTTGAATGATCTAGGGTTAGGATTTTAGTTAAAATAAGTTATTATATATATATATGAAAGGGAGAGAGGGTTGTACACGTTCGCAGGTGGCGTTTGGTTGTTGCTGTGCTAATTGATTTAAGGGGGCGGGTGCTTTGCTAAGGCTGCTGGTTTGCTCACAAAGGGGCAGCGGGTTGTTTAAAGGCCTGCGGCTATGGCTCACAAAGGGGCGGGTAGATGTTAAGAATGGGTTTAAGGATCCATTAGGGATCCAATAATGGTTTAAAAATCTATTTTCTTTTCTTTTCTTTTCTAATCTTTTTCCATTTCTTTTTCTTTCTTTTTCCTTTAAATATATATGTATATATATATTTATATATACGTATATACCCATAGAAAAATCTAGAATTACACTAATGCATACCATTAAGCTAGCAACTGCTCAAGGGGTCTCCTACATGAAATAAATTCGGAAAAATTCCTAATGGCTCCATAAATCCCCTAAGTGCACCAACACCTAAAATAAAAATTAATAAAAATCTATTCCTCCTAATTAGCTACTAATTACTATAATTAAATTATTAATTAATAAAAAATATTAATACAGTTTTTAGGATTAGGGGTTTTACATTCTACCCAACTTATAAAAATTTTGCCCTCGAAATTAAAATTAAGCCGCGGTAGAAGGTCAAGGATGGTATAAGATTTGCATTGTTTAAAATGCAAGGCTAGGTTTAAGGAGTGGGCGATGTTGTGCGTTGCACATTCCAAAAATCATGGGAAAATCCACATGAGCGAAAAATAGGTTTCTTCATGTGTCATGTCCAATAGTGTGGACACCTAAATGCTTTTTTGTATAAAAGCGTCTGACAATTAAAAAGTTGCACAAAGATCATAATGGAAGATGGGCACGTCTAGAATAAGGGTGTAGCATCTGTAGGAAGGCAGTGGCTATGTAGTGCTCCAATTATCGAAACACGGTAAGGTGCGCTAAGTGATTATTGCAAAATTAAATAAAATACCGTGTTCTATCTCTAACTGGACTCAATCTAGCCTTAGTCTCACTATCTCCGCCAAGTAGGTCTAATTTTGGGTGAGGGTTTTACAATCTACCCAACTTATAATTTACTCATCTATCACCTAAGGCTATATATCTAGGAAAACTATTCCTCAAATTATTTAATCATGTTATTCAATCCTTAAGTTTTAACACCAAACATATCACCTATGATATGTCCTTAATCAATTATAAAAGAGAGTCACTAAGTCATGTGATTAGCCTTATGGATATATCTATTACTATCAGTGTGTCAACTTATACCAGCACGAGGTTTTATCTTTCCGAAATAAGGGAAGACGGAGAGCAATGATAAAGATTTCAAGGTGAAGGTGATAGAATACAAGTACGAGGTTCAAGGAGATTAAAGAATTCGAAAAGAGAGTTGTCAGGGCAGTTGTGGATTGAAATCCTATTTTGGTAATTTCCTATTTATATGCTCGTATGAGTACAGTTATGTAACCGATACGATATGTCAGACATGTCTAGGGGCAAGTATATTCGTCTACTACCATATATCTCAATCCACGTAGAGCAGTCATGCGAAGAGCGAACCAAGCGTACTAAGGTTAGCTAGACCTTAATAAACCGATTCTGATTAGGCAATTGTATCATTGTGTGCACCCAATAATACATATGTCATGAGCAAGCTCGATAAAAGAATAAGCTTGCAAAAACTAGGCTATAATAGCAGCATAAATCAAGGTAGTACAAAAAATTATAAATACGCTGGATTATGATGAAAGAAGGTACATAACAATTCAAGTTCACAAAAGATAAGACTCTATAATCTCTACATTTGTCATACTAATAATAAGATAATGATCTAAGTTTATAGTTCTCCAATACTATCTAACTATGAAGGTTAGGTTCAGTCCTAATTTTAAATTTTGGTTTTCTATTGGTTCCTCAATACTAGGGTCAAACATTATGGTAAAACTTCTAACTAACTCTAGTAGTGTCTATACTACTCTCAAGTCTTCATAATACATCAAGGGGTAATGGTAAACCAGTTTATAGATAAGAAATTCTATGGTTCACTAGATATTCTAAACTTAGTGGTGTGTCAACACTCTAGTTGTACTCTTAATAGGAAGGTTACCTTACTTATCATCTAACAACAGGGACTTATATATTCTATGAGGGGGCTATACTCAGGGAACTATCAGGGAAGTACAGGAATCAAGCAAGATACAATTATTCAAATAGGATGGATTGGAAGGAGAGCGAATCATAGTCAATAGTGGATGAGATCCTATATTCTAATCCTATTTGTAGGCTTGCTCGGTACAGTAACATAACCGAGACAATATGCACTCGACCTGCATGGGCCACCACAAAAACATGTCATGTCCCGTCCCAAAATATATAGGACTAGGACACGTAAGCATGCCAGCCGCATGGATATGGCAACTCCAATATATGGAAACCATAATCCATACGTACGCTGTAATATGAATATCAAATCCACAAGTGGTATAAAATGTATCACAAGTCACAGGGTACAATCTAAATCTCATCCACAAAAAATCAATATAAATAAATAACAAGTATCTATGACACTAGATCTCAATATAAGTATCTAAGGTTGATAGTTGGATGGAAACAAACCCACTACCAACTCGAATGGAAAAGTATAACACAATAAACACAATATAAGAATACCAACAAACAATCACGGGCTCGAAGCGAAGACATCCTCGAAACATATATATAACCATCCAAATCCGCGCTCTTGCGAATACTCAAGAACAGATACACCTGAAAAGGGACCAGGTCCTCAGAGGGACGTAACAAGATACATAGAAGCAAGCCAATTTGAATACAGTAAACATGCATAATGTTTGAAAATATATAAGTACGCTGTACAAGACAATCTATATGAATGCAAATGAGGACAACTTTTTGACGTATGGGCAAGGGTAGGCTACTCGATCTACCTCACAACTCACACACACGTCAGTGGACATCATAAATCGACATACCGCGGGGGTAGCGACCAGCGAGACTCCAGAAATTGACATACCGTGGGGGTAGCGACTAGCGTGACATACGCCCATAGTGCAAACTATATACTACGGTTTACCAGAGTGGTTAAAAGCCCATACGCCTAATGATTGTCCTTTCATGATACTAAGTGTCATGTGTGTGTCAACATATCTAATATATAGTAATGACTGAAAGAAACTACACATGCA
Source organism: Iris macrosiphon (assembly GCA_036927795.1). Classification (NCBI taxonomy): domain Eukaryota; kingdom Viridiplantae; phylum Streptophyta; class Magnoliopsida; order Asparagales; family Iridaceae; genus Iris; species Iris macrosiphon. The sequence goes on from JAYESA010000022.1 coordinate 2,216,044, forward strand.
ATGAATAAACAGAAATGCAATAAATATACAGAAATATACCAAACATGCAAAATACTGTAAGCAATTTGGCAAGGTATCTTGCCTGGTAAGAAAGCTGCAAAGTGTAACGTCTAGAAGTCCACACACAGGATCAGAAGCTATGGCCTTAGAACAAATGTCTCCGGATGCTGAAATAGATATCACCAACGTTCCCAGAATAAGCAAAATAGCTAGAAAGTACTTCCCTTTCGTCCAATTTGGACACAGGGGCAAAACGGTAATTTTGGGTCAAAGTGGGGTCCACATATGGCCCACTTTGCACCGAAAAGCGTGCAGGGGTAAGGTCTCTAAATGGGACAAAATTATAGGTCAAACCAATTTTAAATGTCAATACGAACCCAACGGTATGTCCAAATGTGGATTCCGATGGCCCGAACATAATTTCGCCCAAAAAGTCAACCGTGGTCCCGCCAATTGGCGACTTGGTCAACTGTCTCAGAATTGCGTGAAAATTGGGTCACAGGACCAGCGCGTTACCACGAGTCCAATGGCATAAGTTTCATAGCAATCTGACGAGCGTGCACAAAATGCGCGCGAGTTTCGCAAAAGTTGCGATACAGGGTTTGTCCGCGGATACGGGCTGATTTCGGCGCGCACACGGGTCCGAATCAGTTTCCGCGAACTCTCACGTGTCCGGGTATACGACGCACACCGATTTGTACACTTGGTACATGGCGGGGCGGTTCCGTTTGGCGGGGCGCGCTTCGTTTCACAACTTTTGGAAATCTCAAAAAGTGTGTTTACGAGATTTTCCAACAAATTTAATTTTACCTATAGCAGTTAATAATCTAGGGTTATTTAACAAAAATTAAATTAGGTCAAGTGGTCTCCGCATACCAAAAAGAATCATTGAATTCGGATCTCTGTGGTGGGAGATACGAATCCGGGAACATAGGTGATCACCGTAGTTTTCTGTGATCCTAGAAATTGGTCTATTTTCGCCAACTTTGGCGCTGTTTTCTTCTATGGTTACGTGTTGTTCGAGGTCTACTATCACAGAGATATGGAAGAGGATTAAGGGTTGAGCGTACCGGTGAAGACGGGGTGGCGTTTGGTTGACCGAGGCGACGGGAAACAACTCTGGAACACCGGTACCTCGCTGCAGAAATCTGCAGTGCGCGGGGTGCGCGGGGTCGCGGTCGTCGGGATTGGTTTGGACGGCCTGGCATGGTTCACCGGCTGCGGTGGCGGCGCTCTCTAGGTCTAGATGGAAAGAGGAAGAGCTTGAATGATCTAGGGTTAGGGTTTTAGTTAAAATAAGTTAATATATATATATATGAAAGGGAGAGATGGTTGTACACGTTCGCAGGTGGCGTTTGGTTGTTGCTGTGCTAATTGATTTAAGGGGGCGGGTGCTTTGCTAAGGCTGCTGGTTTGTTCACAAAGGGGCAGCGGGTTGTTTAAAGGCCAGCGGCTATGGCTCACAAAGGGGCGGGTAGGATGTTAAGAATGGGTTTAAGGATCCATTAGGGATCCAATAATTGTTTAAAAATCTATTTTCTTTTCTTTTCTTTTCTAATCTTTTTCCATTTCTTTTTCTTTCTTTTTCCTTAAAATATATATGTATATATATATTTATATATACGTATATACTCATAGAAAAATCTAGAATTACACTAATGCATACCATTAAGCTAGCAACTGCTCAAGGGGTCTCCTACATGAAATAAATTCAGAAAAATTCCTAATGGCTCCATAAATCTCCTATGTGCACCAACACCTAAAATAAAAATTAATAAAAATCTATTCCTCCTAATTAGCCACTAATTACTATAATTAAATTATTAATTAATAAAAAAAGATTAATACGGTTTTTATGATTAGGGGTTTTACAAGTAGTATTCTCTTTTCTATCACCATCTCGTCCCCTTGGGTGGCTCATCTTCTCTTCCATATCCATTCCTTATCCCATGCTTAATTCTTCCTATCGTAGTTGCATCTTTTCGTGCCATCATGAATTGTTTGATTACTTCAACCTCACCCTTATTTTGTTAGTTAAAACATAAATGGGTTATTAATAACTAATAACTAAAAAGATGATTTCATAATGACAACCCTTATGTATATGCACTATAGCAATATCTATATTCTCTTATTATTTTTAAACCATGAGTAGCATCCTTTAGTCTAACAGAAAGTTAGTTGGATTATTGAAATAGTTCATACTTCTAATAGTTTTATAAAGTTAGTCAAGACCTTAATTGTTGCCATAAAACTTAGACTAAGCTTAGGAAATAGTTGAAGGAACTTGTTACGAACTGATGACTATGACAAACCATTGGCGAGGTAGAGACAGCTGCAGCTAGACCATTATAGTAGAGTAGTCGAATTATTTGCAAGCATACTGGCCAGGTGGCATGGCAGTATTAGACTACGATACTTGACGGTTACAGAGAAAATTCATGGTTATGAGATTCCAGACAAGTATCCCAAAATTTTTGACCCAATGAATAAATTTGCCTTACAACCTAGACAATAGCCTCAAAAGACTTTAACTACTATTAGAATTCTTGTAAGTTGGGTAATGTAGACGAGTTAGAGGATAAAATAATAGTCAACAGACAATAAGAGAGGAAAGTGTTAGGATGGCCGACCATAACGTTTTAGGAAGCACTACAAACTAGCAATAAGGTGTTAATAGCTATAATAATTTATTACGAATATGGGTTAGTGTTAATTTCGAGGACAAATTATTATAAGTTGGGTAGAATGTAAACCCCCTAAAATTTTAAATTTTATTTAAAGTATTTTTATTAAATTATTGAATTTTTTTAGAATATTTTCATAGTTAGTTAGAAAATAAATTTTATTGATTAATCTACTTATATAAATACCCATTTAAAATTATTCCATAAAATAATTTTTATTATTGGAGTCTTGTTTAAAGTTGATAAATTTTCTAGAATTTATTTTGTGTGCAAATATTATTTTTAAATTTTTTAATCTCATCTATATATGTAAATATATATAAATATGTAATAATAATAATAATAATAATAATAATAATAATAATAATAATAATAATAATAATAATAATAATAATAGTAATAATAATAATAATAGTAATAGTAGTAATAATAATAATAATAATAATAATAATAATAATAATAATAATAATAATAATAATAATAATAATAATAATAGTAATAATAATAGTAAAAGTAATAAAAAGAAAAAGAAAAAGAAAAGAAAAAAAAAGAAAAGAAAAAAAAGATAATAACAAAAACCCCTAAACTAACCAACTAGCTAAACCTAATCCGAAACTCCTAAAGCAACACTAATCCTAATTCCAACTACCCCAACCTACGAAATCACAACCCCCCCCCCCCCCGCAGGAACCATCTCACTCCCTCTCCTATATATATACACATATACATATTACAACAAATCCTAAACCCTAACCCTAACCCTTGCCACCAGACGACCGACCGTCGGTAACCACCGCCCCTCAGTGCCGCCGCGCCGTGCAGCCGCGGGCCGCCACAGCAGCCGCCTTCTGCCCGCCCGCGTGCGTGCATTCACAGCCGTACCTGCAACAGAGTCCCCATCTTTCAGGTGATGTATCTCCCTCATCTCTCGTCCTTTTCTTAAGCGGTTTGTCCGTGTACGTTCACAACCTAACCCTCTAGGATTTTTTTTCAAGCGGGACGAGTTTTCGTGTCCCGGATTGGTCAAAAAATCGACCGGAAAATGGCCAAAAAACTGACCAAAAACAGTCCAAAAATTTGACACCAAACCCCCATGTTCATGCCTAATTTTCCACCAACCTGTTTAATATTTTAAAAATCTAATTAAAAGATTTTCTTTCCAATATAATGGAGAATTTTTCTGTTCTTTTACTTTTTATTAATATATTTTATTTGTTAAATTATTTGCCTCCAAAACGATAAAAAAATTGATCTTTTAAAACTAAAATTTTGTGATACAGAGTGCGTCCGGCCAAACGGGATTGCTTCGTAGCGTACCAATTGCACCAAAAGGCGCATATGGTACATCCTGACGTGTGGGCTTTCACGGAAGTTGATTCGGACGTGTGCGCGTCGGAATCAACCCGTATTCGTAAAAATCTCTGTATCGCGACTTTTATAAAATACCACCCCACTTTGCGTACGCTCGTCAGAATACGACAAAACTTGCGCCATTGGATTCATGGTATAACGCTGGTCTTGTGACCCAAGTTTAACGCGATTCTGAGATAGTTGACTATGCCGCCTATTCGCGGGCCCCACGGTTTGACTTGAAGGGCGAATTTGTGATTGGCTCATCGGAATCCAAAATTGGACATAACGTTGAGTTCGTATCGACGTTTAGAATTTGTTTGACCTATAATTTATCCCATTTAGAGAACTTTACCTCTGGCACGCCTTTTGGTGCAAAGTGGGCCACATGTGGACCCCACTTTGACCTGAAATTACCGTTTTGCTCCTGTGTCCAAATTGGACGAAAGGGTAGTGTTTTCTAGCTATCTCGCTTATTCTGGGAACGTTGGTGATATTTATTTCAGCATCCGGAGATGCTTATTCTGATGCCATAGGTCTAATCCCCTTGTGCTTGACGTTTGGACGCTTACACTTTGCAGCTTTCTTGCCATGCAAGATACCTTGCCAAATTGCTTATAATACTTTGCATGCTTATCATATTTTTATATATTCATTATATATGTATTTTCTTTCAGTCATAATTATATACTATATATATGTTGACACATACTTGACACATAGTTTCATGGAAGGGGAGGACAATCAGTAGGCGTATGGGCTACCCACTCTGGTAAACCGTAGTAACTAGCATGCACTACGGTAGTTGTGTCGTGTTGGTCGCTACCCTCGAGGTATGTCGATTTTTGGTGTCGTGATGGTCGCTACCCTCGAGGTATGATGGCTTCTGATGTTCATGGACGTGTGTGTGAGTTGTGAGAATAGATAGAGTATCCTACACCTACCCATACGTCGAAATGGTTGTCCTTATTATGCATTTTATATAGATTGTCTAGTACAGCGTACTTATATATTTTCTGTCTATTATGCATGTTTACTGTATTTAAATGGCATGCTTCTATATATCTTGTTACGTCCCTCTGAGGACCTAGTCCCTTTCCAAGTGTAGACAATCTTGACTATTCGTAGGAGCACGGATCAGGAATTGCTACTTATCTCTCTTTCGAGGAGGTCTTCTCTTCGAGTCTCATTGTTCATTAGATGTACTTATTTGGTTTCTCTTATATTCTAGTTTGGCAGTAGATTTGTCTCCACCCAATTACTTGTTCTTATCAAGCATCTTATACTTTATTCAATTACATAGTTTATTGGTTATTTGATTCTGTGGATGAGATCTAGTTATGCCTTGTGACTTGTGATAATATATATACCACATGTGAGTTAATATTCATATTACAGCGTACGTGTGCATTATGGTATCCATATATTGGAGTTGCCATATACATATGGCTGACATGCTTATGTATTCCTGGTCCTACGTATTTTGGGACTGGGGTGTGACAATGATGCAGGCCCAGCAGCAGGTCCAGCAACAGGCTCAACAACAAGCCCAACAACGCCAGGCTGAGACCTTGAGAGAGAGTATTATGACGGCTTTGGGACAGGCGTCACCACCAGCTCGCTAGTCGACTATGGGATCTGTCATAGACTTTAGTCGAATGATACCACTTCCATTTTCTTGCACGGAGGAGACGAAGGAGGTACACGCATGGCTCACCAATATTCAACACTAGTTGGAGGCCATCGATCTCCCGAGGCATAGATGGATGACCGCTGTCAGGATGTAGCTTACCGACAATGCTCATCACTGGTAGCTTTCAGAGGAGGAGCGTTTAGGGCACGACCGGGTCAATTGGGAGGAGTTCTCTAGGCTCTTCCCGGATATGTATATTTCTTCCACTGCCGGAGCAGAACTTCAGGACAGGTTCCAAAATCTCAGGCAGGGCAGTTTGACCATTGAGGAGTACAATGTTGAGTTCCTCCGTTTGAGCCATTTTGTACCCTACTTGATTCCGACTGAGGAGAATAAGGCCGAGAAGTTCTACGAAGGCCTGAGTTTTGAGACGCAGAGATTCATTGGGTCTATAGCCCCTACCTCCTACTTCAAGATTCTATTAGCAGCTCGACGCCAGGATCGCATCAATAAGATGGAGGCCAGTTTGAAGTGCTCCTGTGCATCGTCATCATCAGTTCGAGCTCCGCAGAGAGGACCTATGAAATTTTTCCTGGTACCGCAGTAGCAGAGAGCAGCACCATTACAGGGACCAGTGATTCTCATATGCTATTACTGTGGAAAGAGGGGACACTTGTTGAGGGATTATCGACGGAGGTTGGGAGTATGCCTGAGATGTGGATCTGACCAGCATGCAGTCCAAGATTGCCCAGACCAGAGGACTCCAGTACCGATGGTTCATCGACTTGCCTTACCAGCACCGAGGCCTTACCAGCAGCCTCCCGGACCAAGGCCTCCCTACGCAGGAGTTGGGGTGCTACAACCACCATCACCAAAAGGAAATCACCCTTGTCCCTACAGGCAGTTCGATTCCAGCAGGATCAACAGCAGCCGAGGGCACCAGCACCAGGACATGGCCAGGCCTTTACGATGACCATTGAGGAGGCAGAGACAACTGAAGAGGTGATCCCAGGTACTATCTTAGTAGCTTCATTACCAGCAGTAGTATTATTTGATTCTAGTGCCACACACTCTTTCATAGCTGCTAGTTTCATGGCCACCCATAGAATAGCAAATGTACCCCTTCCGAAGATTAAGAGGATTCTTACGGGAGGTAGAATAGTACCAGTTAACGACACTTATAGATCTTGTTCAGTAGTTGTTTGGGGCGAGAGATGCATTCCCGATTTCTAGTCTTCTCCATGCCAGACTATGACATTGTCCTATGCATAGATTGGTTGAGCCAATACCACGCGATGCTAGATTGCCGACGTGGTTGTATTATATTTAGACTACCAGATCACCCTGAGTTTGAGTTTCTTTGGGGAGCCCGAGAGCATAGTATCCAACCTACCTTAGCGGCACACATTACAGAAGTTGAACTGGTGTACCCTCGCTTTATATCAGAGTTTGGGGATGTATTTAAGAGGATATTCCAGGCCTGCCACCTGACAGAGAGATAGAGTTCACTATAGAGTTGACTCCCAGATCCTTGCCAGTTACTTCCCCCGTCTAGAGACTAGCACCAAAGAAGTTGGTTGAGTTGAAGGTCCAAGTAGATGATCTCTTAGACAAGGGTTTTATTCGGGCTAGTGTTTCTCCATGGGGAGCACCCATCTTATTTGTATAGAAGAAGGACGGGATGGTACATTTGTGTATCGATTACAGGGTGTTAAATGCTGTAATGATAAAGAACAAGTACTCCTTATCGTACATCGATGATTTATTTGATCAGCTGAGTGACACATGTGTATTCTCGAAGATCGATTTCAGATTCGGCTATCATCAGATCCAGGTACAAAAGGAGGATATTTCGAAGATAGCTTTCTGGATGAAGTATGGGCATTATGAGTTTCTAGTCATGCAGTTTGGTTTAACCAATGTGCCACCAGTATTTATCAACCTGATGAACAAGGTTTTCCACCAGTACTTGGATAAGTTCATGGTGGTATTTATCAATGACATCTTGGTATATTCCAAGAGCCAGGAAGAGTACGAGGAGCATCTCAGGATCATATTGGAGACACTGAGGCAGGAGAGGCTGTATGCCAAGCTCAGAAAATACGAGTTCTGCTTGGATAGGGTACCATTACTGGGTCACATAATCACTAGAGATGGACTATCAGTTGATCCAGAGAAGATCGTTATAGTGGAGACGTGGCCTACCCCTACATTAGTTACGGAGGTTAGAAGTTTTCTCGGACTTGTAGGATGTTATCGAAGGTTCATAGAAAACTTCACGAGGATCACTGTGTCTATGACGCAGCTGAAACATAATGGCAAGGAGTTTATCTGTACTGAGGAGTGTCAGACGGCTTTCGATGAGCTGAAAAAGCATTTGACGTCAGCACCAATTTTGATACTTCCTTCTGGATCTGGAGAATTTGTGGTGTATAACGATGCATCTGGGATCAGATTAGGATGTGTACTGATGCAATACTGCAAGGTGATAGATTACGCATCGACACAGCTGAGAGTTCATGAGAAGAACTACCCGACATACGATCTAGAGCTAGCTGCAGTGATATTTGCACTAAAGCTATGGCGGCACTACCTTTATGGAGAGCGGGTTAAGATTTACAGAGATCACAAAAGTCTGAAGTATGTCTACACTCAAAAGGAGCTCAACATGAGACAGAGACGTTGGCTAGAGTTAATGACAGACTATGATATTGAGTTGTAGTACCACCCTGGCAAGGTGAATGTTGTAACAGATGCCTTACGCAGGAAGCCCATGGCATACTTTTTGATGACTCAGTAACAATTGTTAGAGGATCTTTAGGAGCTCGAGATAGAGGTTGTATTCCCAGGCATGGATGGACAGATGGCCAGTCTAGAGGTTCTGTCTATATTGGTTGAGAGGATGAAGGCAGCTCTGCCTACCGATGTGAGATTCTGACGACTGCGAAAGAGGACAGAGGCCGGCATGCAGACGGGACTTCAGATTCACGAAGACGAAACATTGAGGTGTAAAGATCGCCTATATATTCCGAGTGGCGAGCTACGCCAGGAGTTGATGACCGAGGCCCATAGCTCAATTTTTTTTATTCATCCCGGGGTACGAAGATGTACCAAGATTTAAGACAATATGATTGGTAGCATAGGATGAAGAGGGAGATTGCGAGATTCGTGGTGAGATATTTGGTTTGTCAGCAAGTCAAGGTCGAACATCGGAGGACTGCAGGCCTATTGCAGCCGCTTTCCATTCCCGAGTGGAAGTGGGAGCACATTACCATGGACTTCGTCGCAGGATTTTCGAGCAGCCTAGCGGGAAGGATGCAGTATGGGTTGTAGTGGACCGACTCACCAAGTCGACATATATTTTTTCCTTCAGAGTTTGGCAGTCCTCGGAGACATTAGCTAACATGTATATGAGGCAGATAGTACAACTACATGGAGTGCCTGTCAGCATTGTATCGGATTATGATTCCAGATTCATGTCATATTTCTGGCAGAGTATGCAGAAGAGTTTAGGAACTTGCCTCAAGTTCAATACTACATATCATCTACAGACTGATGGTCAGTCAGAGCGCACGATTCAGATACTAGAGGATATATTGGGAGAGTGCATAATCGACTTTGGAGGATCTTGGGAGGACCATCTCCACTTGGCGGAATTCTCCTACAATAACAGCAATCAAGCAACCATACAAATGGTACCTTATGAGGCACTATACAGCAGGAAGTGTAGGTCATCGGTATATTAGAGTGACGTAGGAGAGAGTCATATACTTGGTCCAGAGTTGGTGACACAGACAGTGGATAAAGTAAAGCAAATTCTGGGCCACTATATATTATTATTACCTGGCGGCCTCTGAGGTTCAAAAGATGTCATACTTTTTAGGCCCCTGAATCTCCATGAGAATCATGTCAATCCCATTTTAGCCAGATAGCCTATGTGTTCGAAAGTTGTTCTTAAAGTGCATTCACTTAGACGGTTAGGCGACCCATTGGATGTTTATTTTCAGTACTTTATTGACATGCTTCTATGTATCTTGTTATGTCCCTCTGAGGACATGGTCCCTTTCTAGGTATAGACGTGCATGATTATCCACAGGAGTACGGACCCAGACCTGACGCTTCATACCAGACTGAGGAGGCCTTACCTTCAGAGTACTTTGATTCATCGTAGCTGATGGATATTCTAGTTTCTATTTCCTTTATTGACATTTATCTTATATTAGAGTTTGATCTCTTCTCTCATTTAGTTTTAGTATAGTCGATTGGCAGTGGATTTGTTTTCACCCGACTATCATTCTTGATACTTCATACTTGAGATTCAATTATTTATTCCTATTTTATTATTTATGCTGTGGATGAGATATAGATTGCGTGTGACTTGTGTTGACAGTATATTACCACTTGTGGATTGGATATTCATAATACAACGTATGTATGTGTTATGGTTTCTATATATTGGAGTTGCCATATACATACGGCTGGCATGCTTACGTATTCCTAGTCCTACGTATTTTGGGACTGGGGCGTGACATATATATATATATATATATATATATATATATATATATATATATATATATATATATATATATATATATGTGGAATTTTATATCAAATGTTACAGCTATATATATGTTAACTTGGTATTTTATAACAAATTATTCGAGGATAAATAAATATGGTAAATGTATATTTTAGGGATGTACCAATAAATTTGGTACGTTAGTGATGATATGAATGAGGATACTATACGTGAACATTATGGGTATTTAGGGGCGTCAACTAAATTGGGTGCATAAAATTACGTCTATGATTAAAGGAACGGTATGGTCGAGGATGAGCATAACTTAAATGACTAAAATTGCTGTGATGAATATTAGGGGTTGGAGATATTGTTTGAGGACGTTATACTAATTGTTGATCATATTTGATGCAACGTTACCTTAGTCAACTAGGGTTAACCCTCTAGTTAGTATCTATGTGAGCTATGTAACTAAGACAGAAGCCTATGCTAGACGTATTGTTATCTCTTATTTTAGATAGTATCAAGCTAGATTATTAATTAATTTTATATATCATCTCTGGGTACTTTGGGATCCTCGAACTTGGATATTATATCGGAGCTCCGCCTTCAGCATCCGGATCTAGGCAAGTGTACTTTGCCATCCTGTATCTCAGTTCCAGATTTACTGTTTATTATATCTATGCATTGTGTGAGCTTTGGATCGGAATTATTACTTAGCATTCGGGTCATATCCGGGTGTAGACGTTTATTGGTAATGTCTAGTATCGATTGATAGATGTTTGCGATACCTTGATGTACCTACTTGGTTATATCGAAACCCTAGGACATATTCAGACACTGTCATCGTGCCAGACTTCCTGTATCCTGATAGTGTCAGCATGATCGGAATCTGTGATGACTTTAGGATTGTGATTGTTGATAGTTACTTCAGTATGACAAGACTGTTAGATAGAGGTTCAGGTTCAGCGAGCACTCGTGGACCGCATTGGGAGGGAAAGACAGTTACTAGATATTTGGGCTACTTTGCACGCGCTATATATATATATATTCTTGTTTATCTATAGATCTTGAATCCGGAGTCGTAGTATCACCCGTGTGACTCTGTGCTCGGAGCTATGGTACGTCTCGTGTGTCTCTGTGCCTCGGAGATATGGTTTTATATTTGGAAAGCCCACGTGTCGAACATTGTCTTCAAAGTTGCGTCTCACTTAGGTGGTTATGCTATATTACACTGGCGTATCACATATTTCTTTCTGTTATACTATGGCATACTATTTTTGTACCTTGTTACGTCCCTTTGAGGACCTGGTTCTCTTCCAGGCTTAGGCAAGGAGGACTACCCGGAGGAGTATGGACCGGGTGTATATTATAATTCCATGTTCCGCTCAAGCGGACTACCGATTCAAACGGCAAAAGTGCAATATCCTGACCTGCTTTGCTCAGGCGAGAATACTCATTTGAGGAAAAGGATAAACAGACTTGTCCCTTCAGGAGTTCGGCTTAGGCTTTCAGAGGTTCGCTCAGAGTATCACTCGACCGAGGCGAATTATCGCTAAGGTGGGTGGCTACGGTGAACTTGTCTTTGTTTAGCCAACACACTTAAAATATGGATGTTTCATGCTAGTCGCTAGGTGAATCACCCCCTTTATGCTAATAAGAATACAACGCACCTAGCTAAGAGAATAATCCCAACTTGTATTGCTTGTGCTAGAACATGGAAAGAAAATATTGCTTGTATCAGACCCTTGCATGCTACCTTTGCCTTGTGCAACTAGACCCCGTTATACCTTGAGTAAGAACGATATATGTAAATTCAGTAGTACACTGTTCACTCCCTACACTGCACAACCCTGGATGATGTCGCTCGGTATATTTTCTTACGGTTTCACTCCTCGGCTTACCTTCGGGCTCTAGCCAATATGAATGTTTAAGTGTTTAATATGAATGCATGCTTGCCTGCTTAGTGTAGTTTGTACACATTGCTTCATTGAATATTTGCTACACGAAATACCATGCCACAATCAAGAACACTATCGTGTATCGTGCATGCATTAGAGTTAGCCAGAAGACTATCAAATAGTCCTTTTGTGCAATATGAACCTGCAAGAATCTGGGACCATTTGGTCACCCAAAGGCAGTCCCTGCACTAGGAGATTGCATCAAGGCAAGTTTATATCTGGATGGAAAGAATATCAACTTACATTTGAATGATAATCACATCCAGTTTACATTTGAACGAGAATAAGTTTAAGTAAAGAAAGAATCACAGCTCGTGGAGCAAATGCTCGATTCAGAACAAAGAATTATGGATTATCATATCAAGTTATAGATTTGGAAGAGCCAAGACTGCGTGTCTCGGATAACCTGTGCACAGGAGTATGAATTGGTTCCGCGGAAGGTTGCCGGGGCACTGGGACCGATACGATCCGGACGAAAAGTATGGAATAATCAGTATATTAGAGGAGGAAATGGCATGCAGCGGGGATCGCCACCTGCGTTGTATTCCATTTTTATCCCATGATTATAACTCGTCCTTTATGGCTATGCCAGCGATAATTGTTTATATAGATAAGTCATCCACGCTAAGCGGCTATCTACATACGAGTCATTGCATCGGGTCAAGAATATCGAAAATGCCTGAACGATCATGATTATAAGATACTAGTACGTGGATTGAACACTTCAACATCTTATGCAACACACCTGGTACTTCGAGTAACTCGTGCACCTGATACATAGTCTCGCCCACAACACTTGTGTTTGCATATGATATAGCCCTGGATTTTATTATAAGAATGCTTGTGTTTGAATTAACATGGTTTGCTTTGGACAGGAAAGGACAAATGGTAAGTTGGTAAGTCTCGTCGTGTTCCCTCTTATATCGCACAGCGCAGTGCCACACGAGATAGGCTATTCAATATTGCCATGAAACTGATCCTAAGGCAACTAGAAAGACAACATAATAGTTGGTGCACGGAACCTATATTACGTGTTTGGATTTGTCGAGCGGGCGAGTAGCCTCCCTACCAGTGCATTCATTTACTGATAACCCACCAGATTGCTTGCAGGGTGCGGGAGAACCCCGTTCGGTGCAGGTGCCTCCTTCGTGCATGCTAAGACGTGGAGTTCACTCTAGAGCCTTGGAACACCGTATCCGGAACTGAAGCACAAATACAAGACATAATGTTGGAACATCGCCTATACATTATTCCACAAATGTAGCCACTTGACACGCTTTTACTGTTTCAGAGAGAGGGAAAGGCTTGAGTGATTTGTAATCTCAGCTATACGCCGCCTGTAACACATTGTTTAAATATCAATAAAGAGTTTGCTTTACTTCTACTTGTGTTATTCAATGCTTCCGCTATTGACGACTCAGTGAACTTGTTATCAATCGCCTATGCGTTTATAATTCCGCTGCACTCGGACAATCTGTGCGACTCTGTGGCTTAGACCTCTTACCGCCAACAAATAAACCATGGCCTTGCACGGGCGTGGCTCACGCTCATTCGGCATCACGCCCAGATGGGCCAAAGCGATCGTCCCGTGGGAGCGCTGGCGCGGTAATTCTCGCCTAGCGGAGATGACCGATTAGTCTGCAGGAGATCGGGGCATGACAGATTGGTATCAGAGCTTGGCTATACGCCTTTGGACTTTGTTTCAATTTTCTCAGTTTCGAAAGCTCGTTCGTGGGTTATGTGCACTCTCTCTCAATGTCCCAAACAGTATATTCCAACAATGAGTCTAAATACTTTCAAAAATGTGCATGTGAATGATGTGATTGCTTGTATGAAATTGGGATGCTAGGGCCTTTGTGCCAACCTGTGCTAAACCCTTCGGGATTAGACTCGTGCTAGAACTTGCGCGTTATGTGCAAACCCGATACCTATACATGTTTGCCCAACTGGTTAGTACGGAATCGAATATTGCCCGAACGGTTAGCTTTACACACAGCCTTTCGGCTAAGTTGTGCAGAGTATCGCATGCCAAGACCTTTTGGTGCAAAGCTAAGTTGCAAACGAGAAAGAGATATCATTTAGGAATGAGACAAGTCAGACTTAGAACGACAACCGATAGAACATTCTTGGATTTATCGCTTAGGCGAATATTGAGGATCGTGTTTGGATTTTGGGAAATAGCTCAAACGATATTTCCTGTCAGAAGATACAAATCGATTAAGGATTTGATTGGATGACTCAATTTCGAGTGGTGTATGGATCATTTAGAAATGTCCAAACGGATTCATAAGGTCTCATGTGATAGTCGGATTGAACGATTTGAGAGATTATCTAGAACTAAATAGTAAGGATTATATCGAATTGGGATTCACAAAAATAGAAATCGATATCTTGGTTAAGGAAACTTGTTGAAAACTTGAGGATTGTGCAAGCGATTTCGGATTTGAAACAAACAAATTGAACTTGAGTACAATATCGCTTGAATAAGAAGTTAGCCCAAAAATAAATATTGTGTTTCGATGAAAGAGATAAACGATAATGGATTTGGCTTGATGTTTGGAGGAACGATCTTGAAATCAAGTTCGAAATGATAACTCTCAAAATCAGTCCCAACGAGAACGGATAGCGCCGGCGTGGTAATTTCACGTACGACAGGGATGATCGAACTCATGGAAACTTGTTCGGTGATTATTCCTAACGAACTCGATGAATGGAATGTATCAAAATAGAATAGACTTGGGCTTGAATATTTGAAACTAGTTTCTTGAGTAATAATATATATATATATAGACTATGGAAATTACCGAACGGTAACTTTAAAGTTGGATAATTTTACTAGACGAATTATAATCACTGCATGAACGAACTTGACTTGAAGGATCATATATATAACTTGAATGGAGAAAAGGAAAATAATAAGGTGTCTTGATCATTCCAAAGAAAACCATAACATTCAAACATTCTTGTTTTGTGCGAGAGTAACTCTATGCCGCACATGCGTCATGCCCGGATTAGGACGATTATCCAACGGGAACGTTGGCGTGGTTATCTCACGTCCAACTAGGGTGATCAAACTTGCGGGAGACCGGAGTATGACAACTTATGGATCATCTTGACTTTGGTTCGACACGATAAGAAGAATTTTGAAATGCATGTGAATCGAAAAGTTCGGTGGATAAGTTAGCCTAGAACCTGGAATAAATCACGCTTGATAGTTTCGTGAACGAATACGTGAATCAGGTTGAATGACTTGATGTTATAAATAAAGGTTTAGAATTGAATCTTGGCTTGGTGGACTAGACTTGGAATGGATAAAGATTCAATCAAAACATGTTTGGAGAGATAGACTATGCAAATCACTAGGCTTATCCTGCA
Source organism: Iris macrosiphon (assembly GCA_036927795.1). Taxonomy (NCBI): domain Eukaryota; kingdom Viridiplantae; phylum Streptophyta; class Magnoliopsida; order Asparagales; family Iridaceae; genus Iris; species Iris macrosiphon. The sequence continues at coordinate 2,231,572 of JAYESA010000022.1, forward strand.
TCTTGAATATTGTGGATTTCACTGAACGGACTCATCCCCCGTACAAACAAACATATTATTGAGCATAGAAAAATCCGTGCTCGATGTTTAAAAATTTGAGTGAAACTAGCTTGGGTAGAATACCCCATATAAAATAAATAATGGTTTGACCCTAGGAATTGGGGCGAGCATCGTGTGACAAAATTGCACGATAAATCGCGTGCTTGAACTTGTACCTATGACCTTGTCAGCTGACCTAGCAATTAGGCAGACGACCCTGTGCTGAGTGAATGAACCTGTGTTACCGAATTTAGCATATTGCTTAAACAAGCTATAAAAATAGGGCAACAAGACTTAGGGTTAGACTTGGGACGATAACATGCGCTATGTTTGACCCAAACGGATGGACGCTAGTCGGTAAACCAAATAGATCGTGCTTAACGATAGTACAAAATATTTGAATTAGGTTGGAAATTAGAATGACTTAGATTTGATTGACCCCATGGAAAGTATACTTGTGATTGATAAAGCGAATCCTTGAGATTTTTACAAGTAGCTTGTCCGATTTCACTATCTCTAAGTTTGGTTGAATGCATGTGTTTGAGGGACGCCTTGAACGTGTGCACGATCCAAGACTCAAGGAGATATGCAATTCGAGTGCTAAGACTTTGCTATCACCGAGTTGGTTGGCGTGCTCATGCTAGAAGCGCTTCGAATATGTGCACGATCCAGACTCGCGATATGCTGATCTCGATGCTAGTGCAAGTGAATATCCACATGAACAAGTATAACGACTTGTATAAGTTTGCCTCAGCCTTAGACCGTTAATCAAAGTTGATTGAAATATACTTCGCGTTAAGCAATATATCCCGCGCTAAGGCACAAATGAGACTGACTCAGCATACACGCGATACGGCGTAAGGATCGAGTAGGATATTGTGTCCAATAGATTTAGTGGTACCGATTGCTACGCTTGGAATATATTTGAAAATGCGATAGAACTACTTGCCCTTAGGAAGTCTCGAGGACGAGACTTTTTCTGAGTGGTGTATGATATAACACCCCGTTCCGCTCAAGTGGACTGCCGATTCAAACGGCAAAAGTGTAATATCCCGACCCGCTTTGCTCAGGCGAGAATACTCATTTGAGGCAAATGATAACCAGACTTGTCCCTTCAGGAGTTCGTCTTAGGCTTTCAGAGGCTCGCTCGGAGTATCGCTTGACCGAGGCGAATCATCGCTAAGGTGGGTGGCTACGGTGAACTTGTCTTTGCTTAGCCAGCACACTTAAAATATGGATATTTCATGCTAGTTGCTAGGTGAATCACCCCCTGCATGCTAATAAGAATACAACGCATCTAGCTAAGGGAATAATCCCAACTTGTATTGCTTGTGCTAGAACATGGAAAGGAAATATTGCTTATATCAGACCCTTGCATGCTACCTTTGTCTTGTGCAACTAGACCCCGTTATACCTCGAGTAAGAACGATATATGTAAATTTAGTAGTGCACAGTTCACTCCCTATACTGTACGACCCTGGATTATGTCGCTCGGTATATTTTCTTATGGTTTTACTCCTCGGCTTACCTTCGAGCCCGAGCCAACGTGAATGCTTAAATTTTTAATATGAATGCATGCTTGCCTGCTTAGTGTAGTTTGTACACATTGCCTCATTGAATGTTTGCTATATGAAATACCATGCCACAATCAAGAATACTATAATGTATCATGCATGCATTCGAGTTAGCTAGAAGACTATTAAATAGTTCTTTTGTGCAATATGAACCTGCAAGTATCCGGGACCGTTTGGTCACCAAAGGCAGTCCCGCACTAGGGGAATGCATAACGGCAAGTTTATATCTGGATGGAAAGCATATCAAGTTACATTTGAATGATAATCATGTCTAGTTTACATCTGAACGAGAATTAGGTCAAGTAAAGAAAGAATCACAGCTCCCGGAGCAAATGCTCGGTTCAGAACAAAGAATTATGGATTATCATATCAAGTTATGGATTTGGAAGAGCTAAGACTGCGTGTCGCGGACAACTTGTGCACAGGGGTATGAATTAGTTCCGCGGACGGTTATGGGGCACTGGGACCAATCCGATCCGGACGAAAATTATAGAATAATCAGTATATTAGAGAAGGAAATGGCATGTAGCGGGGATCACCACCTGCGTTGTATTCCATTTTAATTATGTGATTATAACTCGTCCTTTATGGCTATGCCAGTGATAATTGTTCATATAGATAAGTCGTCCTCGCTTAGTGGCTATCCGCGTGTGAGTCATTGTATCGGGTCATGAATATCGAAAATGCCTGAACGATCATTGTTATAATATACTTTTACATGGATTGAACACTTTAACATCTTATGCAATACACCTGATACTTCGAGTAACTCATGCACACGATACATAGTCTCGCCCACAATACTTGTGTTTGCATATGATATAGCCCTGGATTTCATTATAAGAATGCTTGTGTTTGAATTAACTTGGTTTGCCTTGGACAAGGAAGGACAAATGGTAAGTTGGTAAGTCTTGCCGTGTTACCTCTTATATCGTACGGCGCACTGCCATACGAGATAGGCTATTCAATATTGCCATGAAACTGATCCTAAGGTAACTAGAAATACAACATAATAGCTAGTGCATGGAACCTATATTACGTATTCGGATTTGTCGAGCAGGCGAGTAGCCTCCCTACCAGTGCATTCATGTACTGATAACCCACCAGATTGCTTGCAGGGTATGAGAGAACCTCGTTCGATGCGGATGCCTCCTTTGTGCATGCTAAGGCGTGGAGTTTACTTTATAGCCTTGGAGCGTCGCATCATGAACTGAAGTACATATACAAGACATAATGTTGGAACATCGCGTATACATCATTTCATAAATGCAGCCACTTGGCATGCTTTTACTATTTCAGAGAGAGAGAGGCTTGGGCGATTTGTAATCTCGGCTATACGCCACCTGTAATACATTATATGAATATCAATAAACAGTTTGCTTTACTTCTACTTGTGTTATTCAATGCTTCCTCTATTGATGACTCAATAAACTTGTTACCAATTGCCTATGCGTTTATAATTCTGCTGCACTCGGACAATCTGTGTAACTCTATGGTTTAGACCTCTTACCGCCAGCCAATAAACCACAGCCTTGCACGGGCGTGGCTCACGCTCGTGTGGCATCATGCCCAGATAGGCCAAAGCAATCGTGACATATATCCAGGAGCAGGACTTGTTAAAGAGGACGAGATCCTTCCCGAGGACTTCGTTTGATCTCTGGTAGTAACTTCACCCTGGGCCCGATATCATTATCTTGTTTGTAGATGTCGACCCTTGTTATATTACTGCTTCCATTCATTCAGTATTTGTTTTAGTGGGTTTTTTCATGTGTGACTCTATTCATATTTGTATTATGATACATTTCTAGTCTTATTTTCCTTCTGCACATTAGTAGATATGATTTCTCTATGTGTTCTATATTCAGATATTTGTGGATGAGATTTAGTTTCACTGTTTATGTTTTATATGTTGGGTTTTATCATTATACTTTACAGCTTTGGTGCACTCTGTCGGGTCTATTATATTGGGATGCCCATCAAATGGTACCCGCTGGCCATTGCCACGTGGCTCAGTTACTTATATTTGGAACTGGGGCATGACAACATACTGCTCGGGTTCAGTATGCCCATATTAGTGTTCGTAAAGTATCGTGATTGGATCCATTGGTATTGGTTGGGATGGGAAAGTAGGATTTGGTTATGTGATCAAGCCCAAGTGTAATCGTATATAAGTCGATTACATATCACACGTGTAATCGGGTTACCATATTGTATTCGTGTTTAACCCAAACTGATCACATGATGAGCTTGTACTCTATGGAACAGTAGTTAGTTTTATCTACTTCCATTTAGAATACAGATATTCATATTGCCTGTTCTTCATTCCAGTATATTACCTGTTCACTCTAGTTCATTCTATTTTTGATGGTTAGTTAACTTGTATTCTTTTCTATTATCTATTATATATGCTCGATTATGTATTTGGAACTAATTTTATAGTTAGCTGAGGAGGGCTAGAATCATTGTTTAAACTTGTATTAGGCTTTTATTGAGACTTTTTGGCATGTATATATTATGGTGGACTTGTGATAATATTTGTGATTCTTATATCATCTTCCTTATTCCACATCATGCTTTATCTTTCTTAGTTTGATATTGTGATTGAGTATAGTTTACCATTATCATATACCATATTGTTCCTCCATTTAGAGTTGAGATAACATTGACAGGTACCTTATTCATATTGTGTGTGATGTTAGATTGTATGTTTGACCCAGACAGCGTTCTTCCGCCGGTGTTGCGGCATAGGTTGGGCATTGCTCACTATTCGTGCCCTTATTCTGGGTGTGGGTCGTGACAGTCGTATGAGTCGGGACGCATGAGCTCAGACCGCATGGGTCGCATGAGTCGGGCCGCATGAGCTCATACCGCATGGGAAGTTCGTCTCCCCCAATAGCAGGTTCAGCCATGGCTGAAAGCTCCCAAAAATTGAAATAATATTTTCTTTATAAAAACTTTATTTTAATTCCGAATCAAGTGAACCAAATGCCAAAATGCTTAAAAAGAAATGCTCCATCCAAAAACTATTTTTCAAATATACCATGTTTTAGTAGATCAAAACCACCAAAAATTAAGGAACCCATAAAAAATTCTAAACTTTAAATGTAGATCTACTCAAATCCATCCGTTAAAACCAAAAAACTCCATTTACTAAAACTATTTAGAATCATCATGAGCACATAATAGACTAATAAAATGCAAGGAATAAGCAAAAATAAAAAAATAAGAGATTTTACCATGTGGTGCAAGGTGTACTTGCCTAGAAATGAAAGAAAGAGGGAAAATGAAGAATGAGGGTGTCATGACCCGCACCCGCTTTTCGGATAAGAGTACGTGGCCAAGCCCAGCCCACGCCCCAGCCTCGGCGGTAGTACGCTGTCTATGATAACAATAGTCCATCAATCCAAATAGGTAATATTTAATAACAAATTTAAATCTATAGCTCATTCACAATATTTACATAGTTTTACAAGATTCTCAATTTACAATTAAATTATAACTCGGGAACAAACCTGCTAAACATCAAATCCAAAAAAGTTGCTAAACTATCTAAATTCTAATATTGGCCTCCAAAAGTATCTCGATCTCCAACATAGTCCAATGAGCAAGATAGCAAGTCACCTAAAAATGTTTACCCAGTCAGGATGGAACGAGTACAATCCAATAGTAGTTTCAGTTAATTGACAAGTACTATGAACAGTAAATAGTTATGAAATACTTGATGAGCATATAATAATGGAATATGGTACATCATAGAGGAACAATTAAATAAATAAATAATGAAAGACAAGAAAGAAGAACAGAGAAGCATGTAAAGATAGACAAATATATGAACTAGAAAACTTGTCATGCAAGTGTACAATCAGCAAATATAGATTGATCCAGAATGACTTTATCTAACTAGTGTTTTAAAATACCAAGTTGTCATGTGAACAGCTAGGGGGTAATATCCGATAAACCACACGTGTCATGTGTGGTTGCTATTATTCCAGAAAGGCCATAGGATAGAAAGGGCAGTTCACACGTCTCCTAAGTATTTCCCCACCCGACTAGTACTCGTGGATCCAAGTCCATACACGAATAATCTCAATAGTCCATAAGATGTCAACAGGCCAAAAAATATATTAGTCCAGTAATTTATTAGTTTAAGAAAAAAAGTCAATACGCCTGAAAATACGTATCTCACGAAAATAAATCCATACAATACCAATCTGTGTATCCATCATATCAGGAATCAGGTAAAATACTACTATAAACATACATCATAGAAAATATTAAATAATGAAAACTATCAGAGAATATACTCGCCTGTGGTCCTTAGCTGGTACGAGTCGGAATCCAAGTCAAAGTCCAAATAGCCTATGTATTACGAATTTACCATGTCAAAAGATATTTTAATTAATTTATTTAATTCTAGAATAATTACTCTAAAATCCTATTTTTATCTTATTATTCTTATTTTTAGGTTAATTCCTAAATTTTGTCCAAAGAACCCAATTTTATCAAATCGAGACTCATGGCACGCAAATAAAGACGATTTTGTTGACCGAAAAGTCAACCGATACAAACTTGACTTTTATGCATAATTTTTTGTAGATTTCAGCGTCACAAACATAGTAGAATTTATGGCACATTCAGATTCAAATTCCTTTGAAAACTATTGCACATACAAAATTGTACTGTGCAACGGTGGTTGATTGCTAACCTAGAAGTTCTATAGAATTAACAGCACATAAATACTTCGAATTAAATTCTGGTAAAAACATATATAAGACTTTGTCATGTCAGCTTTTGGAAAAGTCAAACGATTCATTATTTAGATTCCTGGTTCTCCCAAAATCGCAAAAATACCAAGACGCGTCTATTTTTATACATGTTGTGCTCTACGAATTTTTAAGAATTTAATACTTTGAATTTTGTGAAACAAATTACATATTCAGAAAACTAACCTTAATACCATTCTAACGCAAGAAATGAGTACGCGTTTGTAGTCCGGAGCTATCCGCAATGGCTTCTGGAAGATGAAGAAAATCCTAGATGGCAACTCCTCCAACCCCTTCTCTCTCTAAAATAATCGGATGATTATGGTTATATATATATATATCAACCAGATTCTGACATGTGTGTGTGTGTGTGTGTGTGCTGGTATTTGGTAGAAATAAAAGGGATAGGTGGGACACGTGTCAGAATCTGGTTGGGTGGTTTGTTTATATTATTTGTTTTTGATTTTCCTTTATCAAAATATTATTTAAGTATTTTTAAATCTAAATAACTCAAAATAAATATTAAAAGTAATCAAAAAATATGAAAAAATTACAGAAAATATATTTTGAACCCACAAACCCTAAAAAAATACTTGGAACAGTTTTATGTTTATAGGTTTTCTACTATAATTAGGAGAAGCTCTAAAAATTAGTTTTACCTATTTAACTAAAAATAGATATTAAAACTATTCCAAAAATTTTAAAAAAATCTAGAAAATATATAATAATATTATGAACCCTAGAAAATTACTTAGGTCCATTCTATATACCTAGACTTGAACAATAAATTGTAAAAATTGTAAAAAATTAGTTATTAATCTAAATAACTTCCAATAAATACTAAAAATACTCAAAATATTTTTAGAAAATTATAGAAAATATATTTGATTATTTAGAACCTAAAATAAAAGTTTAGGAAATTTTTAATTATGTTTGACACTAAAATAAATTCTTGAAAGCCCTAAAAAATTACTGTTATAGTTTTTAATTAACCAAAAATTGTGAAAAAATCTCAATAGACCCAAATTAACCTAATAACAACTTTTAAGCTAGAATTTTCAGATACGGAGGTTACAAGTTTACCCCCCTTAAATAAATTTGTCCTCAAAATTTAAAATCATCAATAGTTTTTTTTTACTATCAAAATTTAAATTCAACAATCATGAAGTAAATCCATATGTTTATTTCAAAAAAATTTCAAAATTCTAAAAACATCCTATTCCTGAAAATCGTCAAATTTAAAATCAATGTCTATTGTTATCACAATCTCCTCCAAAATTTTAAGTCAATAACTAAATACTCAAGAAATTTAATATCCAATCCTCTAATTTCAATCCAATCAATGCATAGCTATAAAATTTAAAATCTCATTCGAAAAATTTGAATTCAATCACTAATCCATTAATGATCTTACTCCTCGGTTTTTTTTCACACAATACTCAAACAATATAATACTTACGAAATCTTCAAATGCAACATTCAAAATATAAATTTTAAATTTATATCTTGTAGTCAAATAAATATAATGATAATCTTCTTAAATTTCTCAAAATTTAATGACAAATCCAATCATATCATAATCTTCTTAAAAATCTATGATTTAATAAAATCGTCAATTCTGCCATATTAAATTATCAACTCTTTATTTAAATTAATGTTTATCCTCAAAATTTAAAATTCTTAATAATTTTTTTCCACCACCATCAAAATTTAAGCAATGTAATCATGAAGTTAAGCCACTATTGTTATTTAACAAAGTCCTTACAAATTAACTTCATCCTCACAACTTAAAATTTTTAAAGTAAATCTTCAAAATTTAAAATCCAATAGAATTTTTCTCTTAAATCAGATTCACAAGTCATAACTCTTAAATACAATCTAACATTATTTCCTAAAAAATTTAAATCTCATTTATAACCGTCTTAAAAAATTTAATAATTAAATCCTTCAAATTTAAGCTCATACCCAGACTTAAAAAATTAAATTCAATCTTGAAGTTAAAAAAAAAATGTAATTCCATCCTTAAAAATTAGAATATAATATTGTAGCTATTTCTCACAATAATTTGGTTTCTTCCCATAGCCATAATTTATTTTGTCCCCACTGCTATTACGTATATGAATTCTCGGTATTTAAATTAATGATCATCCTCAGAACATCAATTAATGATTCAATCCTAAAAATTGAAAAGTTAAATCCAATCTTCAAAGTAAATCCTACTAATATATATTTCATGAATAAATTTAAAAAAATTCAAAGTCTCATCCTCAAAATTTGAATTACAAATCTACTCCATCAATCATATCTCTAAAACAAAAAATTTAAATTTTGAATTCAAATTAAGTCCTTTAAAGTCGAATTCAACAAGTTATAAAATCAATCTTTGTATTATTATCTTTTGGTCTAACTCAACCCATAAACCAAATCTCAATATTATATGGAACTCCTAACACTCAAATTCTCAATATTATCCTTGAATTCCTCGAATTATATCTCAAAACGTTCAAGATTATTCTCAATTTCAAAAAGTTTCAACATTATCCTAATTTTTTTTTTCAATAATCAAATATGACAACTTCTACCCACCTTATAATTTTATCCTTAAAGTAAAATCATCAAATTTTAACTCTTCAAAAATTTAAATAAAATGTATCATACTTTCCTAAAAAAATTTAAATTTTTATTAATAAAATAAAATTTTAATCACTTCCAAAAATCTTTATAGCTATGACTATATTTTTTGAATTGGGTTTTAATCCTGAAAAATTTTCAAATCCATAAATATCAACTCCTCAAAATTCTGAAAACTTGAAATTTAATTTCAAATTTTCAAAATATAAAGTTTAAATCCACATCTTGTATGCCAATTGCTCTAAGGTTAATCCTTTTAAATTTCTCAAAATCATAAATTAAATAACCAATACTCTAAAATTTTAAATCAAATCTTTAAAATTTAAATTCTTCAAACTTAAACTTAAATCCACTATAACAATCTATAAAAATCTAAAATTCAATAAATCTTCAACTTCTTATCTTTATCATCATTTACGTTGAAAACTATTTTTTCTAAAACAAGAATTTAACCTTATTTTAGCAAGAAAATCATAATCTTCAAACTGATAGAAATTTAAACCACAGAGCACAAAATAATAATAATAATAATTCTTATCTTCAACAATTGATTAACTCCAAAGAAATAATTTGCCAATCGAGAATTCTACCCCCACCTTTGGTTACTCCTACTTATCAAAATACCATAATATATAACACTTAATTTTTTCAAATTCATCTATTAAAGTTTACCTCAAAAATTTAACATTTATACCTACCTTAATCACGTAGCCTTTGTAACAACTAAACTACCCAAGCAATAAAATTAAAATAAGGCCTTCCAATTGTATACCTAGTCCTAGTCATTCTCCTAAATTTAAATCAATATTAAGTTGTGAATGAGCACTTTCTCCTAAATTTTTATTACTAGTCGCAGGCTCGCAGTAGTATGACTAAATTGAGTACTACCATGAGTTTACACTATTTTTGAAATCGGACCTCCATGGGCCACCATAAAAACATGTCATGACCCACACCCGCTTTTCGGATACGAGTACGTAGCCAAGCCCAGCCTATGCCGCAGCATCGGCGGTAGTACGCTGTCTATGATAACAATAGTCCATCAATCTAAATAAATAAAACTTAATCACAAATTCAAATCTATTGCTCATTCACAACATTTACATAGTTTTACAAAATTCTCAATTTATAATTAAATTATAACTCAGGAACAAACCTGCAAAACATTAAATCTAAAAAAGTTGCTAAACTATCTAAATTCTAATATTGGCCTCCAAAAGTTTCTCGATCTCCAACAAAATCTAATGAGCAAGATAGCAAGTCACCTAAAAATGATTACCCTGTCAGGATGGAACTAGTACAATCCAACAGCAGTTCTAGTTAATTGACAAGTACTATGAACAGTAAATAGTTATGAAATACTTGATAAGCATATAATAATAAAATATGGTATATCATAGAGGAACAGTTAAATAAAAAATAATGAAAGACAAGAAAGAAGAACAGAGAGGCATGTAAAGACAGACACATATGTGAACTAGAAAACCTGTCATGCAAGTATACAATCAGAAAGTATAGATTAATCTAGAATAACTGTATCTAACTAGTGTTTTGAAATACCAAGTTGACATGTGAACGACTAGAAAATAATATCCGGCAAACCACACGTGTCGTATGTCGCTGCTATTATTCCAGTAAGACCATAGGATAGAAAGGGTAGTTTATACGTCTCCTTGGTATTTCTCTGCCCGACTAGTACTCATGGATCCAAGTCCAGACACAAATAATCTCAATAGTCCAAAAGATGTCAATAGGCCAGAAAATATATTAGTCCAGAAATTCATTAGTCCAGAAAAAAGGTCAATAGGCCTAAAAAAACGTATCTCACGAAAATGAATCCATACAATATCAATCCGTGTATTCATCGTGTCAAAAATCAGGTAAAACACTGCTATAAATATGAATCATAGAAAAGATCAAATAATAAAAACTATCAGAGAATGTACTCGTCTGTGGTCCTTAGCTGGTACGAGTCAGAATCCAAGTCAAAGTCCAAATAGCCTATGTATTACGAATTTACCATGTCAAAAGATATTTAATTTAATTTATTTAATTCTAGATTAATTACTCTAAAATTCTATTTTTATTTTATTATTCTAATTTTAGGTTAAATCTTAAATTTTGTCCAAAGAACCCGATTTTACCAACTCGAGACTCATGGCACACAAATCGAGGCAATCTTGTTGACCAAAAAGTCAACCGATACAAACTCGACTTTCATGCATAATTTTCTATAGATTTTAGTGTCACAAATATACTAAAATTTATTGCTCATCCGGATTCGAATTTGTTTGGAAACTATTGCACATACAAAATTGTATTGTGCAACGGTAGTTAATTGCTAAACTAGAAGTTCTACAGAATTAATAGCCTAGAAATACTTTGATTTAAATTCTTAAAAAATATATGTTAAACTTTGTCATGTCAGCTTTCCAAAAATTTAAACGGCTCATTATTCGGATTCCTGGTTCTCCCGAAATTGCGAAGGTCGTGAGGCGACCGAAGGGTCATGCCGTGAACACCGAGACACATCTATTTTCGAACATGCTGTGCTCTATAAATTTTTTAGAATTTAATACTCTGAATTTCGTGAAACAAATTACATATTCAGAAAATTAACCTCAATATTGTTATAACACAAGAAACGAGAACGCGTTTGGAGTCTGGAGCTATCCACAATGGCTTCTGGAAGATGAAGGAAACCCTAGATGACAACTCCTCTAACCCCTTCTCTCTCTCTCTAAAATAATCGGATGATGAAGGTTATTATAATATATATATATATATATATATATATATATGTGTGTGTGTGTGTGTGTGTGTGTGTGTGTGTATGTGTGTGTGCTGGTATATGGCAAAAAAAAAAGGGATAGGCTAGACACGTGTCAGAATCTGGTTGGGTAGTTTGTTTATATTATTTATTTTTATTTTGCCTTTATCAAAAGATTATTTAAGTATTTCTAAATCTAAATAACTCAAAATAAATATTAAATTTAATCATAAAAATCTGTAAAAATTACAAAAAATATATTTTAAACCCAAAAACCCAAAAAAATACTTGAGATAGTTTTATGTTCATAGGTTTCCTACTATAATTAGGAGAAACTCTAAAAATTAGTTTTACCTATTTAACTAAAAATAAATATTAACAATATTCCAAAAATTCAGAAAAAAATCCATAAAATATATAATAATATTATAAACCCTAGAAAATTACTTGGGTCCATTCTATGTTCCTTGGCTTGCGCAATAAATTCTAAAAATCCTAAAAAAATAGTTATTAGCCCAAATAACTCCCAATAAATACTAACAATACTAAAAAAAAATTTAAAAAATTCTAGAAAATATATTTGATTATTTAGAACCTAAAATAAAAGTTTGGAATATTTTTAATTATGTTTGACACCAAAATAAATTCTTGAAAGCCCTAAGAAATTACTGTTACTAGTTTTTAATTAACCAAAAATTATTAAAAAATCTCAATAGTCCCAAATTAACGTAATAACAACATTTAAGCTAAAATTTTCGGATACGAAGGTTACAAAGGGAAGAGAGAGAAATAAGTTAGCTTATATAGCTAGGGTTTGAGGTTTAGACCATGTGTTCAACTCATGACCAAACCAACCCAACAATTAAACTATGTGTCTAATTGAACCAAAAAAGAATGGGTCTAGTCTCCATGACATGCAATATAATTTTCGTGTAAGCAACAAATAATATAAGCAGGAAAACTAATATATTCCAAAATACATATATCGCGAACAGAGAGTGATACTAATTAATCCTATTATTGTCTTTAATCAGCAATAAACCTATAATAGAGGGAACAAAAATCAAAACTTTATATAATCAAATTCACCGATCGGACGATCACCGGCACGTCCCCAGACCGATGGTTCCCACCCGGCCGCCTTTGGTGCCACCCCCGCGTGGCCACCCATGTGCTGACGACCTCCCTGCGGACGGTCGTGCTCCTGCGCCTTCCCTTACGCGCCCGCCAATGCCTCCCCGATGAGTCAGCATTGGCCAACACTGTGGGAAAGCAGCCGTGCCGACCCTCGCATCCTCGCACCAGTTCCCCGACGACCGCATGGCTTTCGTAGGCAAACATGGCCATTGGCCGACCGCTTGACAAAGAGAAGCTCTATTTTTAGTTATAGAATAGATGGGTTTTCAATAACTTTGTACCCTGATTACTTTGTTTCACTTGGAGCAATCTAGAAACCAATTGCACAAGTACGCTCATGATCATCCCTAGTATAAAGGTGTCAATTTTTGATAGTTTAATTTGAATGATAACTAGGTTAAATTAATCAATGAAGTATGGTTCATGAAACAAGATTTATTAATTAAAAATCTTTGATACGGGGTTGGTTCCGTTAAACCGGACAACTTTGAATCAAACTGATTACACCAAAAGACTAGGATGGTCTCTCCCGACGTATAGGGTTGGACAGAATTTCAATTGGTCTTGTGTGCATGACGAATTTGATCTGTATCCGTAAAAAATATCATATCGACCTTTTTCGAAAAAACCTAATTACTTTGTGCACGCTCATCATATTTCCACAGGACTTATGACATTGGAATCACAACATTTGACTTGTCCTGTGACCCAAATTTTGTCTGATTATGAGATAGTCGGTCGGATCGCCATTTCGCGGCCCCTGTATCTAATTCGACGGGTGTTTTTGTGATTGACTAATCGAAATCCAAATCTAGATATACCATTGAGTTCGTATTGTTGTTTAGAACTTGTTTGACCTATAATATGTTAAATTTGGAGACTTTGGTTTTGGTACATTTTCTGGTCCAAAGCGGACCCACCGATAGAAAATATTTTGACCAAAAACTGTCATTTTTGCCCCTGTATCCAAATCAGACTTATGGGTAGGCTATAATTAGTATCTCAACCCGTCTGTCTCATCATCCGGTAATGTCTATTATGATTCTCCTTTTTATTTTACCAATAATTGTAATCATTTAGTATCATATTCTTATTTAAAAATTCGTGCGTCGAAATTGAGATTTGGCGATTCCAGCAATATCGTATCGCTAAAATTGACAAAATGGTTATATAAATCATTGAGATAAGATCATTAACCCTATGGTTGATTATCTCATCTCGATTTACGTGTCTTAGACTTTGTTACACGAATTACGAGATAAAAACTTAGAATTTGAAGCAAAAACTTGTAAATCAGAATATTAACAAATAAATAATAATTATAGGAGCTAGTGTGACTTAGTTCTAAGTTGTATGTCTAATAGAACAACATAAGTGACATAGGTAATAGGCAACTTGACCTAACCAAAATTTCTGATTAAGGAGTTGTTGGAAATAATATTATTATTGTGATTATAACTATTTGTGTGTGATATATTATTTATAATTTGGTTAGTAGATATCCAGGATGATTATAGATCGTGGTTTGTGATTAGAATTAGCTAGACTTTGGTCTCGCACTCAGCAGGCTTAGATAGATTCCAAGCAAGTATACCTTACCATTTTGATACTCAATATATCACATGTTTCACATATATTTATGTTATGTTCTTATTATCATGTTAATGTTGATACCGTAATTTGTTAAATGATTATTCTTGTTGACATATGTTAGTCAAGATACACAGATTGAGTGTTGCAATGCATTCTAGGTGACCCGAACGGATATTATATATATAATTGACTGGACCTATTACTTATTAGAGACTGACTGGACGCATCGTGGATTCGACTCGACAATATCATGGGTTGGGAGGGTACAACAACTAGCGTAGGGGCTACTATTTATTTATTTTCCTCTAGTTGGCCACTAGTAACTCGGTTGAGCACTATGTGGGTCGTGCATTTATCACTCGGTTGAGCAATATCATTCTAGGTGTAACATGCATAAAGAAAGAAATAATCCACGACAACTCAGATGGTCTCGAAAAAAATCTGATAGAAATAAATAAGCAAATAGAAACTAAAGTCAACTAAGCCTACTGGCTAGAAATAATATAAAAAGCATAAAGAAAGAAATATGTTACTCTGCATCTATAGAGGAGACCGGCATGTTGGTAACTCAATGTCACCAAGGTACTCACCATAGACCTCGAGACAAATTACGTCATATAAAACTAAAAAATAGTTATCCAGTCAGGATTGGAGCAAGATCACAATAAAATTACACTACACAGTGTAATAAACAAGCATACAGAATAACAATAAATGAAATACGAACTGTAACAAAATACTATATGACAAGAAGAGTACTACTACGTCGTGGGAACAGTTTGATAGTACAACTATGACATGAAATAGCTAAGGGTACAACTATGACACTAACACAATATGACAGTAAAACTAAGATAAGACAAATCACTAGATAATATGTAATCTAGTCACGTGTACTGTGTTTTAGAATACAAGTTTTTCGCATATGGACTGGTTAGGGCATACGATAGTCGGTATGTTAGGTGCAACAAATCCTATCAACATTGACATTGTGGATTTGAACATTGTGTTGACCACATGAATACTAATTGTATTCCCCCTTCTGACTCTTTCTCACATTTAAACATGATCACTTTAACATTAACTTTAAACTTGAACATTAAATATTAAACATTGAACATGGAAAATTGAATATTGACAAAAATTGTTAGGTGGTCATGTATGATGATAACAAGTATAACTCCCGTACATAAAAATAGAAAAGGTAAAACCAATAATATCAAGGAAAGATGTCACAACCCAGATCCAGAATACTGGAGAACGGAAGAATAACTCAGCCAACCACACCTTACGGAATACCGAAGCAACCCACAATGTGTTAAGGTTATCTAAAGACATGGGGGTGCATGCTACAATCGTGTCTCCTAAGGTCAAAAATTTCTATATCTCAATCATTCAAACAAATAGCAATAACAATAAAAAATTTAGAATAAGCAGTAAGGCGTCCCAAATATCGTATCCAAATATTTTCAGAGATCTTGTAAGACAAAATGATAAGATAGATACATGTTCAAAAGTATACATGATAGTGAGTCAGCTACAATCTGACTATATTACAGTCATGTCAGAAACTAGTGTCCATATTTGCCGGCTAATATGTGACGGTAGGCTAAACGCCCAAAAGAATATAGTTCACAAAAGACGAGCAGTGAATAAAGAAACCCACTCGTATCCCTCAGCAGCCATCCTTCGATTGCGTGCAATCAGTGAGGGAGAAGTAATCTTGATCCTCAGGTGATGCCTCTAAACCTGGCCATACAAAACCAGTGGGGTCAGACCCCAAATAGCAAGTACCACAAAGGAAGCACGAAATGAAGATACAAAACCAGTTCTATAGCATGAGATACGGGAGACAACAATCAATTGCATATGTCATATCCATGATAAGATACGACACCCCTTCACCAAACAAGGGCAAGAAGAGCCTTATCACATCAAGATAGAATACATCCATTGATTATGGTCAAGCTGAAATAACTATGTGTCATAGTTTTAGTCTACAGCTTATCATATCACAACAGTGCAACCCAACAACCAAATATGGACATGAGTTGCACCATCATGATACAACAATCTATGTCCCTAATTCCACTCAATAGAAGGCACAATACACAATCAAAGATATTACATAGGAGAAAATAATCTAACTTCAGTCCATGGATTATCGTAACATAATGATGCAACCCAACAACTAAACAAGGACATGGGTTGAATCATCATGCCACGATAGCCCACTTTCCTTGCTAGGCAAACATTAGAAGAAATTTAAACGACCAATCATGTATTACAGCTTAATATGTGATCTCTGGGTTATCCCAGAAATACAATACATAAGTATCCTCAGATCATGACCTAATCAAGTAGGGCTGGCTGAACCAATAATATACGAGCAATAATATATGTATAAGATGCACCAGTCCCTTGTAAGGGCACTAAGCTAATTAATGATTAGTAACATTTACAGGCTTTATATAGGAAAGATACTGGCTCGATTTTATACTTAGATCTGATACTTCACCCCACTAGTTCAGATAATATACAGTATCCGTGGTGGCTAGCCTTTATTCCCAGCTAATTTAGGGTGGCTCGACAAGCACGATATAGGGATACCGTTCTCTCCCAATGCTCTACAAGTTAAGTTGCTTAGTTAACCCTAGATTAATAGAATCTCATACCGTGGTCACATGAACATTCTTCTTAGATGTCATACTTTAAGTACGGGCACTCTTAATACGAAACCATATTGTTACTCACAAGTTAATTAAGGATTTACCCAAGTGTGATGCAACAATCAATACTATCTAGTTACGACTAAAGTCACTATCCAACTACCAGATCCGTGCATAAAAATAATTGCATATATCATGTAGCAGAAATATATGGCACGACGGCTCACTATATATATATCAAGTAGCACTCTCGATGCGATCAAGTTTATTAGCACATATACAATAGTTATGGCAAGAATAAGTTCTAGTATCAACATTAAGGTCAAGATCATGGATAAATTATTAATTAGCAATTCATTCAGGATAGGACAATTAAGCACTGGTAATATTAATTGTCACTTAATTATATCGATAGATGAGAATAAGAGTAGTGCGAGAACTCTTCAAGATCACATCCATAATCCTTAAACTAAATAAGGATCGGGATTGCATACCTTCCATTGAGTTGAACTACGCCCCTTATTCTATCCAACGTATAATAAGGTGATCAAGGAAAATTAGTAAGTGCATATAAGGCCACATCTACAGGGCTCATGTCAGGTACTTAGTCAATTTAGCACAGGGTCACATCTGGGTCATACAAATTCTTTCTAAGTTTAACACATAGCATCACAATCATTCAATCAAACAAGAATATTTTAAACCAAGAAAGTGTTCAACGTGTACATGAAATAATAAGTGCATAGCCTGAGTGCCGCATGAAGTCGAGGCCTCATAGATGTCAAGTCCGCATGCATTCGCGGGCTGCATGGATGTCAAGGCCACATGGGTGGGACAAGGTCCACTCTTTGGGACAAGTGCCCAAGTGATGGGCAATAAATACAAGTCAAAAAGGTGATATAAAGTGATAGATGTGACTTATGTGACATGCAATAAAGTATGACAGAAGAACAAGACAAAATCATAAAAAGATAAGCCAAGGCGGTGTTGAGTCATGCGTTCAAAGAAAGAGGAAATACATAGCTCGAGGCCGCATGGACGACAAGGCCGCATGCTCCTCTTGGCCGCATGAAAATCTTTTGGACTTAGTAAAATTTTATTCTTTCAACTTTCATGCATTTGTCCAAGTATCGCATGTGCAGATTTCAGTCATGCGTCCAACAAGATGGCCGTATGCTGATTTTGGAGTAAAAAGTCTAGGATGCATGCTAAGCGTGCCACATGGAGCTCCTTCGTCCCAGAACAGCAGATTTCGGCCATAGAAGTTCCGAAAACCCAAGTTTTGTTTCTTTCATGGAAACCTCAAACGAAGTCTAATCCAACAAAGAAAAGTTCTAAACTACTCAAAATTAAATGCTCATCAATATAGAACAACAAGTTTTCGAAAACAACAAGTTTTAGAGATCAAAACCCAAGAAAACTCATGAACACATAAAAAGCTTTAAACTCAAAAATATAGATCTACACTAATCCATCTACCAAAATCAAAAATACCAAGTTCTAAATGTAAGAAGAATCAGATAACAAACATAAATGACTCATAAAATAGAAAATTTTACCATTTTTATGCAAGGTGCTTACCTATGGAGGGAGAGAGAAAACCTAAGAGAGAGAATGGAAAGGTAATAATAAGAAGAAAGAGAGAGTGTGTTTTGATTTATATAGGAAGGGTTTTGATTCACTTAACCAATGGTTCAAGTCATAACCAAGCCCTGATCTCAAAATAAATCAAGAACCAACTCTACCAGAAAATAGTCTAGCCTCCAACCAACCTGACAATCATGCCAGCAAGCAAGAATACGTTCCAAATATGTATATCGGGAATGAAGAGTAGCATCTCTACCCACCTTAGAAAAATTTTGTCTCAAAATTCAAGCTTAAGGCTAGCTAGAGATCAAGACAAGCAACAAACTAACTACAAGCAATCTATACATACATATAAGCAGTTACAGCCAACACATATAATAAAGGAAAGCAACATCATCTTAAATGAGTGCTTCTCGATCATGGAATGAAAGATACGAAGGCATACGAAGGAAATATACCTTATAATGTCAAATAGGTTCAGGTACCGAGATCGAATATCGTCCTCGTGCTTCCACGTCGACTCTCCCAAGGAGTGATGACCCAAAGCAACACGAACAAGACTGATAGTCCATTTTTTAAGTACCTTCTCTCTCTGATCTAAAATAGACACAGGTTATTCCTCGTAAGTTAAGTCGGTACCAATGACTAACTCAGAGTGATTAAGGACATGAATCAGATCTGGGACATACCTACGCAACTGAGACATATGAAATATATCATGCACTTCATGAACCGAAGGCGAAAGGGCAAGATGATAAGAAATATCTCCTACCCTCTCAAAAATATCGAACGGTCCCACATATCGCAGACTAAGCTTCCTATGAATCATGAATCTAATGACTCCACGCGTGGACAAAATTTGAAAAGATACGTGGTCATCGACAGAAAACTTTAACGTCCTACGATGCTGATCTACCAATGACGATGATGGTCTTGCACAACCCGAAGCCGCTGCCTATTTTGCTTAACCAATTCAATCGTTTGAGTGATCATTTTAGGCCCCAATATCTTTTGTTCACCAATGTTATCCCATGCCAAGGGTTATATGCATTTTCTTATTATAATGCCTCGAAAGGAGCCATCTATATGCTGGCCTGATAACTATTATTTTTTGAGAATTCTACTAAGTGAAGATGATCTTTCAATGACCCCCCAAAGTCTAAGGTACAAGCCCGTAACATATCTTTTAATGTCTGGATTGTCATTTATGATTGGCCATTTGTCTAGGGGTGATACGCGGTACTGAATCTCAACTTGGTGCCCAAGCATTCGTGCAAGCTTTTTCAGAAATGAGATATAAAGCAAGTATCATGATCTGATACTATACTTGTTGGAACTCCATCCTGCCTCACTATCTGTCGCATATACGTCTCTGCTAACTGCTCTGGGACTGTCTTACTCGAAAGGGAAGAAAGTGCGCCACTTTCGTGATTCAATCTACTATCACCCAAACTATATCATGTCCAGTAGTGGATCTAGGTAAACCGGTCAAAAAGTCTATCATAATATGTTCCCACTTCTACTTTGGAACTGGCAGAGGTTGTAACAATCTAGCTGGTCTTTGCTGGTCTGCTTTTACTTGCTGACATATGCGACATCGTGAAACGAATCGAACAATCTTTCTTTTCATTTTATTCCACCAAAAATGCTGCTAGATATAATGGTACATCTTCGTTCCTCCCAGATGAATAGAATATTGGGAACTATGTGCCTCGGTCATCACTTCCTATCTGATATTTTTACCTGGCACACAAAGACGATTTCCAAATCTGAGTATTCCGTTTTGGTGAATCCCTAATTTCTTCCTAAGATCTGACTCATATTCTATCTTAAGCTTCTGAATCAGGAAATCTTATGTTTGAGTTGACTTGATCCTCTCCATCAAAGTTGACTGTATCTGAAGACTGGCTAACACTTCCATCTTTAGAGGTAACACCACCTTGATGCCTATCTCTTGAAGATCTTCTAGAATGTGCTTCTGAGTTATTAAGATGAATGTGTTGCCCCTCCTACTGAGAGCATTTGCCACCACATTTGCCTTGCTTGGATTACTGAAGTGCTATATCATAATAACCAAATAATTCTAGCCACCTTCTCTGCCTCATGTTCAAGTTATTCTGAGTGAATATGTACTTCAGACTCCAGTGATCTGTGAATATCTTCACCCGATCGCCATATAGGTAATATCTCTACAACTTGAGAGCAAACACTACTGCTGCTAATTCCAAATAATGCGTAGGATAATTCTTTTCATGATCTTGAAGTTGTCGAAAAGTATAAGCTATCACTCTTCTGTGCTGCATTAACACACACCCGAGTCCTTTCCCAGATACATCACAAAAAACTGTGAATTATCCTGATCCTATTGGAAGTGTAATAATCGGTGCTGATATCAACTTCTCTTTCAACTTCTTGAATGTTGCTTGTCACTCTGCCGTCCAAAAAAACTTCACATCCTTACAGGTCAGACGAGTCATTGGTGCTAAAAAGAGTACAAAATCTGCCACGAACCTCCGGTAATATTCCGCTAATCCCAAGAAACTTCGCATATCTGCTACTGTCTTCGGGACTAGCCAATTCTCTACTACTTGAACCTTCTTGGGGTCCCCTTCTATTTCTACTCCTGAGATGATGTATCCTAAGAATGATATATGATATAACCAAAACTCATACTTACTGAGTTTAGTATATAACTGATGGTCCCTCAGAACTTGCAACACCTTCTGAAGATATTTTTCATGCTATTCTTTACTGCTGGAGTAGATGAGAATGTTGTCTATGAATACCACTACAAATTAATCTAGGTAAGGCATGAAGATAAGATTCATCAAATCCATGAATATTGTTGGTGCATTAGTCAATACGAATGGCATAACTAAGATTTCGTAATTCACATATCGAGATCGAAATATTGTTTTCGGTATATCTTTCCGCCGGACTCTTACTTGATGATATCCTGATCGAAGATCTATCTTTAAAAATACTCTTGCCTCGCTCAATTGATCAAACAAGTCATCAATCTTAGGCAACAGATACTTTTCTTTACTTTCATTCATTCAACTTTCTATAGTCGATACATAATCGTGTCAACCCATCTTTCTTTTTTACTAGAACCATTGGTATACCCCATGGTGATCCACTAGCTTGATTAAACATTTTTATCTTCAGTTCTTTCATATGTTGATATAGCTGGTTGAGCTCTATTGGTTATATTTGATAGACCTTGTTAGAAATTAGTTTTCCTTCTGTCTTTAATTTTATGCAGAACTCCACTTCTCTTGCTGGGAGTAATCCTAGAAGTTTTTTCGAAAATACGTCAAAAAAATCTTTAATTATTCTGGGGAACTAATCTTCAACTCATGCTAGTACTGCAATGCCACCTTCATGCTGGTCCTTCACAGTTCAGTTGAAGATAAAGTCTTCCTTATCCGGGTTGTTAAATAACACTCTACCCCTATGGCAATCTATCGTCGTATGATTGTCTCTCAACCAGTCCATGCCTAAAATAACGTCAAATTTATCCATAGGGAACTCGCTCAACCTTGCAGGTAATAAATGCCCGCACACTATAATTTGACATGCTAAATATACTCTACTAATTTCTACGAGACCATTACTAGTGAGTATATTCAGCCTCTCTGCCAATGCCTCGAACTCCAATCCAATACATGCATAAATTGTGCATATACAAATGAATGTGATGCTCCTGAATCAAATAATGCCATGGTAGGAAAATATGTAATGAGAATGTTACCTGACACTACGTTACCTGATGCCAAAGCCTTCTCCAGAGATAGAGTAAAAGATTGCCCATGGCCTTGCGGTGCTCCTTGCTGCTGCCTACCTTGAATACGCAGTTGTGGCCTATACTGCCCGTACAGCTGATTCTTCTGCTGGTTGTACATCTGAGTTTGCGTCGACAATGGATGCTAAGCCAATGGCCTGATTGCCAATGCTGGCCCCCTATACTGAGCTGCCCCCGATACTGGTAATACTAATCGCTGCACCGGTCCCTCAATCCTCTGCATCATAGGACAAATGGCAATCCAATAATCTGGACTACCATATAGCAGACACAACCCATGTTCTTCCCTACACACCTCTCGCATATGGCCTTTCTTGCCACAATACGTTCATCCGACTAGGGCTTCCGATCCCTGTTGTTGGTATTGCCTCGACTGATTCGGCCGAAATAGTGTTATTGTAGCTAATACAACTGGCCTTCCTGGCGATGTGTCATGAACGTGAATGCCAGAAGATAGTGTTGATGTCTATTATGCTGGTCCTTCTCCTCCTCTTTGGGCATGATACCTTTTCTTGCCTCATTTCCTTGAAGCTAACCACTATATTGTCTGCTCATGCCACCTAGATACGATCAATACTTCGTCGAAAGTCGAGAAGTTATGGCACTTTACCAGTTGCTAAATTTCCAGATGAAGTCTATATTGGAACCTCATCGCCCTCTCTGGTTCTTTTTCTACCATCGTCGGGGCCAACCTGCTAAGTCTGCAGAACTCTGCCACGTAGCCATCCAATATCCTTCCAGACTGCT
This sequence comes from Iris macrosiphon, assembly GCA_036927795.1. Taxonomy (NCBI): domain Eukaryota; kingdom Viridiplantae; phylum Streptophyta; class Magnoliopsida; order Asparagales; family Iridaceae; genus Iris; species Iris macrosiphon. Next base: position 2,254,887 of record JAYESA010000022.1, read on the forward strand.
TGAGGTTGATGAACATCTGTTGTAGCTCATATTGTGCTACCACTCCGAAATACTTAAATTTGAAACGGGACTTGAAGTTGTCCCATGATATAGGGTATCTTAACCCAACTTCTTCTGCTACCCATCAATCTCTAGCAAGATCCTCGAGCTGCAATCGGACCTAATCAACTTGTTCCTTAGCTGGTACCATTGCTGCTATCAGTTTTATTTTAATATTTTGTAGCCAAGCATCTGCGGTAATGGCGTCCTCCGTGAGATCAAAGTACTTAGGGTTAATTTGGCAAAATCTCACCGATGCTCCTAAATCTGTTCTAACACTCATTTCCAAGATCGTCTGTAATCCTTGGTTCAACAAAACATTCTGCTCTTGAGCTGGCGCTGACACAGGATTTTGATTCTCATTCTGACTAAGGTTGTCGTTGCGGTACGGTGCCAAAGCCTTAAGGATTGGACAATCGTGGACCATATTACCTAGTTGTCCATATTTGAAACACCCCTTATTAAAGTGACGACCAAATTCTTTAGCGTAACCCGGACGGCCACAGAAGCTACACCCTTTTCCGCAGTTCTCATCTGCATCGGCTTTCTTCTCAGTATCGGCCTTCTTCTCAGTATCGGCCTTCTTCTCACCGTGGTGGAATCTTTTAGCAGGAGGATTTTGAGGAGCCGGTACCTTTTCTGGAGCACTTTATGGCATGGACTTCTCATTCTGTACTGCTGCCTCAAGAGATTGAATGTATGATTTACACTATCGGTTAATAACATCCTTTTTCAGGTTGTCATATAGGCCTCTTATTAACCGATGTGTATGGGGCCCCTCATTAGGAATCATTGAGCTAGCAAACTTAGCAATCTTGGAGAATTCTGACTCATAGTCCTCGACAGATATGCTCCCTTGTTTAAGTTCGGTAAACTCATCTTCTTTTCTCTGCTTGACAACTGGGGGAAGATATTGTACAAGAAATGCATCCTTCAATATTCCCCAACTGATCTTACAATCCTGATGCTTTGTGGCAAGATCTAGCTTCTTGATTTGCCACCAGTCGTGTGCACGTAACCGCAGTTGCATGACTGCACATGCCACCCTCTTGTTCGCAGGTATCGAAGCAAACTCAAACAAGCCCTCCAACTTTGCGATCAAGTCTATCACCTTATTCGATACAGTCCTTTCTTCAAACTCTGGAGGGTTCAATTTCTGAAACTCAGCACCTCTAAAGGTAGACTTCCTGGCCACCCGTCGAGGCTCGTTAGTTTCTGCTAAGCCTGCTTCCTGAGGCATAGTCGCAGCTATTGTAGGTGTCAAGGCAGTTTCTAATGCACCACTCTGGGATACTAGTGTTGTCACTATTTGAGTTAGAGAGTCAAGCTGTTATTGCTATGCCAAGGCTCTAGCATCAGCCAGTTGCTACTGAGCTTCGAACCATTTCTGTTGGGCCTTATGTCGATCATTCTGATTTTTGAACATAGCAATCTGCCTATCGACTTGGTCATCGCTCACGCTCGCTGTACGCGATGTCCCTTGATTACTTGTTATAGTCATCTTGCTGCAAAAGAGAGTAGCTTGCATTAGTCTCATAATGTATTATGGACTTATTGCATGGGACGTTGGTTTTTTCATACTTTTAAAGAGCGGGACATCAACACCTTCGATTTACTTATATAGATTCGCAACCATTTTTGAAATTCGGGACTTTTTGAAACTGCTTGAAAACTTATATCATTTCTGAAAATGATATTTGAAGAGGCCAAGGGCATAAAGCCATGCTCTGATACCACCTGTCATACCCCGGTCCCATAAGGGTCGATCGTCCTCGCTTGGTTCCTATGAAACCGATCATCCTCGCTTGGGCGCGATGCCGTGCAAACCTAAGTTACGCTTGCAGCAGGCATAGTATTTGCATAAGATACAAGTTAGACAAAAATATACATATATAGGTACAAAATTTAAATACAGAGAACCAAGGTTGAACACATTTGATAGGAGCACAAAATATATTCTTTATTGATTGCTTGAAGATTGGATTAAAAAGTACTTGCTTGGCTACTAAATATGCCATAGATGACTACATCCCTTTTTACAAACCCAAAACTAGCCACAACGCCCACACATTATGTCCTTGTAGTAGGACCAAAATCAAAACAACAAGCAGAAGAAGAGCTTCCATACAGGAGAGGAAAGCTAAGGAAGCAGCACGAGCACCGTTCCACTGGATGGATACGCTAACACTGGTTCAAAATACTCTCCAAGCTTACGCTACCAGAACCAAGAGATTTTTCCCACAAACGTGGGTCAGTACTACAACATGTACTGGTGAGCGACTGTGATCAAACTCACCTTAAAATCCATACTAAGTATACTAGTGAAGCTAGCATTATCAGGTAATATTTTTAGTTGTTTAGTTTCTTTTTTAACAATACATGTAAGAAATATAAACAATAGATTGAACCATGCATATGATAATTTTTACCCACGGTCGAGCGATTATCCCTATAGCAGATGCACAAGTTATCCATAATTTGTATATATGAATAAACTTATGAATCAATCTTGGCATCATGTATTAGGTATGCAAGAAGGTAAACCTAGCATGTGCCCTAACTATAGATGGTCCATGGGTAGCCCCATGATTAGCACCAGTTACTCAAGGTTCAGCTCTGCACTAGCACGCGCGTGTATCGACAACTGTGACTCCAGGTTCAGATCTTCACCAACACACACAAGTACTAGCAGCTGTGACATCATAGGTTCTGCACAACACTAATATACACATAACTCCATTAGACCCCGTAGGACCGCATCCTTAGGGTAAACAAAAAATCACTTCCGGACCGAGCGATTTCCAGTGCCCCTGAAATCATTCAAGAGATAAAACCTTGTGCATAAGTTGTCCAAGACCAATGCATGACATGAAACATCTAGTAGATAAAATACTATAATGCACAGTTCTAAACAACAAACACACAATTTACATCTTCTTATTCTTATCCCACAAATCATGTTCAAAATATAAGGACTTGCCATAAATCAGGTTGCACATCATAGGAACGAGGAACATGCAACATAATTAATAATAAAGCATAATTCTAATACTTCAATCAAGTAGTTCATTCATTTAACTTATCTTGTTAGTGATGTATCCTTTGAAATATATAATTCAAGTGAACTAGAGATCATTTTATTAGGCGTACAGACTAAGGATTCATCGAAGGACCGAAGCTACTCACCGATTGAATCGAACGAGAGAATGGGGAAGCCTTATGCAACGGTCACTCCTTGGTTATGCGTTATAAAATTGCAACAACACTTGGTTAGCATCTTTCGATTTCTTTCTCTTACGATTCGAAAAGAATGTGCAAGCGAGAAAAGCGAATAATGAAAACTATGTCATCAAAAGCATGACTCGACACAAAGCAACACAAAACCAATCAGTAAATCAACCAATAAAAACTCTTGGACTTATTTTAATAGAGACTGTTCCATCAGTTTGAAGGATTTATTGCACTTCATCCGTGTTGATTTGGCATTATGGTTTCCCCGAGACTCCATTCTTAAATGGGTCAAAGTAACAAGTGTTCCATAAGTAACCCTCTAGGAGTAGGACATTACAACTGGTGCTCCAACAACCGAAGCTGGAGAACTCCTAAAGAAAAGGACACAAGATAATTCAAGAATAGGACAAGAAAGTATCGAGGAATCAATGGTACCTAAGTTAAGTTTCGAGGAGACAAATTTTAGGATTTCAAGGAGGAACATGTTTGATTGAGATTTCCTATGATCAAGACACCCCACAAGTATGAAAAGAAAGAGAGACCTGTATGGGCCACCACTAAAATTTTGTCACGCCCAGATCCAGAATACTGGAGAGCAGGCAAACGACTCAGCCTACCATAACTTACGTAATACCAAAGCAACACATAATGTATTAAACTTGTCTAGAGAATTGGGGGTGCATACAATAATCAGGTCTCCTAGGGTCAAGAATTTCTATATCTCAATTATTCAAACAAGTAGCAATAACATAAAATATTTTAGAATAAGCAGTAAGGCATCCCAAATGCTGCACCAAATTTTTTTAGAGATCTAACAAGAAAAAATGATAAGCCAGATGTAGGGTCAAAAGTATACATGACAGTGTGTCTGCTGCAGTCTGAATATATTACAGTCATGTAGAAAACTATTGTCCAGATTTGCCAGGTAACAGGTGCCAGTTAGCTAAATGCCCAAATGAATATAGTTCACAAAAGACAAGCAATAAATAAAAAAACTCACTCGTGTCTCTCAGCAGCCATCTTTCGAGTGTGTGCCATCAGTGAGGGGAAAGTAAGCTTGATCATGAGGTGCTGGCTCTAAACCTGTGATGCAAAACCAGTTTGGTCAGACCGCAAATAATAAGTACCACAAAGGAAGTACGAAATAAAAAAACAAAACCAGTTCTATAGCATGAGATGCGGGAGCCAACAATCAATGGCATATATCCTATCTATGATATAATATGACACGCCTTCACCAAACAAGGACAGGAAGTGCCTTATCACATCAAGATAGAATATGTCCCTTGATTATTGTCAAGCTAAAATAACTTTGTGTCATAATTTCACTCCACATCCTATGATATCACAACAACGCAACCCAACAACCAAACATGGACCTGAGTTGCACCATAATGCTACAATAGTCTATGTCCCTAATTCCACTTAACAGATGGCACAATACACAATCAGAGATATTACATAGGAGAAAATAATCTAGCTTCAGTCCATGGATTATCGTAACATAACGACGTAATCCAATAACCAAACAAGGACATGGGGTAAATCATCATGCCATGATAGCCTATTTCCTAGCTAGGTATGCATTACAAGAAATTTAAATGGCCAATCATATATTATGGCTTGATATGTGATCTCTTGGTTATCCAAGAAATATAATAAATAAGTATCATCAAATTGTGCCCTAATCAAGCCGGGCTGGCTGAACTAATGATATACAAAAAAGAATATATATATAAGATGCACCAGTCCCTTTGCTAGGGCACTGAGCTAATTAACGATTAGTAACAGTTCCTGGCTTTCTATAGAAAAGATACTGGCTCGGTTTTATAATTAGATCAGATACTGTACTCCACTAGTACGGATTATATACAGTATGCGTGGTGGCCAACCTTTACTCTGAGCTAATTTAAGGTGGCTTGACATGAACGATCTCGGGATACCATTCCCTCCTAATGCTCTACAAGTTAAGTTGCCAAGTTAACCTTAGGTTAATAGAATCTTATGACGTGGTCACATGAATATTCTTCTTAGGTGTCGTACTTTAAGTATAGGCACTCTTGATACGAACCCATATTGTTACTCGCAAGTTTAATATAGATTTACCCAAGTGTGATGCAATAATCAATACTATCTAGCAACGAATAAAGTTACTGTCCAACTACCAGATTCGTGCATAGAAATAATTGCATATATCACTTAGCAGGAGTATGTGGTACGACGGATCACTATATATATATCAAGTAGTACTCTCGGTGCGATCAAGTGTATTAGCACGAATACAATAGTCAGGGTAGGAACAAGTTCTAGTATCAAGGTTAAGGTCAAGAACATGGACAAGTTATCAAGTAGCAAGTCATTCATGTTAGGATAATTAAGCACTAGTCATATTAAGTTCTAGTATAAAGGTTACAATGTCATTATTGTACTCTCAGTTTATCGTATTGTCTAGTGGTTCGTCTTACCTTAGTTGTACTCTTATATTATTTCTATGCCTTAGTTGTACTTCCAAACTATTTCCATGTTATAGTGGTACTCTTTTGTATCGTGTTACAGTTCACCTTTCCTTTACTATTATTTTTTATGCTTGTATATTATACTACATAGTGCAGTATTATAGTGACTTGCTCCAATCCTGACTAGATAATTATTTTTTAGCTTTAGATGACGTAGTTTATCCCAAGGTTTATGGTGAGTACATTGGTGACACTAACATTTGTAGAAGCACAAAAAATCTCTACCATTTTCCAACAGTAATCAAAGGCCATGCGCTGCAATGATCAAGCCCCTGGTGCCATAATGGTCCAGTATTATGCGCTGACCATTTCATAACTAGTATTCCCATGTTCCATCAGTGCCATGCACCACAAAGAAAATAGTATTCCCTTGCGTCAGTAGTTCCATGCACCACTAAGTAACTAGTGTCCGCATACGCCAGCAGTGCCATACGCCACTACTCCCTCAAGCAACTCCATGCGTTCCAGACTCGATGTGTTCCATGCGTCTCTGGCCCCACGTATCCTAGACTCCATTTATTCCATGCGTCTCTGGCCCCATGCTTTCCAGACTCCATGCGTTCCATGCGTCTCTAGCCCTATGTGTTCCAGACTCCATGCGTCCCAGACTCCATGCGTCCAACGTGGCAGGGTTCCTTAAGAAGAAATCTTTCTGTTGTGAATGAAGTAATTCTCTTTAAATAAATGTGGGCCACGTGTCAAGCTGACCAAGTCACACAAACAAAAGAAAAAATCATCGAGATCCTCAGCAACAGCAAATTCCAACAAACATCTGCGTGGCAGCTAAGTCTGGACCTAACTACATCATGTTAAAGATGAAGAACACGTGGCAGCCTGTCTATCATATACCCCTACAGTTGCAACCGTATTATATTGAAGGATCCCCCTTGCTGCCACAAAATAGAAGCACATGCGGCACCTATAGCCCATCAATATGATGGCTATAAATAGGAGTAACTTAGACGTTCCAAAGGCTAGTTGACTTTTTTTGCTTCAGAGACTATACCCCTCCAGATGAGCTACGTACGTTCACACAAGCTCAAGTGAAAGAGAAGAGAAGAGAGCATCCCTTACTCACTCGTCGGACCGTCAACGGAATAAAACAGTCGCTGTAGTACTCGATATCTATCATCCCATTACCGAAATAAAAATATTGTACTTAGATTTTTTGTCTATGATTTCTTTGTACTTTTTTATTTGTTGTCAAATAATTTTTTTCCCAAACTTAATTTATATGGAAAACAAGGTGGCGACTCTGCTGGGAACATCCTTCTCCTCTGATGCGAAGGTCGTAACGTAGTCCAACGCGTCGAGGCTGGATTCAACCCAAAGGATGCCGATTGTAAGTTTCGACCAGCAAGCCTTTGAGAAAATGCTCTCTGAGTGCGGCGCTTCTCCAAGGCTGACAAAGCCTAAGAAGACTCGCTGGACATGGGTCGTAATGGCCGTTGTTCCTCACCCAACTGTGGAGCATGCACTACCCGTCTCTCTCTCTACTATAGGGGACACACATTATGCGTCCACACGAGCTGACGCCTCTCACGCGACAGCCTTTTTTGATAAAAAAAGTGCTCGACACCTGATGACCCACAGGATATGGGTTGCAAAGGCCATGGTGCCTCACCCAACTGCAGAGCGTGCACTTTTCGTCTCTTCCTACTGTACGGGATACACATTATTTGTCCCCATGAGCTGAAGCCCTTTATACGGCAGCCTCTTCGGGGAAGGAAAGTGCTCAATACTTGAGCTCTAGCAGAGGAAAATACTATGATACCAGAAGTTCGAGCGCTAAGACACGTTCCATGCGGTTACATCAAAAGCCGAATAAGGAGGATTATCTGGTACCGGTCGGTAACCTCAGCCAGATGGCCACATACGGCCAGGACAACAACAGAAGTTTCATCTTCGACCGAATCTCTCGGAGAGCTGACTTTATTTGCCATGCTGAGAAAGGCGAAGATATAAACTTGGACTCTTCATACTACGTACCGACGTGTGCTAGGACGAAGAAGTCTAGGGCAATATGATCTTTCCAAGCTCAAGCAATTGCTCATTCGACCGACCGTCAGCAGGCGCCGCTAACTATACGTGCCCCAAACGAAAAGTTGTACAAAACTGGCCCATGTGTCCTGCCTGTAGTCATAATTAGACAGGGTCAGTCTAGAGAGTCTTCCATGAGCAACCTGGAGCATATTATTTTATAAACCCTAGGTTAGGAAGCAAAGTTAACACCTATGCACCCATGTGCTCGGTCTACCCAGGCTTATAAGAAGGGTGCAAAGGTGAATCAACCATCGCTTAACTTGCGCAACGTGATCAATCACAAGCACAAAGCGAGAGAATCAAATATTGCATATGTAGTATCCTCGCCAGGGCATCACTGTGCCAACATTATCATCAACTATTAATGTAACAAAGCAGCAGTACCAACAAACAGACAGTCAATATTTCAGCGAATGCAACCAAAGGTACCTACCCGACTGCAACCCGAAGAATATGTGCAATCACCAGAGGCAGAGGAGCAATCCTTCGCCTCATGTTATTCTGATCGGAAGGCCCCCTCCATGAGGGGAGGTCAGAAGTCCAGCACCTCCAGTACGTCGCGCTCGGCCAGCAAGGTGTTTTCCTGGGTACCCACTCAAGAAGAAGCTGTTATCCACTGGTGGTAGTTCTTTCACAAGACCTCACATAGCTACGCAAGCTGGGGGTTGTAGTCCACCGAAGCTCTATAACAATACGACGTTTCGAGAAGACAAAAATTCCCAAGGAACAAATACTGAGATCCCTGGGGGTAGCCACCCTCGTTAAGAAGACGCAGCTTCCTATGCTAGGTATAGTGTTCTCTCCGAACCCGAAGAGGATGTGGCACTACCAACTTTCCTAGATGACTATTTACAGCAAGTGTTTAAGGGAGAAAGTATGGCATCCACCGTCCCATCCATTTCTTCCCATTTGAGAATATCATACATAGCAGGGGACGAGGGCCCCAACGTTCGATAATACCTCAAAGCCCTCAAGGCCATGATGCAAACCATGATTACGTCAATGCAGGCCTTAACCCAGAAAATGCTGGAGATCAAGGTGAATAGAGCCTCACAACCAGTACTGGGCCTCTGGTCAAGCAAACCAGGACCATGGGACAAACAGGGATTCTAATGCAACCGCTACACCCGCTGGCAGCAATCATCCCCTGCCCGGATCATCTGCCCCTTCCACAGTCGAAGAAGCCTGGAAAGAAATACGAGAAGTGCGAGAACTCCAAGTCTGCCTAGACTCAATGGGCAATCGGGAATCACTACGCAAGCCCAGGATACTGCATTACCTCGAGTGGAAAGATGTACCATAACCGCCCAAGTACAAGCCCTTTAGCTTGACTCTGTTTGATAGGAAGATATCTCCCCCTCAATTCATGAGTTACTTCGAGACGGCGACATGACATCTGCCTCGTAACCACGCCCTCTTAACCAAGCTCTTTGTTGGGGCATTGTTTGGAATAGCCTTCGATTGGTTCTGCAGCCTCCAGAAAAACTGTATTTCATCGTTCGACGATCTCAAAGGTCTTTTTCTTGCTCGGTTCTACGATAGGAGAAAAGACATAACGATATCCTATTTAATGGACAATACACAAAGGAAGAAAGAGTCTGTATGGGAATACATTGAGTGGTACAGGAAAGCGACGCTAAAGTTACCCCCCGGTAACCCTAAGTCCACGCTGATGGACACCTGTCGAAGAAATCTCCTCCGTATGGTCAGACTCTGGATGAGTGACTCTAAGTTGAAAGACTGGACAACATTCATCATAAATGATGTAGGTATTAAGAAGAAAGTAAAGAATGCCCACTTCTTGGGAATATAGATCCCCGTCATTGATGACAGGGGAAAATGCTTTTACAATAACAACGACATCGACAATAGCGCCCAGAATGGCAAGGAAAAGCAGGATCTTGTCACCAATATAACCAAGAAGCCTGAGCAAAAGTCTACAGAGGCTCCAAAATCGAAGAAGCTTATTCCTTCGAAGATGATGATGTCATGGCAATCTTTTACTAGCTAATAAAGGAAAATAAGCTTCGGCTCTCCGACGTCAAGCTCCCAGTTGAGGCAGTCGATGTGAATAGTCTGAAGTACTGCCAATACCATCTATACGTCTAGCATGTGACACTGGATTGTTACACACTGAAGTGGTTCACCCAGCATTTGCTCAACACTATGGCCCTCACCATGGACTTCGATGACAAATTTTTTTGCCAACATGGTATCTCTTCAGTTCGATAACTTCCCGCCAGTGGAAGCCCAAGACGGAGTAATCCCGATCACCAGGGCAATAATGGAGTTTGTCAATATCCCGCCAGCTCGTGACCAAATAGTCGAGCTGATACCTCTTACCACATTACTTAAGGAGGTCATGTAGGTCCATCCAGATCTTGCTCCAGACTTAATGCAGCAGGCAACGCCTTTCGCCAACAAGTCCAAGGACAAGAAGCCCAAGTGCTGCTACACGGTTTTTATCCCTTCCGAAGAAGTTATAGCAGAAATAGCAAGGTCAGGTCTGGCGTACCAAGGAGAGTACGAGACATCCCTGATGAGAGTTCACTCCAAATCGTCATATCCGATCCGGGTCCATCCCAGCCTCCAATAGCGGACAAGTCCAAGTAGAAAAAACTCGCTTCGATAAGCTGTTGTGCAAAGATACCGCTCAATGGCAAAAAAAGTCCTACAACTTCGATATCTTGGCACAACTGGCTAATACCCCAGCGAAGTTGTCACTATTTGAGCTTCTCCGACTCTCCAAAGATACTCAGGTTTCTCTGAGTGAGGCATTACAAAATTCCAACACCTACCTAGCATAGGTCAAGTCGCCAGTTGAGGATCCTACCGCATGCCCCCACTATAATATTGTGATGGAGGAGATACCCAACATCACGTTCTCAAAATAAGATATGTTGCTAAAGAACAATCAATACGATTGTAGAAGCATGAAAAATACGCTGGAACGATCTACGCAGCATCTTGATACAGAGCAGCGTAAACAGAGGCATTTGGAGCCACCCAACGTAAAACAGGGTTCTTCATCGCCTCCATGGCGTAAAACCCAGCCGCTCTCAAAGCAGCGTTAAAGCGTACGAGGAACGCTTCGTCTTCCCTGAAATGAACCTCTCAAGTCACGCGGTGAACCTGGCCTCTGACTTCTGACAAAAAAGTGCTGCACGGCTACCCAGACGACGGCTGGAAACGATGGCAGACCCCTCGGGACGTACCCCACAGCATGATGGCGGATCTCTGCATTTAATGCAGAGGATTTGGTTAAAATATCACCAAACCGTCGTCCCCCCAGCGTAAACCGCTCTTTCGCGTACAAGGGAATACGCTGCCTTGTTTTACGCAGGCAAACATGAGCTGTTTTACGCTCCGCAGTAAGACAAACCGCTGCCACGTCAAAAAGCTGCACTTCATACGGGGTTCGAGGCACGTCTCTACGTCTAATTACACAGAGCAGTGACAGTTTCCCTCAAGGCACGTCTCTGCGACGGATGCACAGAAGGGCTGCAGACCTTCAAAATACGTCTCCGCATTTAATGCACAAGATGATGGCAAATCTCTGTAGAAGATTTGATTATATCTTTGAAAGCCGTAATTCCGGCTAAGACGTCCACATCAGCACTTCGGCACGCAGTGGCTTCTACGCCCGCTCAGGATCAGTGCTCCCTCGGCTTCCAACGCCCTCTCAGTCTCTACGACCATTCGGCTTCTATGCCTGTTCGGCTTCTATGCCCATTCGGCTTCTATGCCTGTTCGGCTTCTATGCCTATTTTGGCTTCTACGCCAAGGTGACAGTCACTTGGCTTTTTACGCCAACCTCTGCTACACAAGGGATACCTACCTACGTTGCTTCTACGCCGTGATCTTCGTAGCAGATATACGCATTTTGTCCCCTTAGTTGGACACGCGTCACATGCTCACTCAAAAGGTCATTTACACGCAGGCATTGGTTATTTTAAACCGTTGTGTAAAGGGGTGCTGTACTGTCCACTCCTCGGTTGTTACACCGACGGAGTGGTCACTGTCACCAAAACTCTATAAATAGAGACCCCTATCAATGGGGAGGGGGAGGGAGAAAAAAGAGGTCAAAAAACTAAAAACTCGAAGATCGGACAAGGTCATCGAACCAGAGATCAAGGAGGAGAGATAGAGAGAGAGAGAAGAATCCAGATCTCGGGCAAGGAACAGGGAGCGACGACCTTCAGCATCGCGCATCCACCCTCCTCTGCAACCTCCGAAGCTGCATCCTGTCTTCCACGGCACTTCTTCAACATCGTGTAGTCCAAGGGCTAAAGTGATCGACCGCAGATCAGACACCTATAGCAATTTATACCCAGATTAAATAAAATGTACTCCCACATCCTCGTATAAGATTACATTGTACAAGTTTGTTTGTAAACCAAAGGGCGCGGGTCTCTTATAAACCCCGTCATTGAAATACACTTTCATTCTTTCGTTTAATACCACAAACAACGATCATCCTATGTATTACATAGGGTACATCGGCGCCATCAAGGTGGACCGGATGCACATCGACCCTGGTTCATCAGTTAGCATCTTCCTGCTTAGTCTGTTTCAGACCTTGGGCATCCCGATGCATCACTTGGCAAAAACTAATACTATAATCTATGGCTTCAACACTGGGAGGAGCTACCCTCTGGGCAAGATTCCTTGAAGTGTCAGATCGACGAGTTGAAAATAGAGGTCACCTGCTACATCATAGACGTAGATGTATCCTACAACTTCTTATTGGGACATCCATGGATACATCAGTATATGATCGTGCCATCAACCTTGTACCAGTGCTCGATATACGTGGACGATTACGGCATCGTCAAGACAAAATTTATCGATGTTGATCCATTCAAAAGGGTCGAGGCCTATTACTCTGACCCGATCCTCTATAAGCAAGTCCACCAAGATAAAGTTAGCAATGATGCCGACAATGAGGCAGAGACTGGGATAACATCGGACGAGCCCTTGAGAGTCTATCTCAAAGAAAGTGCTCCCGACATAGCCCCTCCCTTCATGGTAAAACAGTACAGGAAAGCACCTGAATCTCTGGTCATTCGCCTTCATAGACCGAGTCGACCTCTGAAGGAAGATCCGGCACCTACTATGACTTTCGAACCTCTAGTGGTAAAGCTGCACATGAGACCTCCAAAACCGTCGCTCGTACTGGGGATAGATATCGGTAAGAAAAAACTGGAGAAGTACATAGCCGCTCATGCTAATATCCCTTCTCTTGATGATGTTATTCCTGAGGATAAGATACCTTATGTTATGACTAAAGGGCTATATTTGAACTACTCAGATGTTGCACATCTCAGCATATTATATTCCAGGGAGCACGGTCCAGGCTTGGACTTGCATACACAGGTGACTACCACCTATGTAGTGAACTGAATGCTCCCCAGTTAAAAATCCTACATCATAATTCTAGCAAGAAAGAGGGGAGAGAAACTCAACATCTTTGGCAGAGTAAAAAGTGCCCAATCCTCTGTCCTAGAGGAACTGGAGCCAAAACTCGATACCGAAAAAATACCACTTTACTGGTACATATCTTAAACCAAGATCCTCATCCAGAAGATATGATATGATCTGAAAGCTGCCAGGGGCTTGAACCACGACAAAGGATGACTACTGCCTCTGCATCTGTAGGCTCCTGTAGGCAAGTCCGAGGATTACTACTATCAGACCAAGCATGGCTTAGGGTACGTCACGTCTCCTACGACCCCCGAAGGCTCGGATGAAGAAGATGAGTTGTACTCTCACTCTTCAGAATCTTTCTCTTGGGACTCCGATATCAATATCGGAGAGATGCTCAAACAAACATTGTCTGCCAATATGGTGTCAGCTGACCCTGAGGAAGACAATGAGGATTCACATAAACTCTTTGAAGTAGAACCGTAGGCCCAACGCTTAGACGCACAATAGGAGATATGGTTCAAAAACGAGAACCTCCCACTGGGGTTAAAGTCATACAGATCGATCTGGGCGATGAATCCTCCCCTAAACTGATATTCGTCTACAAGAGTCTGTCCGATGGGGATCAAAATTCCCTACTATAGCTCATCAGGGAATACATCGATGTCTTTGCCTAGAGTTATAAAGAAATGCCAGGGCTGGACCACAAAATTATGGTCCACAAACTCCATATCTTGTCGAACGCTAATCCAGTCAAGCAACAACAAAGATGGTTCTAGCTGGACATCATGACCGCCATCGATGATGAAGTCAACAAACAGATAGCCAGTGGCTTTATCCATGAGGAACAACATCTGGATTGGGTAGCCAATATCGTGCATGTTGTCAAAAAGAACGGGAAGATCCGGATCTGTATTGATTTTTACGATCTGAATGCGACATGCCCTAAGGACGAGTTTCCCCTTCTAATCACAAATATAATGATCGACAACACTTATGGCTTCGAACGCATATCCTTCATGGATGGATTCTCAGGATACAATCAAATCAAGATATTTTCCGACGATGAGAAGCACACATCTTTCTGAACTCCGAAAGGAGTATACTACTACACAGTCATGTCCTTCAGTATGAATAACTCATATGCTATGTACCAGCAAGCTATGAGCACCATCTTTCGTGAGCATCTACGTACGATAGTGGAGTGTTACGTTGAGGATATCGCTGTCAAGAGTCGCTCTAAAGATGATCACCCCCAGTACTTGAAGACTGTTTTCGACCTCATGTGTGCGCACCAGATCAAGATAAATCTTATCAAATCCTTCAAGGGAGTCTCTAGTGACAAATTTCTGGATTTTGTCATAACTTTGAAGGGTATCCACGTAGACCCTAGGAAGACTAAAGCAATCCTTGAAATGCACCCACCGAAGAACCTCAGAGAACTTTGTAGCCTTCAAGGAAGTCTGGCATATATCAGGAGGTTTATTTCAAACCTCTTTGGATGTTGTCAACCGTTCACTCAGCTCATGAAGAAGGGAGTCTCCTTTGTCTAGAATGAAGAATGCCAGTGCGCCTTTTACGACATCAAGGAGTATCTCATGAATCCCCCAGTATTGGTGGTCCCAGTTGTGGGAAGACCCTTCTTGCTATATGTGCGGACAATGGATCACTCCCTCGGAGCTTTACTATCCCAGAAAAGTGATGTAGGTCATGAACAGGTCATCTACTATCTCAGCAGAATAATGGCCGGCGCAGAGCATATATACAACCCCATTGAGAAGTATTTCCTTGCTTCGGTCTTTGTCATTCTGAAGACCCGACATTACGTGGCAGGACAAACCATCCATGTGATCTCGCAAGTTAATCTGCACAGGGTCCTTATGACTAAACTCAGAGCATTCAACTCTCGCCTAGCCACATGGACAATACTGCTGTCACTGTATGACATGGTATTTGTCCCACAAAAGGCGGTCATAGGTCAACCATTGGCCAATTTTTTGGCAGCTTATCCTGTACCAAAAACCTTGAAGCTCTACGAGAAGATCCTAGATGAAGTAGAAGACTCAAACATGACCATATGCACAGAAGTCGTTTGGGAAATATTCTTCGACGGTGCTTCAAGAACAGGGTCCAAAGGCAAAATTGTTGCTGGCGTCAGATAGTACTTATTTCCCCACACAATCTGGTCATAAACCGCACTTACTCTCTCACAGAACCATGCTCCAACAATGTGGAAAAGTATAACGCTATCGACTTTGTGCTCAAACTCACTAAAAAAGTGGAAGTAGACTACCTAGAAGCCTATGGTGATTCCAAGCTAATAGTCAGTCAGGTCCGAGGCGAATACGAGGTCCGGCACGAGGACTTGATTCCCTACCACTAAGCCGTGCTTGGAATAATATCCACCTTTGAGGGGTTCTTCATAGAGCACGTCCCTCGGCTAAAAAATATTATGGCTGACGCCCTGGCTGGCCTTGCTGCCTACCTAGCAGTCCCGATCAAAACCTATCAGCTAATCGCAGTGGTTGGTTAAGAGCTAGTCTATCCGAAAATAATCTCTATCTATTCTTGAGCTACTAAGTTGAGACAAACACTGACTACTAAGACTGGACACTCACATTCATCGACTACGCAGTCTATAAAAATCTCTCCGAGAATCCAAAGGAATCCATTACCATCAGAAAATGCTCCCTCCGGTTCTATTACGATGCGGCTACGAAAATATTATATCGCCATTCCTACGACGGTCTTCAGCTATGATATCTACGAAATATAGAAGCAAAGTAGGCACTCCGCAAGGCTCATGACTTGGTTTGCGATGTCCATCAGCCCGGACCCAAGCTACAGGATCATCTCCGAAGAATCGGTTACTACTGGCCGACAATGGTAGCGGATGCTGTTGACTATGCTAGAAAGTGCCAAGCGTGCCAAATCTACGCAGACTTTATCTACCATCCCTCAGAATTCCTACACCCAATGGCAGCATCTTAGCCGTTTGAAGTGTAGGGAATAGATATTATCAGACCAATTAGTCCACCTTCTTCTAAGGGATATCGGTTCATTTTGGCTATCACCGACTACTTCTCCAAATGGGCAGAAGCTGGTCCACTCGCTGAAGTCTAGACCTCAAACGTGATCATCTTTGTCAAGTATCACGTCATATACCACTTCGGCTTGCCACGGAGGATCATCCACGAAAATGGTCTGCAGTTTGTAAGTCATGCTTTTTATCGATTTTATGGAAAAATTTGAATCCAGAATGTTGCCTCGACTGCCTACAATCCAGCAGCAAATGGTCTGGCAGAAGAATTCAACAAGACCATTATAAAGCTACTCAAAAAGTTTATGTCATCCAATAAACGTGATTGAAATTAGAAGCTGGGTGAATATCTCTTGACCTATCGTATAATGGTCGGAACACCTTTTTGCAGTACGCCATTTTTATTGGTTTACGTAAGTGAAGTGATCCTCCCACTCGAGATCCAAATTTTGTTCCTCTGAGTAGCTCTTTCCAACCAATTGCCATTGAGGACAATCACCTTCAACGGCTACAAGAGTTGCAAGCACTCGACGAGAAGTATCTCTTAGCTCAACAATACATTAAGCTGTACCAAGCATGCCTCCCGGGAGCCTTCAACAAATGGGTCAAGAAGAGGACTTACCAAGTGGGTGACCTCATCTTGACAGTAAGAAGACCGATGGTTTTGATCCACAAAATAACTGGTAAATTCTAACTTAAATAGGAGGGTTCGTTCATTGTATAGTCTGTGTTCTCCAACTGCACCTAATGGCTCACAAAATCTAATGACGACTTGCTCATGGTACCTATCAATGGTAAGTTTCTCAAAAAGTACTATATCTAAGCCAGACTTGTACTCCCCTTACTATTAGATGGATAACCAAAATGAACAGTATACGATCCCTATTGTTTATCCCCAACAAGGGTGTAAGCACAATATGCATTTCCCTTGCCACAAAAGTTTGGCAAAAGCCATTCTCTGTATTCAGGAATCATGAATACGCAACAGACAGTAGTTCCTTAAAAGCTCCCCAGTGGAGCACCCCTTCAGGTCTATCCATACTTTCGGGTAGATCGCTCACAATTAGTTCCCTTAGGCAACAGTTCACGTCCATATCACCTCTGAACTACTGTCCTAACCGATTACCCCTAATATGGTTTGCCATATCCATATTACCTCTGAGAAAACCTCTCTGTATGATCATAGATTGTCACCTCCATATTATCTCTAACATTGGTCGTCACTTAAACTTATCACCCGTACTTAGCTCTAAGTACGCCAGCGGTGTTAAGTCCATAAAACCTGCCACGTCCATATCACCTCTGTCAGGGCTTGTCTCGAACCTATTACTTGCACTCAGGTATGCAAGAAGTAATGGATCCACAAAATATATTACGTCCATATAACCTCTTATAGTGTTTCGTTTTGAACTTATTACTTGCACTCTAGTGCACAAGAAGTAATATATCTACATAGATCCCCAGTGGGATGTCCTCAACAAAAGCAAACAGTTGATATCTATATTACCTATGAACAATGAGTTGCCCATGTTCCCCATCCAAAAAATCATCTATGTCTATATTACCTCTGGCTCATTTTCTTTTTCTTCTACAAAAATGCTATAATCGTACCTAACCTCTCATTATGACTATCAATTAGCTCACGTCCACATTACCTGTGAGCTATCATCCTCACATCCTCCCTAGTAGAGTTTGCCATATCCTTCTTACCTCTGAGCAAACCTTCCTACTTGACTAACGACTATCACATCCATATTACCTCCGATATTGTTCGTCATC
This sequence comes from Iris macrosiphon, assembly GCA_036927795.1. Taxonomy (NCBI): domain Eukaryota; kingdom Viridiplantae; phylum Streptophyta; class Magnoliopsida; order Asparagales; family Iridaceae; genus Iris; species Iris macrosiphon. Next base: position 2,272,959 of record JAYESA010000022.1, read on the forward strand.
AAAACTTATCACCCATACTTAACTCTAAGTACGCCAGCGGTATTATGTCCCCCAAAACTTGCCACATCCATATCACCTTTGGCAGGGTTGTCTCGAATCTATTACTTGCACTCAGGTGCACAAGAAGTAATGGGTCCACGAAACCTATCAGGTCCATATCACCTCTGATAGGGTTTTTGCTTCAAACTTAATATTTGTACACGTGCGCAAAAGGTAATAGGTCCAGCAAAAATCTCCCAGTGGGATATCCTTAACAAACTATGGTATTGTACTATATCCATATTACCTCTAGTACAATACCCAAATTCCATAAACCAATTCTCCAGCAAAATTTCTTAAAAAAATTATGTCCATATTACTTTTGAATTTATTTCCCACAAAAAATCTCTGATTTCCCATAAAGCCCCATCTCTGCCTGTCATGACCCGCACCCGATGAAGGGGCATGAGTACGTGGGTATGTCCAGCCTACGCCACAACATCGGTGGTAAAATACTGTCTTGGTCTTCTATACTATCTAATATCTCACACAATGTATATAAAATACTGTTATGCCATCTCAATTCCAAATGATACTAAATCACATATAAAACTAAAGGAAGATATAATCACGATATTGAATAGAAAAAATAAAATACAAGTCTCAATACATCACATGTCCAACTCAAAACTAAACACAAATAAGATCTCAAAATTATACAATCCACAATCTAAAAGGAACAACTGCTACAAGGTATGGTAATCTAAAAGGCCTCAGTAACTGGCACTACATCCTCAGGTGATACTCTATCTGTCGGTCCGTAGTGAGTGGGACACATCCTCTCTAACCATTCATATAAAAAATATTTTTCAGTCAAGAATGGACCAAAGTACAACCCAATAGCAGTTCCAATTAATTGATAATGACTATAAACAGAAATAAAAAATATAATACAAGACGAGAAATAACAAAACAATATCAACTATGGTGGATGAACAAGTAAACAATGAACAATATGGTATACACTGATCACGATGAACTAGAACAAGATAATAGAATAAAATAATAAACTAGAATATGGTAAAGAACTGTAACTATGCTAAGTGATTGAAATACTAGTTAGATATGTGATCGGCTTGGGTGAACATTGTCTACTTTAACGTTGGATAAATATTAAGCATTGAATATTGTCTAGGATTTGATCATATACCTAGCTAACGCTTCCCCTTTCCCCTAACTAGTACAATGGATCCAACCATGACACGTTGTGATACAAGATACTCAAGACCATATAAACAATAAACCTTGAACATTAAACATTGAACATTGAATATTGAATATTGAACATTGAACATTGTCTAAGTTAATATTGAACATTGAAACATTGAACATTGTCTAAGTTAAACATTAAGAACACGAGGAACAATGAACAATATATATAACATCCCATGACTGATACATGTGTATACTAGTCCGTGTACCAATGTGTCTAGAGTCATATGAAATATTTCTAAATACTTGCATTATAGTGATTATCATATAATGGAAACTATCAGAGAATGTACTCGCCTGTTGTCCAAGCAATAAATGTCAAACTGTATCCCAACTAGTGTCACACAAACTTATATATGGAATATCACATTAATACAAGGTGTTGGAATAAAATTAAGTTAAACTAGTCAACATCAAGGTCACAAAGCCATTTCTAAGTTAAATCGACTATTTCCAGGTTGCTAGTGTCTAACACTAGGATACTAAGTCAATGCCCTATGAAAGTAAGCTATACTAACTAATCTACGATACTGGGAAATACACCAAATATTGTATCTTAAGATACACAAGTTTTAAATATATAAAAATAGTAATTTGTATATATATACAAGTCAATACCCAATACACTAGACTATACTAATATAACTAAACAATATACTAACTTATAACTATTTATCTATTTAATACAACCTTGCATATCGATACTATCTACTAACTTAACATATAATACACATAGCTAATATATAGCTAATACCCCCAAATACTAAACTACACTAATCATACTAACTATTGAAACTATTTAACAACTTAAACATATATAATATACTAATATACATATCTAACTACTATTAAACTACCCTTAACACTAAACTACTAACCAACTAGAACATTACCTCACTAACACATTGACACTCTATTCTAACTAAACCAAACCATTACCCAAACCACTAACCACTAACCACTAACCCACTGACTAACCAAATACCCATAACACATGCTAACCCAAATACCTTATCTGAACACTGAATCTGATACCGCACAGATACTCTACTGATACACCGTGCTCGAGACGTACATTGAACTGCACCTGAAGCTCTTTGCTGCTCACTGCTTGTAGTCTCAGGGCATACCTTGTTATGTACAGATTTGAAACTCCTCTTTGTTGAGCAGTGAATGCTCATAGATGCTGAACTTGATACCTTGGTGCACACTGCATCCTTCAGTAGCTGACTGAACTAAATATACTTGTTGCAGTTACTGCATCCTCTGTTGTACTGTAGTAGGACTGCTCCCTGCATCCCTTTGTGCAGTACATGCTGTACAATGCACTGCTACTTGGTGTTGCACATTGTGGCTCGAGTTGATGCTGTACTATTGAACTGATACTGCACAGTGCAAATGGCTGTACTACTGAAGCTTCCTGCAGATACTGGATGCCCCTGAATCGAAGCTCCTCTTCCTGCTGGATTGCCTCGAGCTACTGAACTTTGCTTGCAGTGTTGATACCCTTGTTTTGTTGCAACTGTCCTGCTGAATTGATGCAGTTTGAATGCTCAGAGTTGCTGCTCCCTGAAAACTGCTTATGTAGTGGCTCCTAGCTGCTGTATATTTTTTTAGCCGCCACTGTGCAGTTGGATACTACACAGTGCTGATAAGTGGACTGTGCAGTTGGATACTACATAGTAGCTTCCTCCAACTGTACTGCTCTTTACCTCGACTGTACCTTGAACTGCAGCTAGCTACAACAACTATTTCAGTTGCTCCCTATATGCCACTAATGGCTGCTACTTGCTGTTGACATTGCTATGTTGCTATACATTGTTGTTTGCTCAAGGCTGTAGATCGTGCCACTACCCTGCAGTGTACTACAAGCTGTTGACATTGCTCTACTGCTATACATTGTTGTTGTTGTGGTTTCAGCCATTGCTACTAGCTGCTGTAGGCTCTGGCTCACTGCCCACTGTGTCTATTCCCTCACTGATCAACTGCCCGACCCTCTTGTTGTGCACAACTGCCTAGCTGAGCAGCTCCTTCTCTCTCACACACACACACACACACACACACAACCACAACATATAGCATTCACACACATACATACATATACCCCATATGTATATATATACACCTATAAATGCATATCCATCTATATATATATATATATACACACAAGCACCTCTAAATATATATTTATACTCACACAAACACAAACACAAACAAAAACATATGTACACTCATATATTCAACTATATATATATCAATCTACATATGAATATATATATTTATATATACACTCATATATACATATATGTATAGATAACATATACACATATATACTAGATATATCAATACACTATATATACATATAGATATATATAAAGCTATGTACACTTATGTATACTATATACTATAAATACATACATAATACATATATATACTGATATGCACTCCTATGTATCTCAGTCGATATATACATATACACACACACACACACACACACACACACACATATATATATATATATATATATATATATATATATATATATATATATAACATAATCACTTATATATATATATATATAAACACTCATAGATATATCAATACATATAGATGCACTTATATACATAGATAGATATAAACATACACATAGATACATATACTTTATATATATATCACATACACACATAGATGCATATACACAAATACATATACACTATTATATACATATATATATATTACATAAATATCATATAGATATATAAATATACATGTACATATAGAATAAGGAGTAAAACACCAAACACGTAGAGTGCACTGCACATGTATCATACTAACTCTATGATACGCTTGCGATACTGCCCCAACACACAACCAAACGCATCTCAGAGGACACGAGCAAGTATAATACACTAAATATGAATAATACGTATAAGAATTGGACCAACTACGTGTCTGTGTCAAGGTTTGATATGCACAAATCTCCGTGTCGGAGGAAAACTGCCAAAAATTAACCCGTTTCGTCAAATTGACGAGATACGGCCTACACGTACCCAATTGTGGATACGACACTAGTCACAAAAAAACATACATATGTCAATTTGATATATTAGGCCAATTGACAACTACAATATGTGCCAATCTCGGAATTCTCCCAAAATTGATACCAAAATACACATAACTTCCACCATAGGTCTCTTATGAACCTAAAACCAATTTCTATGGGTAGCATATGCATGTGGGTTGGTTTCTTATGGTTAAATCTCATATTTAGAACCTAATAAAAGGGGAAAACTGAAATGTACCTATTGGGAGATGGATTCCCAATAAAAAATTTCTAAAATTGGAAAGTAGCTCCTCCTTGTAGATCTTGGCCTCCTCCTTCTAGTTCCTTGCTTATTTCTATAGATCCTTGTTGTAGTAGCCTCAATTAAAGAATAGGGACTGAATTTGGTTGGAAATTTGGTGAGGAATGGTGAGGGAATGAAAAAATTTGGAAAGGAAAAAAATCTAGATCTGAAGGAAATGGAAAATGAAATGAGAGAGACACTCTCTCTCTCCTCCTCTAATGGCTGGTCATAAATCCCTCTCCCAAGCAATATGAAATATCCAAAACACCCCTTGGGGCCTCTCATGAAGGAATTAATTGAGGGAAGGTTCTAGTCTAATGGATTCACTAAATAATTCATCCTCCTAATGAATTGGCCTAATTATTGGGCTCAATCTAAACTAACATATAATGTTGGGTCCATGCATCTAACTAAATTAGTTATGTCCACTACACAAGTCCAAAATAAGTCTAATACTAATAATAAATAAATAATAAAATAAAATAAATAATACACATGCATAATATTTAAATACAATAAATCCTAAAATAAATACCCTTGTCAATTACCAAACTACCCTTGATCGAAAAAGTGAGGGTGACAATCCTACCCACTTTAGAAAAATTTTATCCTCGAAATTAAAGATGATCGTACCCCCTCTAGGTTAACCCCAGTCTAAACTAAACCATACAACATGCAATTTAAAAGGAATCACTAACTTTGGTCTCTGTCCATCATAGTTTTGTAGTTTCCGACAGGGTATACTAACTACACAATAACACACAAGCAGTCCATAAGGCAATAACTAACCACACAAACAACAAATAGAAAGAAAATAAACAGAACAGGATGAAACAAACTAACTTATCATCTCAAGTATCGTCCTCTCCGACTGCCACTACAAATGTCCCACCCTACTGGGGTAGCTCTCTATGCGGGTGCTGAGCAGTCTACGGTACCACAGGTGGCCTAGCTCCACCTCTCTGATCGCGATCTGGTCTATATGGGTTGTTGGAATATTCTATCACTTGATGGTCAGGGGAACCATAATACAAGCATAGTCTGAGTCTCTTCCGACAGTTCTTCCAATAATGTCCATGCCTTCCATAATAGGCACAAGAAAAAGTCTGCTGAGTCCGCCTCTGAGGCTGCTACGGTGCCTGATGAACTAGCTTCTGAAACTGTTGTATCTATTGAGCTGATACCCTAATTGGAACAAAATACTGCTGATGCTGATATACTCTCGGCTGCTGAAAGTGGGTACGCTTCGCTTGGCCCGCCCTACTACTCGCTCCTCCGGTATCTCTCGTCCTCTTGGAACCAAGCTCCAAATCATCTCCGCCTATTGTGCATGTCTCTAAATTTCCTCAAATAAAGCGGTACGATCTCCATTAGTATGAGACTTAATCTTACTGTTCAGTCCCTTCCTGAACTTTTTAGCCCTGGCCCGAGTATTCTGTCCCTCAACAAATTGTCCCAATCGGTAATACTCTACCGCATACTCGTCCACCATCAAGTTCCCTTGGACGAGGTTCTGAAATTGACTCTCTAAAGTACTCTAAGCCACATCCGGGAAGAACTTCTCTTTGAAAAGCTACTTGAAAGCTTCTCAAGTAATTCCTGGCACTAATATCTTGGGGTCTGTCCTGAACCATGTCAGCGCAATATCGAACATCAAACTACCTGTTGCCTCTACCTGCAAGCTCTCAGAAATCTGCGCCAATCGCATGTCCCTCTCAATGTCCTCTATCCAGTCATCTGCGTACAATATTCCCTTGGTACCCATAAAGTTCTTAGGCCCTATCCTCTTGAAGTCAATGATAGTCCCTGGCCTCAGCTGCTGAGGGATAAACTGAGGTGGTACCGTTTGTGGCTGGAATACGGTAGCTCTCTTAACTGCTGCGAGCGCGATCTGGTGAGCATTCTCTATGCTCTGTCGCAGGATCTCTGACTGTCGCTGTTGTGCCTCTATCATCTGCTGAAAGAGAGCGAACATCTACGTCTGATCGATTGCGGGTGGCGGGAATGGAAGATCCCCTGCAACTGCTAGTGCTGTCCTCTGTACCGGAGGTGGAGCACCTCCAAAAGCTGCTATAGAGACTCCCACCTGGATCGGTGAAGTCGACCTCTGGAATATAGGTGCTGGAACATCGTCTGATGGTGCTGCCCTCATAGGCGATGAAGTGACTGATCGTGCTGACATTGTGCCTGAGCGCTGGGAATGCGTCTTCGGCAGAATCCTGAGGACAGATTCGAAATAAGGAATCAATATTGAGCAAGATATGATATCATTAAAGAAGGACAATTTTTTTCAAAAAAAGCGATATTCATAATGAAGATGGCAAGGTTCAATTACGTTGGAATTATTTCCTAGTTGTGATTGAGTACCCCTCTCATCCTAGTGTCCTATATCCTATCATATCGCAGGCTCGCAGTAGTACAACTAAGTTGTTGTACTACCATGACATTGCACTATTGCGAAGCCTGACCTTCATGGGCCACCACTAAAAATGTGTCACGACCCGCACCCGATGAAGGGGCAAGAGTACGTGGGTACGTCCATCCTACGCCACAGTATCGGCGGTAGAACGCTGTCTTGGTCTCCTATATTATCTAATATCTCACACAATGTATTTAAAATACTGTCATGCTTTCTCAATTCCAAATGATACTCAATCACATGTAAAACAAAAGGAAGATGTACACACGATATGGAATAGAAAGAAAAGAATTACAAGTCTCAATACATCACATGTCCAACTTAAAAGTAAACACAAATAAGATATCAAAATAATACAATCTACAATCTAAAAGGAACAACTACTACAAGGTATGGTAGTCTAAAAGGCCTCAGTAACTGGTACTATATCCTCAGGTCACACTCCATCTGTCGGTCCGTAGTGAGTGGGACACATCCTCTCTAACCATTCATCTGAAAAATATTTTTTAGTCAGGAATGGAGCAAAGTACAACCCAATAGCAGTTCCAATTAATTGATAATGACTATAAATAGAAATAGAGAATATAATACAAGATGAGAAACAATAAACTATATCAACTATGGTGGATGAACAGGTAAACAATGAACAATATGGTATACACTGATCACGATGAACTAGAATAAGACAATAGAATGAAATAATAAACTAGAATATAGTGAAGAATAGTAACTATGCTAAGTAATTGAAATACTAGTTAGATATGTGATCGGCTTGGGTGAACATTATCTACTTTAACGTTGGATAAATATTGTCTAAGATAAACGTTGAACATTGTCTTGGATTTGATCACATACCTAGCTAACACTTCCCTTTTTCCCCAACTAGTACAATGGATCCAACCATGACACGTTGTGATACAAGATACTCAAGGCCATGTAAACAATAAACCTTGAACATTAAATATTGAACATTGAACATTGAACATTGTCTAAGTTAAACATTAAACATTGAAATATTGAACATTGTCTAAGTTAAACATTGAGAACACGAGGAACAATGAACAATATATAACATCCCATGACTGATCCATGTGTATACTAGTCCGTGTACCAATGTGTCAAGAGTCTTGTAAAACATTTCTAAATACTTGTATTATAGTGATTATCAAATAATGGAAACTATCAGAGCATGTACTCGCTTGTCGTCCAAGCAATGAATATCAAACTATGTCCCAACTAGTGTCACACAAACCTATATATGGAATATCATATTAATACAAGGTGTTGGAATAAAATTAAGTTAAACTAGTCAACATCTAGGTCACAAAGCCATTTCTAAGTCAAATCGACTATTTATAGTTTGCTAGTGTCTAACACTAGGATACTAAGTCAATGTACTATGAAACTAAGCTATGCTAACTAATCTAAGATACTATAAAACACACCAAATTTTATATCTCAAGATACGCAAGTTTTAAATATATAAAAATAGTAATATATATATATATATATATATATATATATATATATATATATATATATATATATAAGTTAATACCCAATACACTAGACTATACTAATATAACTAAACTATATACTAACTTATAACTATTTATCTAGTTAATACTACCTTGCATATCGATACTATCTACTAACTTAACATATAATACACATAGCTAATATATAGCTAATACCCCCAAATAGTAAACTACACTAATCATACTAACTATTAAAACTATTTAACTACTTAACATATATAATATACTAATATGCATATCTAACTACTATTAAACTAGCCTTAACACTAAACTACTAACCAAATAGAATATTATCTCACACACTGACACTCTATTCTAACCACAGACCCACTAACAAACTAACTACCTAAAACATATGCTAACCCAAATACGTCATCTGAACACTGAAACTGATACTGCACAGATACCCTACTGATACACCGTGCTCAAGACGTACATTGAACTGCAGCTGAAGCTCTTTGCTGCTCACTGCTTGCAGTCTCAGTACACACCTTATTATGTGTAGATTTGAATCTTTTCTCGGCTGAGCAGTAAATACTCATAGATGTTGAACTTGATACCTTGGTGCACACTGCATCCTTCAGTAGCTGACTGAACTGAATGCACTTGTTACAGTTACTGCCTCGTCTGTTGTACTGTAGTAGGACTGCTCCCTGTATCCCTCTGTGTAGAGCATGCTGCACAATGCACTGCTACTTGGTGTTGCATATTATGGCTCGAGTTGCTGCTGTACTGTTGAACTGATACTGCACAGTACAAATGGCTGCACTGTTGAAGCTTCCTACACAAGCTGAATGCCCCTGAACCGAAGCTCCTCTTCCGACTGGATTGCCTCGAGCTACTGAACTTTGCTTGCAGTGTTGATACCCTTGTTTTGCTGCAACTGTGCTGCTAAATTGATGAAGTATGAATGCTCAGAGTTGTTGCTCCCTAGAAACTGCTTATGCAGTAGCTCCTAGCTGTTGTATCTCTTTCTAGCTGCCACTGTGCAGTAGGATACTACACAGTGCTGATACGTGGACTGTGTAATTGGATAATATATAGTATCTCCTTATTGTTGTTTGCTGATACTTTGTACTGTGCTGCACAGTGTGGTTCGATTTGAATTGCTGCAGAAGCCTTTGCTGTACTGCAGTGCAGTTAGCTGCAACTGCTACTGCACGAGCTTCATCCAACTGTACTGCTCTTTACCTTATCTGCACCTTGAACTGCATCTAGCTGCAGCAACTGCTTCAGCTGCTCCCTGTATGCCCCTGATGACTGCTACTTGCTCTTGATATTGCTCTGCTGCTATACATTGCTGTTGGCTCGAGGCTGCAGCTCGTGCCACTGCCCTGCAGTGCTGCAACAAGCTGTTGACATTGCTCTGCTGCTATACATTGTTATTGTTATGGTTTCAGCCATTGCTACTAGCTGTTTTAGGCTTTGGGCCACTGCCCACTGTGTCGATTCCCTCACTGATCAACTCCCTGACCCTCTTGCTGTGCACAACTGCCTAGCTGAGCAGCTCCTCATCTCTCACACACACGCAACCACAACATATAGCATGCACACACATACATACATATACCCCCTATATATATATATATATATATATATATATATATAAACACAAACACCTCTAAATATATATTTATACTCACACATAAACATAAACACAAACACATGTACACTCATATATTCAACTATATATATCAATCTATATATGAATATATATACACACTCATATATACATATATGTATAGATAACATATACACATATATACTAGATATATCAATACAATATATATACATATAGATATATATATATACATAGTTATATACACTTATGTATACTTTATACTATAAATACATACATAATACACATATATACCTATATGCACTCCTATGTATCTCAGTCTATAGATAACATAATCACTTATATATATATATATATATATATATATATATATATATATATATATATATATATATATATATATATATATATATAATATATATAATATATATATAAACACTGATAGATATATCAATATATATAGATGCACATATGTACATAGATAGATATAAACATACACATAGATACATATACTCTATATAGATATCACATACACAAATACACTTAATCATATACATATACACTACTATATACATATATATATTACATAAATATCATATAGATATATAAATACACATGGACATATAGAATAAGGAGCAAAACACCAAATATGTGGAGTGCACCGCACCCGTATCACACTAACTCTATGATACGCTTGCGATACGGCCCCAACACATAACCAAACGCATCCTGGAGGACACGAGCAAGCCTAATACACTAAATATGAATAATACATAAAATAATTAGACCAACTACATGTCCGTATCAAGGTGTGATATGCACAAATCCCCGTGTCGGAGGAAAACCCCCAAAAATTAATCCGTTTCGTCAAATTTACGTGATACAGCCTACACGTACCCAATTGTGGATACGACACTAGTCACAAATAAACATACATATGTCAATATGATCTATTAGACCAATTGACAAACACAACATGTTTCAATCTCGAAATTCTCCTAAAATTGACACCAAAACACACATAACTTCGACCATAGGTCTCCTATGATCCTAAAACCAATTCCTATGGGTAGCCTATGCATGTTGGTTAATTTCTCATGGTTAAATCTCAGATTTAGAACCTAATAAAGTAAAAAAATAAAATATACCTATTGGAAATAGATTCCCAATGAAAAATCTCCAAAATTGGAAAGTAGCTCCTCCTTGTAGATCTTGGCCTCCTCCTTCTTGCTCCTTGCTTCTTCTTGTAGATCCTTGTTGTAGTAGCCTTAATTGAAGAATAGTGACTGAATTTAGGTAGAAATTTGGTGAGTAATGGTGAGGGAATGAAGAAATTTGGAAAGGGGAAAAATCTAGATCTAAAGGAAATGGAAAATAAAATGAGATAGACACTCTCTCTCCTTCTCTAAGGGCTGGTCATAAACCCCTCTTCCAAGCAATCTAAAATGTCCAAAGCACTCCTTGGGGCCTCTCATGAAGGAATTAATTAAGGAGGGAAGGTTCTAGTCTAATGGCTTCACTAATTAATTCATCCTCCTAATGAATGGGCCTAATTATTGGGCTCAATCTAAACTAACATATAATGTTGGGTCCATGCATCTAATTAAACTAGTTAGGTCCACTATACTAGTCCAAAATAAGTCTAACACTAACAATAAATAAATAATACAATAAAATAAATAATACACATGCATAATATTTAAATACAATAAATCCTAAAATAAAATACCGGTGTCAATTACCAAACTACCCTTGATCAAACAAGTAAGGGTGACACTGCCATGTCCACATCACCTCTGAGCAGACATGTATTGGGATACCTGTATCAAAGTTTGCCATGTCCATATTACCTCTGAGAAAATATTCATCCAAACTATCTGCTATCATGTTGTTTTAAGACCCATAAAATTTTCAGTTATTTTAACTGTTTATCCGTACCAAGTCTTCGGTACGCCATGGGTAGTAAGTCTACATAAAATTCCCCACAAGAGCGTATTTTGCTATCAAGTCCATATTACCTCTTATAGTGGTTGTCATTTTAACTCATTTATCTATACTTAAGTGTGACGTAGATAATGTATCCACCAAAATTCCCTAGTGGAATGACCGAAAGAATGCAATGCCCTACTACGTCCATATTATATCTAGTAGAATATTTACATTCACAAAAGTTCTCTTGACCAAGCAAAATAGCAAAAGTACTCGACTATGCTTCTGTTCAAAGTATTCTGAACTTAAAAAACTTACAAAGTTTAAAGTTTAGAAACATTGAAGGGGGTCTTGTAGAAGCACAAAAAATCCCTACCAAGCGCCAACAGTAATCAAAGGCCATGCGCCACAGTGATCAAGCCCCTGGCGCCATAATGATCTAGTGTCATTCGTCGATCGTTTCATAACTAGTGTTCCCATGTGCCATCAGTGCCATGTGCCACTAAGTAACTAGTGTTCCCCTGTGCCAGCAGTGCCAAGCACCACTAAATAACTAGTGTCTGCATGCGCCAATAGTGCTATTCTCCACTACTCCCTCAAGCATTCCCATGTGTTCTAAACTCCATGCATTTCATACGTCTCTGGCCCCACACGTCCCAGACTCCATGTGTTCCATGTGTCTCTAGTCCCATGCATTATAGACTCCATACGTTTTATACTTCTCTTGCCCTATGCGTTCCCGACTCCGTGCGTCCTAGACTCCATGTGTCCAACATGGCAGGTTTCCCTGAGACAAAATCTTTCTGGTGTGACTAAAGTGATTCTCTCCAACTAAATGAGGGCCACGTGTCAAGATGACCAAGTCACGCAAATAAAAGACGAGAACCGCCCAGATCCTCAGCAACAACAAATGCCAACAAACATCTACATGACAGCTTGGCCTGGACCCAACTATATCCTGTTAAGGATAAAGAACACGTAGCAGCCTGCCCATCATATGCGCCTACAGTTGCAACCATATTCTGTTGAAGGAGCCACCTTGCGTCCACCAAATAGAAGAACATGTGGCACTTATAGCCCATCAACATGATGCTATAAATATGAGCAACTTAGACGTTCCAAAGATTGGCTGAATTTTTCTGCTTCAAAGACTATATCCCTCCAGGTGAGCTATATACGTGTAGACAAGCTCAAGAGAGAGAATAGAAGAGAACATCCCTCATTTACTCGTCGGACCGTCAACGGAGTAAAATAGTCGCTGCAGTATTCGATCTCCATCGTCACATTACCTAGATAAAAAATATTGTACTTATATTTTCTGTCTAGGATTTCTTTGTACTTTTTTGTTTATTGTTAAACGAAAGTTTTTCCAAATTCAATTTACATGACAAACAATGTTACCGACATGCTGGTTGCTTCTACATATTCAGAGTAGCATATTCATTCTCATGCTTCTTCATATTATTCTTAAAAAGTAGGCTTAGTATACTTTAGTTTCGAGTTCTTTTATTTTATTTCTACCGGGTTTGTCCCCGAGACTATCTGCGATATAGTGGATTATTTTTTTAATTATTTATTAAGGCTATTAGTTTAATTTCTTGTCATGACTTTGTTGTAGATGATATGTGAATCATATACTTATTGTGGACCATTATTTATCATAGATAGCATATACTATAGTCGATGCTAGGACATAGGCTAGGCTTGGCCACGTACTCGTATCCCAAAAGTGGTAGCGGGTCATGACAAGTTTTTATGGTGGCCCATGCAGGTCCGATTTCGCATAAGGTGCGAACTCATGGTTAATACTTCAACTTAGTAGTACAAGCTGTGAGCCTGCGAATAGAATTGAAGATAGAATTTAGAATAACATTAGGAGAGTTATATCATTTACAAATAGGATTGCCAACCCTACGAGTCTTCTATTCTTTTTGTTTCTCATATGCATCTTGCTTGATTCCGTCTATGATTTCTTCAATATATTTGTATTATAATTCTAACTGTCCTTTTATTCTTTTTAGTTAGCAATTGTTGCATAATTATAGTACATATTTAGTTAGCTAATATTAAACCATAGTAGTTTGTCTCCTTATTGTTTCCCTCTATCTTCAAAATGCCACCAAAGACAAGAGCACGCGGTTATAGAGCTAATAATGTTCCTCCCATACCTCCCGCATCTCAGGAGGTCTCATCAACTACCTCTCCAGTAAATCCAACTTCGAGAAGCGTGTCTACTGATGGGGAACAACTACATGACTTCTTCAGTGGCATAGTGGAGGTACAAAGGACAAATGCAGAGGCCCAGAGGCAAAAACAGAGGTGATTAGGGAAGGCATAGAGAATGACCAACAAGTTGCCATGGCAGCCATGGAAAGGGTTGCCTTTAAACAGCAGCAATAGTCCGCTCGACCGAGGGTGGGTAATATCCTGGACTTCAAGAAGATAGAACCACAGGAGTTCAAAGCACTGAAGGCATCCTGTATACAGATGAGTGGCTCGAGGATATCGAGTGTATCATGCGAGTTGCTCGAATCCCTGAGACCTCAAGATCGAGGTTGTTGACATTACCCGCACTTGGTTTAGGAACAAGCCCAGTATTGTAGATCAAGATGTGTCTGGGAAGAGTTCAAGGACCTCTTTAAGAGGAAGTTCTTTCCTGCAGTAGCCAAGGATGTTATGGAGAAGCAATTCCAGAACCTAGAGCAGGACAGTCTTTCAGTGGATGAGTACGGTGCGGAGTTAGGCTGGCTGAGCCGATTCACAGTGTACATTATGAGGGACCCGGAGGATAGGGCTCGACGGTTCAGAGATGGCTTGATCCAGGAGGTCAAGGTCCACATTTCTTTGGCTCATATGACTTTAGCTGAGATATTGGCAGAGATTCAAAGGGTCGAGGTGGATCTGGGCCTTCGGACCAAGAGGAACCGGGATGCTTTCAGCGGTGGTAGCAGTACAGGACCATCAAAGAGCCCTAATATCCAACCGAAGACCCTTCAACCTCAGCATCAACAACATTATCCTCCAACTAGAATAGGACCACCCCAACAATAACCACGAAGGCAGAACTTGGCAACACCCAACTGTGCTTTTGGTCGAATAGAAGGACATACTTCGAATGGTTGTAGGATGCTACTAGGACTTTGCATACTTTGTGGATCCCCCGATCATAGAATAAAAGATTGTCCTATAGCTCCTCTACTAACCAATAGGCCAAGCTAGAATCAACAGCTCGGAGGAGCACAACGGCAAGGACAAGCATTTGTAGCTCTGGCACAACCCCAAGACCAAGGTAACTCGTGTAGATTTCCTTAAAAGCCTTTTATAGTTATAGTTGTTAATTAGGGTACATGCTTAGTATATCCTAGTTGGCTTTAGATATTATTGATTTTTAGTTTCCTATTAATTTTCTTTTCAACAATGATCTCCCTAACTTACCCTAAGAGTTGATGTTAGAAATTGCTTGCATATATTGCTCTATAAATATAAACTGGTGTTGTTTGATTTTTGAGGAAAAAAATATTTTAAGGGGGTAGGATGCAACATCCCCTACCAAAATACTGTATAATAATAATAGAAAAATAAATAAAAAAGACACTAGTAAATATTGTGTAATAATTTATTTTTTTATATTGATTGTAGTTCTATAACGATAATAGTGTAACACTAGGGTTCATAAGTGCCGTAAAGACTCATATTAAGGTTTGATATAATATTTGGGCAATTTTAATATTTTAGGAATTTTTTTGAAATTTTTAGATAATTAAAAACTAAGAAAATATATTTTTCTAGGGCTTCTAGAATTTACTGTACAAACATACGAGTGTAAAATAATCCCAAAATATTTTTCTAGGTTTACTATTTCATTTTATATTTTCTAGAATTTTCCAAAATGTTCTGAATATTTTTAATTTTTATTATGAGTTAATTAAATTAAAACTAAATAAAAACTAATTTCTGAAAACAAAAGAAAAAACCCACATAATACCCAGTCAACGGCAAGCGGACCTACCTGTCAGCCATTGTAGCCAAGAAAGGTGGGCCCACCTGTCATTGACCCACCCGAGCGGGTGTGGGCGCGATTGGGTCCTCGAGCCGCGGATCCGAGTCTGAGTCAGACTTGGAGAGCCATGTACGTTGGCCACCGTTCGATCCGAGCAAGAAAACATGGATGGTCGCCAAGTGACCCCCCTACCCTAGCCCTGGCTGATCTATTCGCTATATATATAGTATTATATTTAGGGTTTTATCAGCCGAATAATTAATAGAGTGAGAGAGATTGAGGAGGCTTCTCATGTAGGGTTTCTCCAACTTCTAGAAGTTATTACTCCTAGCTCCAGACTCCAAACGCATCTCTGCTTCTTGCGTTGGAACATTCGTGAGGTATAGTTTCTGAATATGTAATTTTTTGCATAAATTATGAACCTATTTTTGTGGAAAATTTGTGGAGTGTCGGTTATCTGAAATTTGACACATTTAAATCTTTTTGAGATTCTGGGAGATCCCGAACTTGGAATGACGATCTGTTTGAAGCTTCAGAAAGCCAATATGATAAACTAAAACATATATTTTTCCTATAATTAAATATGCAAGTTTACTATACTGTAAAATTTGTGCAATAGAGACGTAACTAGAAAACAAAAAAAAATTGTCCTCTGTGTGCATATTAGCGATAACTTTTTACCAACTCGAGATTTTAGGGAAACCGTTGATTCTATCATTCATGTAGCGCTAAACTCTATAGGATTTCAAACACAAATCAAGAATTTAAGTTGGTTGACTTTTGGGTCAACAGAATGCCTCGATTTGTGTGCCACGAATTTCAAATTTGTAAAGTTAATTTTTTTAACAAAATCTCGAAATATCATTAAAATCAGAATATAATTAGATTAAATTAATATTTTAGGCTATTTTATTCAGAATTAAATCGATTAGAATAAGAATCTATTCGACTACTTTTTTAGATCTAACTTCTTTCATTTATGTGACGGGGTTGATCGAACGATGTCTTGAGTTATGACTTCATCTTTTTTTGGCGCATGCAAGTATCAGTATGACCTATATTGCCAATACTTTATGTTGTATATGTTCTTTTCTTGATATTGTTGGTTTACTTTTTTTTTTTGATGTACGAAGTTATACTAGTCATCATCATACATGATCATCTAACAATTTTTGTTCCAATGTTCAATATTATATGTTCAATGTTTAATATTCAATGTACAAGTTTAAATTAATGTTAAAGTAATTATGTTTATTTATGAGTGAGTCGGGCGAGAGAATACAATTAGTATGCATGTGGTCTACGCAATGTTCAAATCCACAATGTCAATTTTGGTAGCAGTCATTACACCTCACGTACCGACTGTCGTATGTCCTTATCCATCCACATGCAAAAAACTTCTATTCTAAAACACACAGTACACGTGCCTTGATTAATGTTTTAACTTGTCTAGTAGTCATCTTCTCTTGAGTATACTTCTATACCATTACCATGTCATTGTTGTACTTTCAGTTTCTCGTATTGTCTAGTGGTTCATCTTACCTTAGTTATACTCTTATATTATTTCCTTGCCTTGGTTGTGTTTCTGTGAGACTCGTCTCACTGTTCTATTATACTTACTCGACATACGCATATTATACACACTACTATAAATTACGGGATTAGCAACGTTTTTAGCGACGTCAAAATAAAACGTCGCTGAATTATAGGTTTTTAGTGACATCCATATAAAACGTCGCAATACGTCGGTGATAGCGACGTGGAACGACGTTTAGCGACTATAATTATTATAAATATATAATATGTCACAAGGTAGTCACTAAATATCGCTAATTTTTTTATTTTAGCGATGTTTAGTGACGTTTATGTATTTAAGTCATAGTATATTATTATATCCGCGATGTTTAGCAACGTATAGACCGACATCGCTAATTTATTTCATATAGGGTTTGATGAATTTCTCTTCCCCCATTTCCTTCAAAATCTCAAAAAATTTAAACACCCCCCCATCCTGGCGCCCCACCTCGGCGACCCCCCTCCACCCGCGTCATCCCCCCTCCGGGGTACTGCTCCTTCCGTCAGCTCCTCCTTCCTCCGGCTCCCCTTCTCCCTCCGACGTCCTCCCCCTCCGGCGTCTCCTCCTTCCTCCGGCTCCCCTCCTCCCTCCGGCGTCCTCCCCCCTCCGGCGGCTCATCCTCCCTCCGGTGTTCTCCTCTCTCCAGCTCCCCTCCGCCTCACTCGGTGAGCTCCTCTCTCTGTCTCCTTTCTCTGTCTCTCTCTCTCTCTCTAACACGACACAACACAACACAATAAGACACGATATGACACACACTAACCCTAACTCGGACACACACACACACACGCACGCAGACACACTAACACATGCGGACACTAACCCTAATACTGACACGGACACATGGACACACACAAACATAGACAAGACATGACATGCCACAGACACACGGACACAAACAAGACACATACATAGACATGGCAAGGGATACAATATAGACACATACACTGGGCTCCCATCTATATGGCATTTAGGCCCATATGTCATAGAGGTATTTATAATGGGTGACCCAAAATGAATAAATTATACTTTATTACCAGAGATTTTAACCAAGTAGAAAGAGTATAACCTGCCCACATATTTTGAGCTATATGCGACTGTGAGTACCATCTTTTTTGTCATGATCAGCCAGCTTCATGCCTTCCTTGTGAACAGCTAACATAAGTTCTCCTCTCTCCTGATCTCTCCTGCAATAAGCTAAGTAACCCTAGTCAAGTTGAGTGTAGAAGAAGATAGATTAGCTTGCTAGCTAGTAGTGTCTCGCCAATAATAATGAAAAAACAACAACAAACTATATAATTCAAGAAATTACCTAAACCTAACCTCAAAGAAAATTTTTAAAAAACCAGAACAAGAACACACACACACACACACATACAGAAGAGACATTTACAAGGAGCGAGAGGAAAAGATATGAAAACAGTCAATGGTCTTGCATGCGTATAATGGGAACAAGTGCAGTAATTCACTAAGGGCTTTTTTGGGAAGAAAAACCCTGAAATGAGACAACGCAGCTTCCACTAGGAAGCCGCCATCATTCAATGGTTTCGTCCAAAAATATGGAAGCAATAAATTACTATTCACCTAATCTGCAGCTAGAAAAACTCGAAAGTCAGGAAAGATAGACATCACTATTTTGACTTGTCCTTCACTTTATTTATCATATTTAAGGATGCACTCAATTTGTGCACTCCATTGTTTTAGACACAGACCCTAACCCTATCTCTTTTCTAGTTAGCTGTCTGATTTTAGACGCAACCATGCATATCTGCAGCGTATATAATACGATGTAGATCTCAACTCAAGGAGAGTCATATACACGGACACGGGAATGACTCTTCAAAGCCGAGACACGATATACGGTATTGGCTTCTTTTAGAACTCGTATCCAACTTGGGCTGATGCTTCTTGCTGTACGAGCTATTGCATTGACTACTGCAGACTGCTAAACCTGCTGTTGAAGGCTCTGTAGTGCACTGGCTCTGCTGCTACTTGCTGAGTTTACTTGCTGTTGTACATCCTTTCTGCTGTCCACTGCACAGTGTTGCTGCACACCGATTCCTCACTACTGCACTGTGCAGTACATCTAGCTGCTACTGCTATAAACTGTTGTATGCTTCCCCTTGTACTGTGGTAGAACAGAGCTGCACACTACTCAGTTGTGCTCCTCCTTACTGTGCTAACACAGAGCTGCACAATGCTCTCCCTTCAGTTGATCACTGCCAAATAATGTACACTGAAAACTGTGAGCTGCTTTCCCTAGTGACCCGAGCTCACTCAATCACTCAAATAACCATACTTGAAGGTAGCAATGAGTATCAGTGCATGTATTATATTTAACGATGAGTATATATGCTAGGACTAGGAGTATCAGTACATGTACTGTATTTAACGATGAGTATATACTTGAAGGTAATTGTATATTCATTTTTGCTGCAGAAGTATCTAGAAATGGATATGAATTACTATCTGCGTCATCATTCGTGGATGTACAACCGTCATCCTGATGACATGTGCGGCGTGCGGGATAAATTCATTGAGGGTGTACAGTAGTTCCTGCAGTTCGCCAAGGCGTTCCCTCAGTACATAGACGGTACCAAAATTAAGTGTCTGTGTGTGTGATGTCGCAACTTAAAATATCATCCAGAAGTGGAAGTCATATATCATTTGTACTCGAAGGGTTTCACGCCGAATTACAATCAGTGCACTGCGCACGGAGAACTTGTATCTTTAGCATCGGAGTCAGAGCCTTATGTGGAGCCGTATATGGATGTCCACGACCACGCTGCTTACGACGACGGGTGGGTGAACATGGTTTTTGATGCAGCGGGGCCTAGTTTCGATCCGGATAATCATTATGTAGCTGAGGAGGCAGCGAATACTGATGCTATGAAGTTCATGGAGTTGCTGGAGAATGCAAGGACTCCATTATATCTTGGTTGTGAAGACCATTCACCGTTGGAGGTTATTACAAGATTGTTGAGCATCAAGTCCAATTTTAACATGTCGCAAGAATGCTATAACCGACTGATGGATTTGATTATAGAGATCTTACTAGAGGATGCAAAGTTGTATAAAGACTTCTACCGATCTAAGATGATGGTGAGATCGCTCTGGATGGGATATGAGAAAATCGATGTATGTCACAACGGGTGCATATTGTACTACAAAGACGACAAGGATGAAGATGCGTACAGATTCTGTGGTGCTGATAGCTATAAGGCTATTGGAAGAGGAAAGTCTGTTGATGCAAAGAAGCCTACCGATTCGATGCACTACTTGCCTTTGACGCCGCGGTTGCAGAGGTTGTTTATGGTAAATGAGACTGCAGAAAAAATGAGTTGGCATAGGCGAAAACAGATCGAAGGAGTATTGGATCATCCATCCGATGGAGAAGCATGGAAGCACTTTGATCGAGAGTATCCAAATTTTGCTTCGGATCCGCGTAATGTCATATTGGGGCTCTCCTCTGACGGTTTTACCCCATTTGGACTTTCGGGCTCCAATTATTCGTGTTGACCTGTGATCGTCACTCCGTACAATCTACCACCTTGGATGTACATGAAGACTCCGTATATGTTCCTAATCGTTATTATCCCGGGTCCGAACAATCCGTAGAGGAACATCGATATATATTTACAGCCTTTGATAGATGAGTTGAATCAGCTGTAGGAATTAGGTGCCAACACGTACGATGTTTCCAGAAAGTAGAATTTTCAGATGAGGGCAGCACTTATATAGACCATCAACGACTTTTCAGCATATAAAATATTATCGGGATGGAGCACTCATGGTCGTCTTTCATGTTCGTATTGCATGGACCGTACTAAGGCTTTCAGTTTAAAATACGAAGGCAAATCATGCTTCTTCGATTGTCATCGACAATTTCTGCCGAAGGATCATCTGTACCGGAGAAACAAGAATGCTTTTCGTGCGGGCGTTGTGGAGAAGGCCAATCCACCGCTAAGGTGGCCCAGATACACGATATGGAAAGAGGTAAAAGATTTATCAAGTGCTATCGAAGATCCTGCTAAGGGGTATAAGTGTGACGGATTTGGTCGCACCCATAACTGGACGAAGAGGAGTATATTCTGGAATATGCCATATTGGAGCACCAATCTGATCAGACATAACCTTGATGTCATGCATATCGAGAAGAATATGTTTGATAACATAATTAATACTGTAATGGAGGTAAAGGGGAAGACAAAAGATAATTCGAAGGCCAGGTTGGACTTAGAAGAAATATGTAGATGTCCTGCGTTGCATTTGATAGAGGAGGGGAATGGAAAGTTAAAGCAGCCCAAGTCAGTTTTCTCACTGGAGAAGGAGGACAAAGGGAGACTTTGTAGGTGAATTCAGGGTCTAAAATTTCCAGACGGGTACGTGTCAAACTTGAGAAGATGCGTCGACCTCAAGGAGAACAAACTGGCGGGTATGAAGAACCACGATTGTCGCGTATTCATGGAGAGGTTAATTCCGATTGTATTTTAGGAATTCTTACCGTAGGTTGTTTGGGATCCATTGACAGAGCTCAGCATATTTTTCAGAGATCTTTGTTCTACTAAGTTGCTCGTCGATCGTCTATAAAAGCAAGAGAAGGACATTGCGGTAATACTATGTAAGCTCGAGAAGGTATTTTCTCCTGG
The DNA here is from genome assembly GCA_036927795.1 of Iris macrosiphon. Classification (NCBI taxonomy): domain Eukaryota; kingdom Viridiplantae; phylum Streptophyta; class Magnoliopsida; order Asparagales; family Iridaceae; genus Iris; species Iris macrosiphon. The sequence continues at coordinate 2,295,244 of JAYESA010000022.1, forward strand.
ATTCTTCGACTCTTTGGAGCATTTGCCAATTCATCTTTCCCATGAGGCACGTGTTGGTGGTTCTGTCGATTATCGGTGGATGTACCCCTTCGAACGGCATCTGAAAGACCTAAAGAGAAAGGTAAAAAACAAGGCACGGGTTGAGTGCTCTATTTGTGAAGCTTATCTTCTCGAGGAGATTGCAAACTTTTGCTTGACGTATTTCAAACCTAATGTTACTACTAATAGAACGAGAGCTCCGAGAAACGATAACAGATATCAGGAATCTAATGATGCAATACTCAAAGTATTCAATGCTTCCGGAAAGCCTTCGGGGAAAATGAAGAAGAAATATTTGAATGACGATGAGCTAAGGGCTGTTCAGTTGTATATATTACTCAATTATGACGAGGATAAAGTGGAGAAGCTAGAGGGGTAAGTAATTAATACATCCATGTTTACATCATCTTAATATAATATTATAAGCTACTATTATGCTACTAATCAGCGGTTGCTTCATTATTTTTCAGCACATATAATAATGAGTTGAGGTTGGTTAGACCCTATATAACAGACGAAGAAGTAGAACAAGAAATAAGATGCCATTTTCCTTCTTGGTTGAGCACATATGTAAGGATCTTGGTAATTACTTTTTCTTTCTGCACTTGCACAATAAATAACTTATTATCATTACTTTGGTATTTAGGTCGATCGTCTAATAATACCCGAGACTGAATCTATTAGAACTCTAGCCAAGGGACCAATTACTTCTGTTAAAATATGGCCAAGTTTCTGTGTGAATGGGTTTAGGTTCAAGTCAACAATTGCTCCGATCAAAGACAACTTTATGGATCTTGATTCCACAAAAAATAGTTATTTGTGTATCAAATCGTCGAACTACAAAGACGTCGATCCAGGCAATAATTTATTTGGCATCTTACGAGAGATTGTGGAGTTGACATATAATTATAGTATAGAACCTGCTAAGATCGTGCTATTCAAGTGTGAATGGTTTGATTCGATTCAAGATCAAGGTTGGAAAATTGACAAGCATGGCCTTGTGGATATAAACTACAAGCGTAGATATCAAGGCTATGAACCATTTGTCCTATCAAGTCAGGCTCAGCTCGTGTACTTCACAACTTATCCTAGACGGGGAACAGTGAGGTCGGATTGGTGGGCAGTATGCAAGACTAAAGCTAAAAATACCTTTGACATTGACGAAATAGCTTATCAGGAGGATGAGCTACCTCTTGTAATAAATATTGTAGATGTGGACTCAACGGAAGTTATTCATTACACGAGTAGTAATGTAGAAGATGTACAATTATCCGAAGAGAAAGATGAAGATGAAGATGAAGTAGATGAAAGTAAAGATGAGGAGGAAGAGGAAAAGGAGGACGAGGAAGGCGAACAAGATGAATTTTCTGAAGATGATTGAAAATAAAATATTTTACCTGTAGAATGTACTATATTTTGACTATAGAATGTACTATTTTGACGAAGATATGTATTATATTTTGACTGTAGAATATACTATCCATTTAGACTTGTGACACCACTAGTTATTTACTGTACAATTCTATGAATGCTGTGAGATATGCATAATATTTTGATTGTAGAATATACTATATATTTATGTATTTGTTTATTCATCATATGTTTTTACCAGGTATGACAGGATGACGTAGAGGGTTCGGCAGGTCCCGAGGTAGACGGAGTGCTCCTCCGGTACTGCCTACTGTTGGTTCTAGATCCTCGTCACCTAGTACTCCAGTATATCGATCAGTCACATCTCCGACTGCGATGACGTTATATGGCATCACTCCTGGGATTAGTAGTTACAGGCCTGATAGTACTCCCTCGTCCAGCATTCCTTCTGCTGACAGAACCATGGAGACAGATGATCATATGGAGGAGGTCGAGCCGATGTTGTCCCAACATCAGCTAGATCCTCCATGCGTACCTCTGGAGGAGACAAGGACAAAGATTTAGGCCGACAGTATAAAGTAAGTCAATTAGATGGTTTAGCATCATATATATTGTGTATTTCTTTATTCATCATATATTGACTTTTTGATCAAAATAATTATCTTTGTATAGATATCGTCCCTCGTCGGTACAGAGACGCCTGGGCCTCTTTCTGAGAAACAACTATGGTGTCCCTTGGAGCAACTACTCTGAAGCTCAGGAGGAGAGAAAGGCGTTCTGGTTTGCGCACTTCAAGGTAAAAGTATATTATATAAATTCTCTAATTTATGCATATTATATAACTTACTAAATTATTTATTGTAGCGAACGTATTTCTATCCTACGCACCGGGCTGAGTTGATTGAGCAGATGTTTCCTGCCGTTGCCGCCAAGCTTATCCGTGATGCTCTGGATGACCAGAAGGGTCATGATCACGTTGGAAAACCGATTAAAGTTTGGATCACGCTTGAGCAGTGGACTGCGATGAGGGCTTGATTCAACGATCCGAGGTACAAGGAAAGGTCTGAGAAGGCCAAGGCGGCTAGGGGGAAGGCACCAAAGTGGTGTGGTGGCTCGATTCCGATGACGGAACATTTTCGTCATTTGGTATATTTTTTATTTCTGATATATTACTTTAATGCAAGTACGATAAAATGGTAGTAGGAAAAAATATTTAATTTTAGTACTAAATAATATATTTTTAATAGGTACAGAGGGGTGAGGATGCAAACTTGGTGACAGTCTTCCTGGCCACCCATCGAAAGGATGAACATCTTATTGATGAGAGGGCCTCTCCCTCGTCCACCAATGTAAGTATTACTTTTCTTTGTGTTAATTTTAATATAACTTAGGCAATTATCGAATATCCAAATTTTTCTAGGCCGAGTATCTTAGGCTGTGTGAGCGGGCAACTGCTAGTGCACCTACAGCGGGAGAGGCTGGTAATTTCTCGCAGCTCTCTCCAGCTCCGTCGGCGGATGAGCTGTGGGTGACCACCGCTGGTGGTCTCCAGAGGGGTACGTACTACGGTACGGGATCCTATGGTGCCCTTGTTATGATGCAGTCATCTAGGGCCTCTCCGACAAGTGCGCATTCCCCACATCCCTCGCAGTCGTCGGCCCGAGTCCAGGAGGTCGTTAACTGTCAGATTGCATCTCTCCATGACTAGTTGCAGCGAAGGATAGAGGAGCAGCCCCTGTCCCAGCCGCAGGCAGACAATGCAACGCTCATAGCACAATTTGATATGCTCGAGCGCAGCATTATGGAGCTCTAGGATTTGACAGCTGATCTTAGAGCGTCGACAGAGCGCAGCATAACGGAGCTGCATGCATCACAGCTGTCCATGGGCGAGAGGCTGACAATGATGCAGGATTCAATGGTTCATAGCAGTACAAGGCTATTTTCTACCATGGATTCATACAATCAGCGACTAGCAGAGTTGGAGCGGATATGTCCTCCTGGTGCGCCTACATCGACACAGACTCCACCGACGTCATTGCCTTCTCCATCGACATCGGTGTCGATTTTACGGGAGCAGTATGATCAATTCTTATCCCTCATGCGCGCCAGTGGTCATCCTCCTGCAGATCCGCAGTAGTCCAAGTTAGGACCTTTTTTGATTGTTTGTGTTTCTGACCTATGATATTTGGTCATTTATGAATATTGTTTATTTTTGAGGCATTCAGACATTATTTCTTGTATTCTTTAGGACGAGTCTTTCAGACTCAGTTGTGTGGATATTTTTTGTATTCTTTACGACGATATTTTCTCCTGATTCGGTTTACAATCTCAATATTTTGTTTTCTTCAAATTTTATTATATCATTTATATTAAATATATTTTAACTTACCGATGTTGAGTATTCAACCGAAGGGGGTCGACGAACCCAGCAAATTCAACGAAGGGTTGGTCCGGGTCTATTTGCACAAATTATGAATTCATAAACTGTAGAAAGAATAGTTTAAAAACAATTCAGTATTCATTTTTTTATTTTTTAGTATCTTGCGACATTTTTAGCGACGTTTTGCGACGTCTACTCACGTCGCTAATTACGTCGCTGAATACGTCGCTATATACGTCACTAAATCCGTCGCTACACACGTCGCTAAACAAGTCGCTGTCTGTCGCAAATTGCTGACATGGCAGTATTAGCAGGTCATAATAACGTCGCTAAATTAGTCGCACAACGTCGCAAAATGAGTCGCACATACGTCGCTATATACGTCACTATTTACGTCGCTATAAACGTTGCTATCTACATCGCTAATTTAGCTACATATATCGACAAAATTATACGTCGCTAATTTAGCAACGTTGCATCGCTAAACGTCGCTAATATAGCGACACATATATATCGTTAAAAAATGTCAGAATAGCGACATTTGGCGACATTTTTTCTGTCAGCGACTAGTTTAAAGGCGACTTCAACAAAATATCGCTAATTACGTCGCTAAAATTATTTAGCGACATTTTTTGGCCATTTAGTTATGTTTCTTTACGTCGCTAATTTGACTTATTCTGGTAGTGACATGTATAGCTTACTTATTGTTTAATTGTTTACATCTTGATTTATGTCATTCATGCATTATTTAGGTTATTTTTGTAAGTTTCTCTTAGTTGCATTCTTTGGACCGTTGGTCCCTTGATTTTCTTGGTGGGTGGCTGTGATGAACCCGGGTGAGAGGCATGAATTATGATCCAGTGGCCTACAATCAATCACATGGCTATATACGCAATTTTATTCTCTTTCCTCCACTTTTTTTTTATATTTCTCTTTCCTTCTTCATTTCTTCCCCAGCAGAGAGCAACAGTTGAGCTTGGCCTTGGTTGTGGGTGACCTTGGTAGTATTTGTATTGTGCTATAACTTGACCGTAGGCAAGTATATCTTGCCAACCAAAGGAACAACCTTGGAACTTTCTTAGATTCTTAGTCTAGCTTATTTTATTCATTTGATCGGTTTTATTTTTTGGTAATACTTCCCATTGATGATTTTATTTTCCTTGGATTGGATTGCTCATGGAGCTCAAGAACAGCAAGTCAGAGAATGCAAAGTTGTCGTGAGAATGCATACAAAAAGTACGTAGGGAACCCTTGTCGCATAAGCGAAGTTCTAGTAAGCGCACTTGTGTGTGTTTGACAAATTTCTTAGAAAGTGTGCCAAGATATGTTAAGTACTCGGGGCGCACTTCTCTACTTTTACATACGTTTTATACTATAGCAATTCCTTCAAAAGTATGCCAATTCTACTTGGCACACTTTTGAATGGGTCTGCAAGTCATCAAGAATGTACGCCACTACTTAAAAAGCTAAGTTGACGCACTTTACAGATATTGCATAGTTGGCGCACTTTGGTAAACTTTTCTTACCGGCACACTTTGTCCCTTCTGGAGAATGGCACACTTTGTTGTGTGGCACACTATATGGCATTCTCCAGAGATGGCGCACTTTGTAGCCCTTTGTAATTACTTAATGACTAAGCAATAACTTTTGACCATTCTAGAGAATTGTGTTTACGACTGCAGGGTCGTCTTGAATGCTGTGACATGCCTTGGAACTTGTATTTTATCTTTTAGTAGACCTTCCTGAACTTTTTTGTGCGCCAAACCTCACTACTGGCATACTTGATGAAAGTGTGCCAAAGTCGTAGCTTGGGTACTATTATTTGTGCGCCAATGATAGATTTATACGCCAAGCTCCTAGCTCGCGCACTTCTATCATTATGTGCCAAGGTCCTAGAAGTGCGCTTTAGTATGATTTGTGCACCACCTATTGCTCCGAGCACTTTTGTATCAAAGTGCACAAAAACTGTCCGGACTAGTGATTTGTGCGCAAAGACTATTTTTTGGCTATTTGTGCGCCATACTCGTTTTGACAATTTGTGCGCCAATAGTGATTTTTGGCCCATTGTGTGCGAATATTATTTTCTTACCTAATTTATATGCATGTATGACAATATTCTCTTAAATATGCTTAACTCTTGATGATTCTCTAGTTCTTTTTAATCCCGTTATTTTAGTTAATCATGGTTATTTCCTGAATATGACATTCTTGATATTGATCTAAATTTTCTGACATGATCTAGTAATTTTATATTATAAATGAACTTCTGAATCTTGATATAGAATTGATAATACTGATAATCCTTATCATGTACTGATAATCCTCATCATGTACTGATAATCATGATACTCCTGATAGTGGCTCGATGTAGTGCACCATCCTGATACTCCTGATCTTGATAATTCTGATAGTGGCTCAACGTAGCGCACTCTGTCATGACCCACATCCATTGTAAGGGCACAAATACGTGGATACATCCAGCCTACATCTCAGCATCGGTGGTAGAACGCTGTCTAGATCAACAATACTATCTAAATATCTCACACAATATATATATAAGGTACCTGTCATGATATCCCAACTCTAAATGGAGGACCATATGATAATATGATAATGGAAAACAGTACTCAATCACAATAACAAACTAGAGGATGATAAAGCACGATATGGAATAGAAGAAAAGAAAATAAGTCATAAAATAATACAAGTCCAAGTATAATCTCAACACAAGATCTCAAATAATAATAAAATGCCAAATTCTAACTGACATGTACAATCTCATGAATGAACTAACTATGCCTCAACAACTGCTGGTGCTAACTCAACAGGCTCTACGGGTGATAACTCAGCTAGCTCACCATCTTGTGGCCCGTATTGTGTAGAAGACCAGTCCTCTAATGAATCATCTAAAAAAAAAATATCCAGTCAGGATTAGAGCAAAGTACAACCCAAATAGCAGTTCCAATAATTGATAAAAATTATAAAACAGTAATAGCAATTAACATAAATGATAGAAGTAATTGAACTAGCATGTATCACGAGAAAGAGCATCACGATAAATAATAGTAAGAACTAAGAACAATATGATGAGGAATACTAATATAATGAACTGGAATAGAGGAAACAATATATATATAATGTGCCTTAAAATATCAGTAAGATAATGCGATCGGCTTGGGCCTAATATGAGATATATATAAAAGGTTAGCTAACGTGATCACGCGTGAGTGACATAATCTGCTAACTATCACGGGCTATAATAAATCACGGGCTATAAGGTATGATCACATATCTACTAATATATCCCCAACCCTCCGACTAGTACAAGGATCCAAATCATGATACGTTATAACACGTATATCATACTACACGATCTATAATATCATGTACTATGATCACGGTCTATATAATTACTAAGATATTACGGTAATCACTGAGTAATCACGAAGCATGACACGACGATCACTGAGTAACCATGATAATAATATCTCATGACTAAGATCCAAGTATACCAATTCGTGAAACCATCGTGTCAAGAATCAAATATATCAATACAAAATAAATAAAATATAGAGGCTACCAAATAAGAAAACTATCAAATAATGTACTCTCTTGGGATCCGATGCAAGAAAAAGTAAACAATGCTCAGCTGTAGTCCAAGAGTCCTAGATATAGGAATACAAGTTTTACATATAAATTTGAAAGAAAAACATACATAACTAGTTCATGGTGATGATTTTAGGTCAATTCTAGGTTCATATTAGGATATACTAGCTGATATTAGCTAATACTAGTCAAATTAGGTTATTACCTTGCTACACTAGGTTTTCAAAGTCATACTATATCCATCTAGTGAATATTATTCTTATACTAACTAGTTTAGTGGTCATACTAAGTATACTAGCTCATACTAGTCTTATACTAGTTATCACTAGCTTACACTAGCCAATATTAGTTATACTAGTTAATACCTTGCGGTATTAGCTATACTATTCATTAATGCTAAGGTATTTACATACCTACTCATGAACACTAATTATCATATATATTAGAGTATCTTAGAATCTATAATTTTAACTAACTAACACTAATATCTTTATATATACTCATTCATACCATACTAACCCACTACAGCATGTGTACTGCTAACAACACCCTCAGATATCTGAGACACTCAATCTCACCAATACATGCTATACTATCCAACCTATAACTTAACACATAAACTTCTATCTCTCAGATCTGATCCTCAACTATACCCCAAATACCCTATCAATTGAACCCTCAATATTCTAAGTTCTGATACAAGCACTCCCCAACCTTCCTGCACATTGCACCAAGACTCCCCGAGTACTCCTATTCATGGCCTGATACTCTATTTCTGTCTCATTAACTAATATATCATACTCATATTGCACCAAGACTCTACTCCACTTAACCTACCTCAGTTAACTGAGATACAAAATATTTTATCTCCACTTACACAGTTCTGGTATTCAACTAATGACACTCCCTTAGTTGTTGTTATTGATGCTTGGTGCATCTGAGAATGGATCCCCTCCTATTCAGTCTTGGATACACCTGTGCATCCCAAGCACAGATGTGCACAGATCCAAAAATCTCCAGGTCTGTGATAGGCCTCTCTCTCTCCACACACACACACACATGATCAACTACCTCCCCTTTTACCTGTGCACATGAGTGCACAGGCCTACTGCCACCACACTGATGTCACAGAACAGAACTCCTGAACCTTCCTTTGTCCTGCCCGACACTTCACACTCCTCTTCTTCATATTTGTGCATAATTGCACACTCATACTCACTAGTGTTACTAACAGAACACACAATACAACTACTAAGCAAACTAACACAAACTTACTCTCAAAATCACACAATACACTCTCAAGCACAATTCACTTCCCCTATACACATGGACATAACTAATCCCCCTCTATATGAACCAAGCCCTCACAAATCATGAAATCTATACACTCCTATATGCCCATCTCTGAAGGTCACACACAACCCATACACAGCTATCCCACCTTCCATAGTCCCAATACACTCCCCTTTATAGCACACACAGACCCAAGTTTTCTCCCCCCTCACTCACAGACACAACACCACATTCTAGCATCAGTAGACAAGCATACACACTAATTCATATGAACACTTAACTGTATATATACATATATACACTCACACACAATAATACATACAGTAGTGGCATTCTAGCAAACACCTAGTGGGTATCAATGTATCACACCATGATACACCTCAACTAAGACACCAAAACCCCCAATATCTATGAAATAAATAAATAAATAAATAAATATATATATATATATATATATATAACATAAATTATGATATATAATATCTAAAATAATTAGTTACAATAGAAATCGAAGAGTAATTACACTATTATGCACAAAACCCCCAAAATGAGCCTCGTATCATAACGTATCACACCGTATAATGATACATCCTACTCGTATCTAATTCTGGACACGTATATAGCCTGACAACCCTAATCTAAGTCTAATTAGATCTAATTGGTCTCATGACACACACTTGATGTGTTAATCTCGGAATTTCTCCTAATTTGACATAAAAACCTATGTGATTCCATAATACAAGTCATATGAACCTAGTTCTTGATCCTTTAAGTAGCCCTAAGCCAAAAAATGATTCTTAATGATTAAATGCATGCATTAGAGTCTAAATTAAGGGGTGGATTCAGAATATACCTATTGGGAGATGAATTCTAAATAAAATACTCAATGGACACAATTAGGAGACAATCTCCTTGTCAATTCCTCCTCCTTCAAGTGCTCTTTACAATCCAAGCTCCAATACTTCTTAGATGGTAAAATTGAGAGAGAATGGGTGTGAATTTGATTGAATTTGGTGAAGAGATACGTCAATTTGGGAAAAAACACAATTGATGATCTAATTAAAATAAACTAATAAAGAGGAGAGAGAATAAAGAGCCTCATATGGCCGGCCCCACCCTGCTTCCCCTCCAAGTCACAACAAAATGTCCACCATGCCCCCCACTAGTTAATTATGAGTAATAATTAAGAAGGGCTATATTGGAAAGGCTTTAAACTAATACAAATTAAACTAATCTCCTTAATTAACTAAGAAAGAGGGTCTAATGGGCTTGGTCTTATGTTGGGCTCAAAATGTTGTCATGACTAACTAATTGGTCCACTAATGACAAGTCCAATAAACATAGGCTAGCCTACTAACAAATAATTAAATAGCACAAGAACAATTTAAATAAATAACACAATATAAAAAAATATCAATTACTAAATAATAATTATACTAAATGACCAAAGTATCCTCATCTAGAAATGTAGTAGTGACAAGTTTACCCTCCTTAAAAAAATTTGTCCTTGAAATTTAAGGAAGAACTTAGCACTACAAGAAGCAATCACCACAAGCAAGAAAGAATGATACCTCACGGCTCAATGAGATAATGGTATCACTCACGCATGTCATCTTATCTCTCTCTGGTAGACTCTCCCGGAGAGTGATGCCTCTATGCGACGCGTACCAAGAAAATTATCTGGTTTCGCAGCACCTTCTTCCTGGGATCCAAAATCTCCACTAGCTACTCTGGGTAGCTGAGAGGTAGACCCACCTCGATCTCTGAGTGATCCAATAGGTGACTAGGATCTGCCACATACCGTCTCAGCTGTGACATATGAAACACATCATGCATTCCCTCTAACGTAGGTAGCAAGTCTAGTCTGTAGGCCACTGCATCGACTCTCGTAAGAACACTGAAAGGTCCAATATACCGTGGACTAAGCTTTTTGCCTCCACCAAAGCGAATAGTACCCCATGTCAGAAAAATCCGCAAGAAGACCAGATCGCCAACCGAGAATAAAATACAGCCTTAACACTCAAACTAAAACAAAGCAATCACAAGCAATACAAAAAAAAATCTATACCTCAAAATCTAAAGGTCTCCGGTGACTATCGGCCCAATGCCGCTGTCTGTCTTGCGCCATCCGAAGTCTATCCCTAATCAGCTTTACCTTCTCTGCTGCATCCATAATCATCTATGGTCCCAATAAGACTCTCTCGCCAACATCATCCCAAGATAGAAGAGTGCGATATCTTCGACCATATAAAGCCTCGAATGGTGATATCTCAATACTGGCATGGTAGCTGTTATTATAAGCAAACTCTACCAGGTGAAGATGATCCTCCCAAGATCCTCTGAAATCTAAAACACAAGTGTGAAGCATATCCTCGAGAGTCTGAATAGTCCTCTCCAACTCTTCGTCTGTCTTGGGGTGATATGCGGTACTGAACTTGAGCTGGGTGCCCAAGCTAGCCTATAAACTCCTCCAGAAGTGGGATGTGAAGCGACTACCCCGATCCGAGACTATGCTCACAGGAACTCCATGCAATCTAATAATCTATCCCACATACATCTCTGTCAGCTTCTCCATAGATGTACCCACTTTGAATGGCAAGAAGTGGGCTAATTTGGTCAACCAATCCACGATGACCCAAATTGCGTCTTTACCTCCTAGTGAATGTGGAAGCCCTGAAACAAAATCCATAGTAACATGCTTCCATTTCTACTCTAGAATGGGTAAAGGCGAAAGTAAACCACCTAGCCTCTGCCTCTCTACCTTTACCTGCTGGCACACTAAATATTTTGATACAAAGTGCGCTACCTCCAGCTTCATGCCATACCACCATACATGCTCCCTTAGATCTCTATATATCTTGTTGGCACCTGGATGTATAGAGTACTGCGATCAATTCGCCTTCTGAAGAACCTCCTTGTGCAAGATCCCACTTGGCACACACAACCTGTGTAGCGCCCCGTTCTCCCGGTGCGGAGAGCGCGGCTAAGAAACACGAGATGGTATCGTTCGATCGGGATAGATTGAATTAAGAACTCGTCCTCGTTATGGATTTGTTTCTTCGGAATCGATTCCCATATTCAGTGGACCGTGCCCCCGGGATCGACTTAGCGGCAGAGTCAGGAGGGACCTCTCCGCTGCTATCTTTTATTACCTCGATTTTCGATGTCGCTTGTTGCTTTTGTGCTTTGAGTTGGTTTTGGGATTTGCTTGTTTTCCTTGAACGGTTTCGATGGTTTTCATTATTTTCGTTCATTGAACTGCACTTCAATTTCGAGATTGGAAAAGTGGGAGAGGTATTGATCGAGCTGTTCGTAATGCAGGTGAACGAGCAGTAGGCAGCTTGCGAGCGGAGTCGTGAAGCGCCTCTTTCCTTCTCCCTTCCAACTATCTAAGTGAGTGGCTACTATCCCGATTAGCTAGCCCTGCTTCCAAGCTTCACAGCTAAAACACTTGCATTCTTGTGCCCCGATCAAACGATACCAAGTAATAATAAAAGAAACCAAGATAAAAAGGGAATAGACTTGGATTGTATTGCTTGTCATTCAACTTGGGAACGATTACTTACACTGCATGCTTGTTCATTTGGAATGTTCATCATATGTTTCAATTTTAGTTAGAATACATACTTCTTCTATAAATTATGCTATGCATATGGAACATACTTTGATTTGGCATAGATTGATCAGTAAGACTATGCAAAACCGTTTGGCTATGGAGCTTGCTCCTATTCGTTCGAAATTCGTTTGAAATAATTTGAACTAAATGATACTTGATCACGGACAACTTGTGCACAAGGTATTTTGGCTTCCGCGGACGGTCGCCAGGGCACTGGGGCCGATCCGATCCGGGCGAAAGAGTTCGTATAGTCGTTTGTCATGGACGGGATGCTATGTAGCGGGGCTCGCCACCTGCGTTGCATATCATTCTCGTCCCGAGACTATAACCCGTCCCTTTGTGGCAACATGCCAGTGATCCCTGTGTATATTTAAACCTGTTGCAAACTAACTTGTGTCTTCGTGGAAGGGAAGGCAAGGTAAGTATTGTGCAGGTCATTCAGACGGTCAGGTAAAATCCACCGAACGGTGGCACATTCATTTCAGTAAATTCTATATGCTGCTTACTTGTAAATGAACTAAGGCAAGATAGAAACCCACAAATATGCATGCTTTATTAAAACAACGTATTGATTGGTATAGTTCGGTTAGCTCGCATTCACCAATATGTTTCGACATACTGACCCTCGTTGAAACAGGTTCTCCGCACCAAGGCGAACCGAGCGAGGAGCCGAAGTCGTCTTCCCGATCCAGTCAAGCTGTTGGCGCATCCTGACCGTGCCACATTTTAAAGTACTTGAAGAAGAAGCTTGCAAATCTATTTACACAATGCAGCTTCGTGGCAAAGCCGTCCTCCAGCCCGGAGGTCTATATCATTTTGTGTTTATAAAGGGATATAATGTACAGGACTGCTATCTCATTTTGAGTCAACACTTTTGTAAGCCCGTGCGGCAAATTAGCTGACTCGTTCAGGAGTTTGTAATAGATGTTCATTATCAATAAAGAGAACTTTTCCAAGTTTCAAATCTGTGTTTCAATTTATTTGCGTACTCTGAATATGTGCTTGTTATGCAAATCATTAAAGCCTTGTGTGGGCGCAACCCCAGGCCCGTACGGCGGTCATGATTCGGGGGACGCCTCAACGATTCTAAGGAATCGGGTCGTGACAACCTGGTACCGTGCCGTAGTGCTCCGTCCTCTGCAATAGTAAAGTCCTCGGATAATCCCATCTGAAACTATGATCTGATGTTCCTCAGAGACTCATTATCATACTGCATATCTCGAATCATGTCCATCAGCTCTGACTGTATCTGTAGTCCACATATCTGCATCTCCACACCTAGTACCAATACCTTAATACCCAAGCTCTCAAGATCGATAAATAAATATATGTATGTAGTCAAGCACATAGCCACTGGATACATGCTCAAGGCATCAGCAACTACGTTGGACTTTCCTAGATGGTACTGCAATGATATATCAAAGTCCTTCATCAACTCCTACCACCATCGCTATCTCATGTTTAGCTCTTTCTAGATAAACACGTACGTCAAGCTCTCGTGGTCCATGAAGATCTCCACACGCTCTCCGTATAGATAGTGTTTCTATAGCATTAGAGCAAAAATGACCGCTACCAACTCCAAATCGTGGTTAGGGAAATTCTTCTCATGAGAACGTAATTGCCTAGAAGTATAGACAATCACCTTCCCATTCTGCTGTAAGACACAACCCAAACTCTTCCCTGAAGCATCATTATAGATAGTGAATCAACCTACTCCTGATGGCAATGTCAAAACTGGAGATGTCGTCAACCTCTTCTTCAGCTCCTGAAAAGTGGCCTGACTGTCCTCAGTCCAGACAAACTCCATATCCTTCCTAGTCAGCCTAGTCATCGGCTCTGCAATCCTGGAGAAGTCCTGTATAAATCTTCGGAAATAACCTTCTAGTCCGAGAAAATTTCTGATCTTTGCCACTGAACTCGAAGTAGCCTATGACTCCACTGCTGAAATCTTCTTCGGGTCTACTGAGATCTCATCACCTGTGATCACATGCCCAAGTAATTCAACCTTGTCAAGGAAGAACTCACCTTCGAAAGCTTTCCATAAAGCTTCTTCTTCCTGAGAGTCTCTAGAACTATTCTTAGATGCTCCTAATGATCCTCCGGGGTCTTCGAATATATTATAATAACATTAATAAATACCACCATAAACTTATCCAAATACTGATGGAATACCTTGTTCATCATATTCATGAATATTGTCGGGGCATTGGTCAACCCAAACGGCATCACTATGAACTCAAACTGGCCATATCGGGTCCAAAAAATTATCTTTAAAATATCTTCCTTCTTCACTTTTACCTGGTGGTAACCCGACCTCATGTTTATCTTCAAAAATACCTTTGCTCCGCTCAAATCATCGAAGAGATCAGCAATCCTCGGCAGCGAATATTTATTCTTGATAGTAAGATTGTTCAGAGCTCTATAATCGATATACATGTGTATCGACCCATCCTTCTTCGGTACAAACAATACCGAAGCACCCCATGGTGATTGGATTAAATAAAGCCTTTGTCTTACTACTACTAAAATACAGTGATTTAGCGACGGAATATTGGCGACGGTCAATATTCGTTGCCAAGTAGCTACGATTTACCGTTGGTTGGATGACCAATAATCACCATTTCCTAATTAAACAACTATTCGTCGCTAGGTCATCTCCAATTAGTAGCTAGATCGTCCCCAGTTTAAGAAGTCAATTGCGGGAATAATACGAGTAAACATGGTGACGGTCTGGGGATGGATTTTGAGTCGCGGATACGTCGCCTAGATAGTTTATTTGTGACGATGGATTTGGACGCCGTATGTCCGTCGCCAAGTACTGTGCCCTAGGATATATTAATTGGGAGGTTGATTGAATTTTTTATTTCGATCGACCGTGTCTCTCTCTCCTCTCCTCCAGCCCCGTGCCCCCCTCCGGCCTGTGCTTCCCTCTCCTCCGCTCCACTCTCTTCAGTTTTACCCTCTCCTCCCTCCGGCCCGTGCTTCCCTCTCCTTCTTTACCCTCTCGCCGTGCTTCCCTATCCTCTACTCCACTATAAGTCTTTCTCCCCTCTCCTTCCTCTGTTCCCCTCTTAGGTTTGCACTTTTACTTCCCACACTCTAGGGTGTACCATTTGGGAATAATTTATGTAATAATTTCTTGTTACCTCTCTAGGTGTTTGTATTATAGCTTATGTGTATTTGGGGGCTGGCTATTGGAGGCTTGGGTTAGGCCTTGTGCAGTGAGTATTTAGGGGGAGTCGAGTTCAGACAAGGGATGCAGTGCACTTGGGAACTATAAGTGCAGACATGTGCACAGGTGAAGAGGGGAAAAATGCCCAGTCAAGCAGTTAGTTAGGTACTAGTTGGGGGCAGTGGCTTCTTAATTGCAGTAGTGTATTAGATCATAGTGTATCAGATCTTAATGACTGATTGTTATGATGTATCAGGGGTAGAGGTGGTGCACAGGCAGTTAGATGTAGGGCTTGGACTGTGAGGTTGAGCATGTGATATATAAGTGTATCAGTTGTGTAATACATGTGAAGGAGAAGGACATGGAGGATAGTACTCAGGTTGTGTGTAAAGGCTTGGAACACGAGTTCCAATTAAGAACAAATACACTGATATAAGGGGAGAGGGGGAGATCTATGATACCCTCTAACTATAGGATACTCCCATGATACATATTCTCTTTATCCCCAAACATAACTAAAACTATAAGAACACATTTAATATATACACTAGAGTCTAGATAACACAATTAATAGCTCCTACCAAGTGATATAGAAAATTTGGATTACTTCTCTAGTAGGAAAGGACTTGGCCCAATAACGATGAGGCATCGTCCATACAACCATTTGAATTGTGAGGTAGAGACCATGCAGCCGTAGATAATATTGACTGTCCTTCGGCCCCCATCCCTCGGCAATGATGATACCATAACCTATCACTATATTTTATATTGTGAGCTGATGTCTTAGCATTAAATTATGTGGGTTCATCTTAATTCTGTTATTTCCTTCAGATACTATATTTGATAAGAACATATACTGTCACGACCTGCACCCGGTGTATGGGTACAAATCGGAAATAACGCCCAGCCTACGCCGCAGAATCGGTTGTAGAACGTTGTCTGGGTAATCTATCTAACAATATAATGAACCACCAACAATGATAATATACTCAATTACAGAACTAAGATAAAAATGAGAACGAATCAGATAAAGAATAGAATAGTCACAATATAACTCATGAGTCTAAAATAATACATCAATGAGTCTGAAAGAAATAATAAAATAAGCTGGAGACAAATCTAGTACAAGAATACTAAGAAACTATCAAACCCGGGTCAACTATCTCAGTTGGGATAAGTCCCTCCTGAGCCAGGGTCTCAGACTCTAGACCCACAATATCCTGAGTTCCATAATAAGTAGGGTACCACTCCTCAGTGTCATCTGGAAAAATATATCCAGTCAGGAAATGAGCAGAGTACATCTCTAACAGCAGTTCTAATCAATGATAAAAATTATGTAACAGTAAATAGATGTGAATATACAAGATGCATAATAGATACGAGAGATACATACAATAAGAAAATACTGGAATAAATACAATAATGAACAATATGCCAATGAACAATAATACTAATGTCTAAGTGTGTGAGTACTAGCTTTTTAACATGTGATCGGCTTGGGAACATAATACAATATATATGGCCTGGCTAATCACACGTGCGGTGTATGATTAACACTATTCAATAACATTACTTGATATAATAGGGGTATTGATCACATATCTACACTAAAGTACTCTCCACCCTCAACTGG
The DNA here is from genome assembly GCA_036927795.1 of Iris macrosiphon. Classification (NCBI taxonomy): domain Eukaryota; kingdom Viridiplantae; phylum Streptophyta; class Magnoliopsida; order Asparagales; family Iridaceae; genus Iris; species Iris macrosiphon. The sequence continues at coordinate 2,312,354 of JAYESA010000022.1, forward strand.
TATAATAGATCCAACCACGGTATGCTATGGCACGAGATTCCCCAAGAAGATAGCTAGTCTTCCCGAGAATCAGTGTATGTACATGTACAAGATAACCAATGAAATAATACTTGCACCATATACACCATATACCAAGGTATAACATCTCATGACGAGATCCGGATATACCAATCCGTGTTACCATAGTGTCAAGAGAACATGGATATCTATACTAGATACAATGAACATAGAGGATATCATAAATGAGAAACTATCAGAGAATGTACTCGCCTGAAGTCCAAAGAATAGTCTCACAGATGTCTGACACGGTGCCTCAAAGACCTAGATATGGAATACAACATCAATACAAGGTTCTGGAAAGAGAATAAGTTAAACTAGTCAACTTTTAGGCAATAAGTCAATTCTAAGTCAAAAGTCAAACTATGGTCAACTATGGTCAACTATAGTCAAACTATGGTCAACTATAGTCAACTATGGTCAACTACCTATTTCTAGGTTTCACAAGTCTAACACAAAAATATTGGGTTCAAGATACTAAAGTCTAAGCCACAAAACCATTTCTTAATATTAGGATACCGTATCTCCGGATAAGTAAATTCCAAGGTAAAATATCAATATATAAATATTAAACAATTATTAATAATATAGAATCATAATTACAAACATTAAATAGGTACCGTAGTTTTGAACCAACTTGGTATCACAATATTAAATCAAATCTTGATACCCAAACTCAATACCTTGGATATCCCCAATTACCTTGGTTCCTCAAGGTAATTCCCAATACCTTGTTATATTAACTACCCGTAATATTTATATACATACTACAATAATTATTATACATATACTATAATGAAATTAGCAATTTAGGAGATACATCCTTATATATATTAATACTATTATATATACATATATATATATATATATATATATATATATATATATATATATATATATATATATATATATATAAAACTGTCCAACTGTCACTAAAATAATTCCTACTGTCACTGAAACTGCTGATAATATAGATATACTGCTGTTTTAGTGACAAGTTCCTGCACTGTCGCTAAAAACTATCACTAAAGCCCTGATACGCTGCTGATACATTACTGTTTCAGCGACAGTTTTTTAGATTCCTGTATCCTGATACTGACATCATGACCAGAGACTGGGACGACCTTAGGGTCGCGTCTGTTGAGTTATTTCCTTGTGTTGATACTGTAGTTAGAGGTTCAGGTTCAACGCACAATCGTTGACCGCTTGGGAAGGGGAAGACAGTTACTAGATATTTGGGCTACTCTGCACGCGCTTATATATATGTAATATTTTCTAGTGATACCTGTATCTAGTATAGCTGTTTCACCCGTGTGACTCTTTGACCGGAGCTGCGGTACGTGCCGTGTGTTTCCGTGTCCGGAGCTACAGTTTTATATTAGAAAGCCCACGCGTCGAACATTGTCTTTAAACTGTGTCACACTTGTTTGGTTGTACTAGTTTACCCTGTTGTTGCACTTGTACTATCTGTTTACCTGGCATGTTATTTTCTGTACCTTGTTACGTCCCTCTGAGGACCTGGTTCCCTGCCAGTTTTGCAGCATAGACGATTACGGAGCACTTGGAGATACCGATGGAGTGGCATGTCTTGCGGGCATTGTATCAGGTACTCACACCTCATCTACCAGCATTATGTTTATTATACATTGTTTATTCATCTGCTGTTGTAGCCTAGTTTTTATAGACTCATACTCCTCCTCGAGTCTATTCGAGTTAGTGTGTTATTGGGCGGCCGACTTTAGCACATATAGCTCTTTCTTGTATACTGTCGTACATTGTGGATTGAGACATAGAGGTTTACATTTATGGAATATCTAGATATTGCCCTTTATATTTTACAGCTTATACGTATTCGAGTCAGACCAGAGTCTGGTCGAATGCGTAGCTGGCGTGTCACGTATTCCTGGTCCTACGTATTTTGGGACTGGGGCGTGAGTCAGACCAGAGTCTTTATACTTATTGTGACAGGCTGTTGTCACTGTTTCCTGCTGCCGCTGCCCTTCAGCGACGATGCTGCTGCTGCTGTGCTGTTTTGCTGCTACTGTCGCTATTTGGCTGCTACTGTCTCTAATTTGCTGCTCCTGCTGTTGCTATAAGTATATATATATATATATACAATATATATATATAATAACATATATATAAATAACCATATGGTATATATATATATATATATATATATATATATATATATATATATATATATATATATATAATATACATAATTACTACTAATAACTACAAATACACCCCTTCCTAGTATTATGTACATAATTACTATTTGTAACATACACACACATATACATTAATATATATTGATAACTATACATATATGTACATGTATATATAATCATATAACATCCATATATAAATATAAATATCCATTTAAAAATACATATATATATATATATATATATACATGCTACAATATGTATATACTTACACAATAAAACCTATAACAACATAGTATCATATATATGCATAGTTACAACTATATAGAATATATGTACTTAACAAACACATATAATAATAATAACATACATATATATAGTAACAACATATATACATATTTATACATAGCATATATACTATAACATATATATTTATACATGTAGAAGAATGGCTACATAATATATACACTTATAGTACATACATAATACATAGATCTAAGACACAAGAAGCATAATTATATATATATATATATATATATATATATATATATATATATATATATACAAATACATTCTTCATGAATTAAGAACACAAGAAATAGATCTACATATAACTTGCACAAACATATGGAGAGTATCACACCGTATCCCACTAGATCTAGGATACGCATGTGACACAAGTCCACCACACATCCAAATGTATTCCGAAGGACACGAACAAGTCATATATATTATTTATGAACAATACGAAGAGTCAAATATAGATCTACGTGTCCGTGTCAAAATATGACATGTACAAAGTCCCGTGTCGGAGAGAAAAACCCCTAAATCAATACGTATCACCAAATTATTGGGATATGACCTACACGTACCCAATTATGGACATGATACTATCCCCAAACACACAAGCACATGCCAAATTGATCTATAGGATCAATTGACACACACAACAATTGTCAATCTCGAAATTTCTCTAAAATTGACACAAAAAGTATCATAACTTTCTCAATAGGCCTCCTATGAACACAAAACCAAATCCTATGGGTAGCCTATGCATATGGGTTGATTTTCCCTGGTTAAATCTTAGATTTAGAACATAAATTAAGGGAAAAAACTAAATTGTACATATTGGGAGATGGATTCCCAATGCAACCTCCAAATGAGATAAAATTGGCTCCAACTTGTAGATTCTTGCTCCTCTTTGTAGATCCTTGTTTCCTCCTTCTAGATAATTGCTCCACTAGCCTCCAATAGTGATTTGTGAAAGAATTGGAATAAAATTTTGTATAGAAATGAAGTAGGAATGAAGGAATTTGGTTGAAGAAAATTCTAGATCTAGTTTTGAAATGAAAAGAGGAGAGAGAAATAAATTCCCCCCCTCTAAATATGCTGCCCCCCTTTTCCCTTCCTTAAGACACCATAAAATATCCAATATACCCCTTGGGGCCTCTCATGAAGAAATAATTAAAAAAGGAAGCTTCTAGTCTAATGGTTTAATAAATTTAATCCATCTCCTTAACAATGGGCTTTCTAAATGGGCTAAATTCTATCAATTAATTCATGTTGGTCCATGAGTCTAAACTAAACTAGTTGGGTCCACTAACACAAGTCCAAAATAATTAATTAACATCTAACAACAATTAAATAATACCATAAATAATTATTTATCATGTACAATATTTAATTAAATTTAAAATTACTAAAATACCCTTTTCTAGAAAATATGGTAGTGACATATACTACACTGATTTACAGAACATAGATGATTCAAACTAATATATGCTAGAATAAATTTTGGGTAGTGTTCTAAGCCATTGATATCCGAATTCATGTCGATACTATGCGAAAAGGCATCATAATGAACAAATGTTGATGTTGTAACTTTCATGGAGGTAATGGAGAATGCAAAAACTCCTCAACAGGTGACGTAGATCTTCATATTGAACAGAAAAAAGTTTTTCATAGGTGATGGGTCAATTTGGATTCCTGTCGATACGTTTCCTATCGATAGTATTTCGACATGACCTACCGGCTATGGAAAACTTTTTTGTTTCATCTATTCGATGCGAAGCTCTATTTCACATATTTCTCTACTTTCTGCTACGCTAGAATACGCAAAGTTCGAATTATAATGTTTTTAGAATAGCTATCTAATATCGTATGTACATCTAATTATTTATGTAAATTTTATCTTATAATAAAAAAATTTCCACACCCAATAAGCAATGGATCATTACTTGGTTGATCGTACGTGGATGTACAGGCGACAACACAAGATTATGATTGGTCTGAGTGGTAATTTTAAGGTAGTCATTGAAGTATTTCTTAAATATGCCATGAGCAAACCTAATTACATGAATGGTCCAAAAATTAAGTTTTTATGTGATCATTGTCCAAATATCAAGTTTCCAAAAATCAAGTTTTCATGAGCAAACCTGATTACTTGGATGGTCCAAAAACCTGATTACATGGATGCCATGAGCAAACCCGATTTTAAGGCAGGCATCTGACCCTTAAGGGTTTTATACGTGATTACGACCTGTGAGCATCGCAAGATAAACTTTATACGGAAAGATAGTCTGCTTTTGTTGTGGATGTTGCTACAGATGTTGCCATCAAAGTTGATATAGACTATGTTGAATATGACGACTACAACTTGGCATGAGATATGGTGTATTATACGGCAGGGCCAAATTTTAATCCGGAGGATCAGAATCCCGATGCAAAGGAATTATATGATATGTTTAAGGATGTAGATACTCCTATTTATCATGGTTGTGAGACTCATTCAGTATTGTTGGTAGTGATGTGCTTGTTAAACATAAAGTCTAATTTTAACTTATCGCAAACTTGCTATGATCGGATCGCACAATTAGTAAAAGAGGTATTACCGAAAGAATCAAAAGAGCTTCCTAAAAACTTCCACAAATCAAAGTTGATGGTCTGACAGCTCAGACTAGGATTCAAAAAGATAGATTATTGTCACAACGGATGCATATTGTACTATAAGGAGAATAAGGACAAAGAAAGATGCAGTTTCTGCCATGCGGATCGTTACCTGCCAGTTCGGAGGAAAAAGTCAACTAGAATAAAATAACATTCGTACAAGTACATGCATTACTTGCCTATCACGAAGCACTTACAAAAGATGTATATGTCCCATAATACAGTAGAACACCTGATGTGGCATAACGAGGAACGTACAAAGAATGATGGAGAATTGTCACATCCTTCCGATGGAGAGGCGTAGAAGCATTTTGATAGGTGTTATTCAGATTTTTCTACGGAGCCTAGAAATATTCGATTTGCGCTATGTTCCGATGGCTTCGCTCCTTTCGGACAGTCGGGATCTCAATAATCCTGTTGGCCGGTGATTCTCATTCCTTACAATCTACCACCATGGATGTGTATGAAGACTCCTTCTATGTTCTTGACAGTTATCATACCCGGTCTTAGAAATTTGATAAAGAATATCGATCTATATTTGTAGCCATTGGTGGATGAACTGAAACAACTGTGCGAGTTGGGCGTCACGACTTATGATATTTCGAGAAACAGAACTTTCAGATGAGAGCTTAACTTATGTGGACTACCAATAATTTTCCTACATATGGTATGTTATCGGGATGGAGTACCCACGGCAATAAGTCTTGTCCGATATGTATGTAAAAGAGTAAGGCGTTCTGTCTTAAACATTGTCACTACCATATTTTTATGAAAATGGTATTTTGGTCATTTCATAATTAATTAAATATTGTGCATGTTCTATAATAATTTATTATATTATTTAATTATTATTAGATGTTAGTTTATTATTTTGGACTTGTGTTAGTGGACCTAACTAGGTTAGTTTAGATCCATGGACAAACATTTATATTTAGTTAGAATTGAGCCTAATTAGAAGCCCATTCATTAGGAGGAGGATTAATTAAATTAAAACTATTAGACTAGAACCTTCCCTCCTTAATTATTTCTTTATAAGAGGCCCCAAGGGGTATTTTAGATATTACATAGAAACTTGGGGAAGGGGTTTGATGGCTGGCCTATTCAAATAGAGGGGGGGGGGAGAATTTCCCTCTCCTTATTTTTATTTCAAATCTAGATCTAAAATTTTCTCTTCCCAATTTCATCATTCCCACACCAAATTTTATTCCAATTGCTTCCTAAATCACTATTGGAGGCTAGTAGAGCAAGGATCTACAAGAAGGAAGCAATGATCTAAAAAGAGGAGCAAGGATCTACAAGTTGAAGGCTCATTTCACCAAATTTGGAGGTTGTATTAGGAATCCACCTTCCAATGGGTATAATTTAGTTTTTCCTCTTTATTTAGGTTCTAAGTCTTTGTTTTAATCATTAGGAACCACACTATATGATGAGACTACCTATACGAATTGAAATTAGGTTCATAGGAGTCCTATGTAGAAAGTTTTGGTATATTTTGTGTCAATTTTGGCGGAATTCCGTGATTGACACATATTGTGTTGTCAATTGGTCAATTAGACCAAATTAACGTGTTTGATTGTTTTTGGCTAGTGTCGTGTCCATAATTGGATACGTGTAGGCCGTATCCCAATAATTTGGAGATACAAATTAATTTGGGAGTTTTTTCTCCGACACGGGACTTTGTGCATGTCATATTTTGACAAGGACACATAGATGTATATTTTACTCTTCATATTATTTATATTTACTATTTTAGACTTGCTCGTGTCCTTCAGGGTATATTTGGTTGTGTGGTGGACTCGTATCGCAAGCGTATCATAGATCTAGTGTGATACGGGTGCGATGCACTCCACGTGTTTGTTGCATTGCATTCCTAGATTGAATTTGTATTGTTTATAGTTAGTAGTGATATATGTATGCACATTAGTACGTATATAGTGTTAAGTATATATATATATATATATATATATAGATGTATGTTGGTATTTATATATGTATATATGCATGTGTGTATATATATAGATATATTGATATATACTTATATGTATCTATGTATGTGTTATATATATATATATATATATATATATATATATATATATATATATATATATATATATATAGACAGTATATATGTATGTGTGTATGTTATATAGATATACATATGTATATATATATATATATATATATATATATATATATATATATATGTGTGTGTGTGTGTGTGTGTGTGTGTGTGTGTGTGTGTGTGTGTGTGTATAGTTATGTATAATCATAGTTGTATTTATGTGTTTATATGTAAGGATGAGAGTTACATATATATATGTGCATAGATGTATATTGATATATATATATATGAGGTTGAGTGTTTGTGTGGGTATAAATGGTGTTAGAGAGGCCAGGCAGCGACTGAACGGCTTCACCAGGAATCAGTGAGCAACAGTATCAGTTTCAGTGAAACACAACATCCTCTTTAGCCATCAGTGAACAACAACTAAGCTTCAGTATTTCAAGATGCAGCATAGTAGCAGCAGTGACACAGCAATAGCTGCAGCATTAGCAGCTACACCACCAGCAGCAGCTACACCAACAGCGAGCAGCAAACGCAACGACAATAGTAGCAGCAATTGCGAGCCAGTGCCAGCAGCTAGCAGCTTGGCGAGTATCAGAAATAGCACAATGCAGCTACAACTCCATCAACAACTCCATCAACAACTCCATCAGCAGGGTATCAGCTAGGGGGGGAGGTAGTTGGTAGTTTTAGTTATCTAAGTTAAGTTATCTTGTTATAGTTATATATATATGTAGTTAGTTTGGTATTAGTTATAAATAGGTATTGTATACATACAGTTTAGCTATTTATCTAGTTAATTAAGTTATCTACATGTATGTACTTGTGGTTAATTAGTAAGTTAGAACTATACATATATACTTATATATCTCTAAGTTATATATATGTTGGTATGTATATATATGTATATATGTATTAGTTTGCATTGATAGTTAGTGTAGCATGGTAGTTGGTATTAATATACATATTAGTATATTAGTATCTACTAGTAGTTGTATTAGATAAATATATATTAGTATATAGTTAGAGTGGGGTAGTTAATTACATACTAGAATTGACATTACCTTGAGACCAAGGTAAATGTCAAGGTATTGAGGAATACTGAAGGTAATTGAGTTTGGGTATCGAGATAAGGTAATTGAGTTTGGGTATCGAGATGGGTGTGTAGTGATGCGATACCGCTTTGGTTCAAAGACAAGATATCCACTTAGCATTTGTAATTAGGATTAGTATATATAATATTGATTAATATGCATATTGTGATATATCTACTTGTTTGCGTATCTTGCGATACGGTATCTTTCTAGTATCCTAGTTAGCTAGTGTGGCCTAGTTACATATTGTATGGACCCAACATCCTAGAGTTAGACTCATACAACCTAAAAATAGCTAGTTTGACCAAGTTTGATAAGTTTAACTTAGAGTTGACCAAGTTTGACTATTTTAACTTAGTTTAACCATTTTGACTTAGAAATGGCTCTTTGACCTAGATGTTGACTAGTTTAACTTATTTTCATTTTGAAATCTTGTATTGATGTTATATTTCATATCTAGGTCTTCGAGGCACCGTACCAGACATCTGTGATACTGTTCACTGGATTTCAGGCGAATATATTCTCTGATTGTTTCTCATTTATGATATCCTCTAGGTTTCTTATATCTAGTGTAGATATCCTTGATTTCTTGACACTATGGTTACACGGATTGGTATATCCAGATCTCGTTATAAGATATTATTCCTTGGTATTTATGGTGTATCTTGTGCAAGCATTGTTTTCTTGTTCTTCTTGTATATGTACAAATATTGGTTCATGAGAAGAGTAGTGCCCTTCTTGTGGAAACCCGTGTCATAACGTACCATGGTTGGATCCACTATACTAGTCGGGGGCGGAGAATATGTAGTATAGATATGTGATCATACCCTTTTTGTATCAAGTCTTGTTCGTTGAATAGTGTTAATCATACACCGCACGTATGATTAGCTAGGCCATTAATCTTGTATTAAGTTCCCAAGCCGATCATATGTTAAAGCCGGTACTCACTCACTTAGTTAATAATATTATTGTTTATTGCCATATTGTTCATTCTTGTATTTATTTTTGTATTTTCTTTATTGTATATCTCTTGTATCTATATATTGCATCTTGTATATTCATATCTATTTACTATTACATAGTTTATATCATTGATTAGAACTACTGTTAGAGATGTACTCTGCTCATTTTTTGACTGGATATATTTTTCTCAGATGATACTAAGGAGTGGTACCCCACTTATTACGGGCCTCAGGATATTGTGGGCTTAGAGCCAGAGACCTTGGCTCAGGAGGGCCTCATCCCGATTGAGACAGACGACTCGGGACTTGTAGCATCTTAGTTATTCTTTTTGTACTAGATTTGTCTCCAGCTTACTTTTAGTATTTCTCGAACTTATTTGATATTATTTGTCTTGTGAGTTATATTATGACTCTTCTATTCTTTTATCATATTCATGCTTGTTCCATCTATAGATCTATGATTGAGTATAATTATATTATGATGGTGGCATTATTATGTCTTGATTATAGATAGATAGTTTACCCAAACAGCGTTCTACCCCCGATGTTACGGCATAGGCTGGGCGTTGTTCACTACTTGCATCCCTACACCAGGTGCGGGTTGTGACACATTTTTAGTGGTGGCCCATGCAGGTCTTCGAGGTCACAATTAGTGTGATTCGTAGGGGTGCTCTGAATTGAGTGCTATTACGAGCCTGTTCCAAGATATAGGTTATAGGATATAGGCTGAGAATACTTAATCACATCTAGGAAAAACTCTTTTGATTCAATTCAACTGTTCTTCCTTGATATTAATATTTGATCTTTAACTGTCCTTCGTTGAATGTCTTACATAATGTGCCATATTGATTCTTTTCTTCAGGATGCCGCCTAAGACTAGATCATAGCAGAGGAGAGCAGCTTCTGAGAGGTCTACGATTTTTCGAGGGCCTGCACCTGTCACTTCTTTGGTGATTGGCGTGTCAGCTGTGTTCGGGGGTCCACCTCCTACTCAGAGGACTGTTTCGGCTGTATCTGAGGGAGTTTTACCTCCACCTTCCGTGACGACAGATACGATTCAGATGTTCACACTATTTTGCGATATGTTGGAGGCGCAAAGGGCTCAGTCTGAGGCACACCAGAGGCAGACCGATGTCTTACGGTTAGGGGCATCGAGAGTGCTCATTAGCTTGCTCGTGCCGTAGTAGAAAGAGGAGTTTCGGTCCAGCAACAGGTTGATCCTCAGGTTGCCCAGCTTCGGACAGACAATATTCAGGACTTCAAGAAGTTGGAGCCTAGGGTCTTCAAGGGGACGGAGGGCATCATCTACGCTGATGATTGGCTTGAAGACATTGAGAGTCTCATGAGGGTGTCCCATCTTTTTGAGGAATTGAAGGTTGAGGCGGTAGGACTTCAGCAGTTCAACGTCGCCCGTACTTGGTTCAGGAATGAGCCAATTCTTGTTGATGCAGGGCAGTCTTGGGAGGTATTCATGGACCTCTTCAAGAAAAAGTTCTTTGCTCGAGCAGACAGGTTAGACTAGGGGAGGCAGTTTGAGAGCCTCATTCAGGGGAGCATATTTGTGGAGGAATACGCCGAGAAGTTCGGTAGGGTAAGCAGATTTATGGAGTATTTGGGGAGGGAGATGGAGGTTCAAGCTATTATTTTTTGCGAGGGTCTAAACTGGGAAGTGAAGATCCACATTCCATCTTTTTATGAGTCCTACTCAGAGATACTTGCGGAGGCATACAAGGTTGAGCGGGAGTTAGGTTTGAAGCCCAAGAGAGATCGTGATTCTTTTCTAGGGGCTAACAACAGTACAGTGACTGCCAAGCATCCTCATTTCCAGTCTAGGCCTTTATAGCAGCCGCAGCAACACCAGACTCCAGATAGGGCGCCATTTCACAGGCACCGCAGTAGCAGAGACAGTTTTGCAAGCTTCCTGCCACTACTGCAAGAAGCCCGTCCATATCTGGGAAGTTTGTAGGAGGAGGTTTGTAGTTTATTTATATTGTGGTATCGAAGGGCATCAGTTGAGAGAGTGTCCTTCCAATCCCTCGTCGTGCAGTTCAGGGAGCAGCTCCAACTCTGAGGACACAGGTGAGACCACCTGCAGTACATCCGAGGGGACCGTCACTTTCGACCCAGCAACAACGTTATACCTAGCACCAATATCAGGGAGGTGCATGTCAGGGATGAGCGTTCGCTATGACAGTCGAGGAGGTCGAGCCCACCGGAGATGTCATCGCAGGTTTTGTTCTTCTTGATTCTATTCCAGCTTTAGCTTTGCTTGATAGTGGTGCTTTCCATAGTTTTATATCTGTTTCTTTTTCTTTAAATCATGGTTTGGTAACTGAGCCTTTGCTTAGGACTTACAAGATCATGACCGGGGGAGGCATTATCCTGGTTAATGATATTTGCAAGAATCAGAGAGAGTTACTCTGGAAGGCCGGGAGCTGAGTGTGTGTCTACTTATAACGCCAATTCTGAGCTATGACATTATACTCGAGATGGATTGGTTGAGTAGGCACCGTGCTAGTATAGATTGTAAAGGAGGTAGAGTTTTGTTTAGCCCACTAGGAGAGCCAGAGTTTAAGTTTGCTAGAGGAGCTGCGGAGCAGGGAGAAGGTATTATCTGTGGAGCTATGGTGGAAGACAAGGAGTTGCCAAATCCGTTGATAGTATAGTTCTTGGATGTGTTTCCTGAGGAATTGCCAGGATTGCCGCCAGATCGAGATGTTGAATCCTCTATAGACTTGGTGCCAGGTGCAGAACCAATTTTATAGTAATGTCTATAGAGTAAACAACATCGAGCTGGTCGAGCTGAAGAAGCAGGTGGACGAGGATGCAGGATAAGGGGTTTATAAGATCGAGTTCTTCACCGTGGGGATCCCCGGTATTATTTGTACCGAAGAAGGATGAATAGGTGCACATATCCATTGATTACAGGGCATTGAATAATCTCACTATCAAGAATAAATATCTATTGCCATGGATTGATGACTTGTTCGATCAGTTAAGTGGTGCCAAAGTATTTTCTAAGATAGACTTGAGATCAGGCTACCACCAGGTAAAAGTGAAGCTGGAGGACATACCGAAGACTACTTTTAGACTCGGTATGGTCAGTATGAGTTTATGGTGATGCGTTTGGGTTGACTAATGCCCCGGCGATATTTATGAATTTGATGAACAAGGTGTTCCACCAGTACCTTGACAAGTTTGTGGTGGTGTTCATCGATGACATACTCATATACTCGGAGACACTGGAGGAGCACGAGGAGTATTTACGAATTGTGTTGGATGTACTGAGGAATGAGAAGTTGTATGGGAAGCTATCCAAGTGTGAGTTCTTTCTGGACAAGGTAGAGTTCTTAGGACATATTGTGACTGGTGATAGAATTTTAGTGGATCCGAAGAAGATCACAGCAGTGGAGTCTTTGAAGGCCTCGATTTCAGTAGTAGTGATCAGAAGATTCTTGGGTTTGGCAGGCTAGTTCAGGAAGTTTGTGCAAGATTTTTCGAGGATTGCCGAGCCGATGACCAGACTCACCAGGAAGGATATAGAGTTTGTTTGGACAAAGGAGTGCTAGGTTGCTTTTGAGAAATTGAAGAAGAGGTTAACGTCTGCTCCTATTTTGACATTGCCATTGGTGTCTGGAGGTTTTACTATTTATATTGATGCATCGAGGAAAGGTCTGGGGTTGTGTTCTTCAGCAGAATAGGAAAGTGATTGCCTATGTATCTAAGCAATTACGTCCTCATGAGAAGAACTATCCTACCAATAATTTGGAGTTGGCAGCAGTCATCTTTACCCTGAAGTTATGGAAATACTATTTGTAAGGAGAGCATGTGGAGATCTTCACAGACCACAAGAGCTTGAAGTACATTTTTATACAGAAGGAGTTGAAATGAGGCAGCGTCGGTGGTTGAAACTGATGAAGGATTTTGATATATCTTTGTAGTATCATCCTGGGAAAGCCAATGTAGTTGCCGATACCTTGAGCAGGTATCCGGTAGCTATGTTGCTGATGCATGATCGATATTATTGGAGGACTTGGAAAGATTAGTCATTAAGGTAATAGTTCCTGGTTTTGTTATGCAGATGTGGGGGTTATAGATACACTCATAGTTGATGGACAGTAACAAGGCAGCCCAGTATGAGGATGTATCTCTGAGGAGCATCAAAGCTTAGGTGAGAGCGGGATTGGATGATGATTTTTCCATTGTTGAGGATGGTTCTTTGCGGCATGGTGTTAGATTGTGTGTGCGTAGTAGGGAGCTGCGTGAGGAGGTATTGCAGGAAGTGCATCGCTCTCAGTATTCCATACATCCAGGTGCCAATAAGATATATCGGGATATGTGTGAGAGCGTGTGGTAGTATGGCATGAAGATGGAAGTGGCACGGTTTGTATCCAGATGCTTAGTGTGCCAGCAGGTGAAAGCCGAGAGGCAGAGGCCAGGCGGTTTACTTCAGCCATTACCCATTCTAGAGTAAAAGTGGGAGCACATTACTATAAATTTTGTATCCGGACTTCCACGATCTCCTGGTAAGAAAGACGATATTTGGGTCATCATTGACAGGTTGACCCAAGTCAGCCCACTTTTTTTCTTTCAAGGTGGGTTTGTCTAGGAGAAGCTGGCAAATATGTATATGAGGTAGATCGTCATGATACATGGAATTCCCGACAGCATAGTCTCGGATCGGGAGAGTCATTTCACTTCTCATTTCTGGATGAGTTTGCAGGCAAGTTTTGGCACCCAGCCCAAGTTCAGTACTGCATATCACCCCCAGACAAATAGGCAGTTAGAGAGGACTATTCAGGCTTTCAAGGATATGCAGCACACTTGTGTACTAGAATTTAAGGGATCTTGGGAGGACCATCTCCATTTGGTAAAGTTTGCTTACAACAACAGCTACTAGACTAGTATAGAGATGTCACCATTTGAGGCTCTGTACGGTCGAAGATATCGTACTCCCTTGTCATGGGACGACGTTGGAGAAAGTTTTGTTGAGGCCAGAGATGGTTATGGATACATCGGAGAAGGTTAAGCTGATCAGGGAAAGACTTCAAGTGGCGTTGGACAGACAACGACATTGGGCCGATAGCCACCGGAGACCTTTGGAGTTTGAGGTATAGTTTTAGATTTTTTTTTGTGGTTGATATTGGTTGTTTGTTATAGATTAAGTTCTTAAGGTTGTATTTTATTCTAGGTTGGTAGTTTGGTATTTCTGAGGATTTCTTTGGCACGAGACACGATTCGCTTCGGAGGAGGCGGAAAGCTTAGTCCGTGATTCATCGGACCTTTCACTATTCTAGGGAGGGTCGATGCAGTTGCTTATAGACTAGACTTGCCACCTGCATTGGAGGGAGTGCACAACGTGTTTTATATGTCACATTTAAGATTGTACGTGGCGGATCCTAGTCACATATTGGATCACTCAGAGATAGAGGTGGGCCCTACTCTTAGCTATCTAAAGTAGCCAGTTGAGATTCTGGATCGGAGAGAGAATGTGCTGAGGAACCAGACTATTCCCTTGGTATGCGTACATGGAGCTATCACTCTCCGGTGGAGTCTACCTGGGAGAGAAAGAGGATAAAATATGAGAGCGTTACCTATATTTGTTTGTGCCTTGAGGTATGTTCTTTCCTAGTTGTGTTCTATTGTGTTCTATTCTATTCTGTTCTATTTTGTTTTTTGGGGTAGTTTTCATCTTTGAATTTTGAGGACGAAATTATTTTAAGGGGGGTAGACTTGTCACTACCATATTTTCTAGGAAAGGGTATTTTAGTTATTTCATAATTAACTAAATATTGTGCATGTTGTATAATTATTTATTATATTATTTAATTATTGTTAGATATTAGTTTATTGTTTTGGACTTATGTTAGTGGACCTAACTAGTTTAGTTTAGACCCATGGATCAAAATTTATATTTACTTAGAATTAAGCCCAATTAGAATCCCATTCATTAGAAGGATGATTAATTAAATTAAAATTATTAGACTAGAACCTTCCCTCCTTAATTATTTCTTCATGAGAGGCCACAAGGGATATTTTAGACTTTACATAGAAACTTCGGAAGGGGTATGATGGCCGACCTATTCAAATTAAGGGAAAAAATTTCTCTCTCCTTATTTTTATTTTAAATCTAGATCTAGAATTATGTCTTCCCAATTTCATCATTCCCACACAAAATTTCATCATAATTCCTTCCCAAATCACTATTGGAGGCTAGTACCGCAAGGATCTATAAGAAAGAAGCAAGGATCTACAAAGAGGAGTAAGTATCTACAAGTTGAAGGCTCATTTTACTAAATTTGGAGGTTGCATTAGGAATCCATCTCCCAATAGCTACAATTCAATTTTTTCTCTTTATTTAGATTCTAAATATATATTTTAATCATTAGGAACCACCCCATATGATGATACTACCCATAAGAATTGGAATTAGGTTCATAGGAGGCCTATGGAGAAAGTTATGGTGTATTTTGTGTCAATTTTGGGAAAATTCCAAGATTGACATATGTTATGTTTGTCAATTTTGGGAAAATTCCAACATGTGTTTAATTTTTGTGGCTAGTTTCGTGTCCACAATTGGATACGTGTAGGCCGTATCCCAACAATTTGGAGATACATATTGATTTGGGGGGTTTTCTTCCGACACGGAGCTTTGTGCATGTCACATTTTGACACGTACACGTAGATGTATATTTTATTCTTTGTATTATTCATATATACTATTTTATACTTGCTCGTATCCTTCGGGGTATGTTTGGTTGTGTGGTGGACTCGTATCGCAAGCGTATCATAGATCTAGTGTGATACGGGTGCGATGCACTCCATGTGTTTGTTGTATTACATTCCTAGATTGAATTTGTATTGTTTATAGTTAGTAGTGAAATATGTATGCATATGAGTATTATATAGTGTTATGTATATATATATATATATATATATATATATATATATATATATATATATATAACACATATATCTATACATATAAGTACATATCAATATCTATATATATATATATACATATGCATATATACATATATAAATACCAACATACATCTACATATATATATATATATATATATATATATATAGAGAGAGAGAGAGAGAGAGTATATATGTATGTGTGTACGTTATATAGATATACATATGTATATGAATATGTATATAGATATAGATATGTATATAGATGTCTGTATATATATATATATATATATATATATGTGTGTGTGTAATCATAGTTGTATTTATATGTATTTATATGTAAGGATGAGAGTTATATATATATATATATATATATATATATATATATATATATATATATATATATATATATATATATATATGTACATATATATATATATATATATATATATATATATATGTATTTATATGTAAGGATGAGAGTTACATATATATATATATATATATATATATATATATATATATATATATATATGTACATATATATATATATATATATATATATATATATATATATATATATATATATGTACATATATACATATATATATATATGTACATATATATATATATATATATATATGAGGTTGAGTGTTTGTAACTCAACCTCATATATATATATATATATATATGTACATATATATATATTGATATATATATATATATATATATATATATATATATATATATATATATATATGAGGTTGAGTGTTTGTGTGGGTGTGAATGGGTAATAGAGAGGTCGGGCAGTGACTGAACGGTTCACTAGGAATCAGTGAGCAACAGTATCAGTTTCAGTAAAACACAACATCCTCTTTAGCCATCCATGAACAGCAACTAGCTTCAACATTTCAAGATGCAGCATAGAAGCAGCAGTGCACAGCAATAGCTGCAGCAGCAACAACTACACCAGCAGCAGCAGCTGCACCAACAGCAGCAGCAGCAAATGCAGCGACTGCAGCAGTAACAATTGCGAGCCAGTGCCAGCAGCTAGTAGCTTGGAGAGTATCAGAAATAGCACAGTGCCACTAAAACTCCATCAACAACTCCATCAGCAGGGTATCAGTTAGGGGGCAGCTAGTTGGTAGCTTTAGTTATCTAAGTTAAGTTATCTTGTTATAGTTATATATATGTAGTTAGTTTGATATTAGTTATAAATAGGTATATATACATATAGTTTAGCTAGTTATCTAGTTAATTAAGTTATCTATATGTTTGTACTTGTGGTTAATTAATAAGTTAGATCTATACATATATACTTATGTATCTCTAAGTTATATATATGTAGGTATGTATATGTATGTATATATGTATTAGTTTGCATTGATAGTTAGTATAGCATGGTAGTTGGTATTAATATACATATTAGTATCTACTAGTAGTTGTATTAGATAAATACATATTAGTATATAGTTAGAGTGGGGTAGTTAATTACATACTAGAATTGATATTACTTTGAGATACCAAGGTAAATGTCAAGGTATTGAGGGATACTCAAGGTAATTGAGTTTGAGTATCGAGATGGGTATGTAGTGGTGCGATACCGCTTTGGTTCAAAGCCAAGGTATCCACTTAGCATTTGTAATTAGGATTAGTATATATAATATTGATTAATATGCATATTATGATATATCTACTTGTTTGGGTATATTGTATGGACCCAACGTCCTAGAGTTAGACTCAAACAACCTAGAAATAGCTAGTTTGACTATGTTTGACCAGTTTGACTTAGAGTTGACCTAGTTTGACCATTTTGACTTAGAAATGGCTCTTTGACCTAGATGTTGACTAGTTTAACATATTTTTATTCTGAAACCTTGTATTGATATTATATTCTATATCTAGGTCTTTGAGGCACTGTACTAGACATCTGTGATACTGTTTACCGGATTTCAGGCGAGTACATTTTCTGATAGTTTCTTATTTATGATATCCTCTATGTTCCTTGTATCTAGTGTATTGACACGATGGTTACACGGATTGGTTATCCGGATCTCATCATGAGATATTATTTCTTGGTATTTATGGTATATCTTGTGCAAGCATTATTTCCATGTTCTTCTTGTACATGTACAAACATTGGTTCATGAGAAGAGTAGCGCCCTTCTTGTGGAAACCCGTGTCATAACGTACCATAGTTGGATCCACTATACCAGTTGGAAAAGGGAGTATATAGTATAGATATGTGATCATACCCTCCTTGTATCAAGTCTTGTTTATTGGATAGTGTTAATCATACACCGCACGTATGATTAGCCAGGCCATTAATCTTGTATCAAGTTCCCAAGCCGATCACACATTAAAGCTGGTACTCACTCACTTAGTCATTAGTATTCTTGTTTATTTCCATATTGTTTATTCTTATATTTATTTAGGTATTTTTTTATTGTATATCTCTTGTATCTATATATTGCATCTTGTATATTCATATCTATTTACTGTTATATAGTTTATATCATTGATTAGAACTGCTGTTAGAGATGTACTCGGCTCCTTTCTTGACTGGATATATTTTTCACAGATGATACTGAGGAGTGGTACCCCACTCTTTATGGGCCTCAGGATGTTGTGGGTTTAGAGCCAGAGACCTTGGCTCAGGAGGACCTCATCCCGACTGAGACAGACGATCCGGGACTTGTAGCATCTTAGTTATTCCTCTTGTACTGGATTTGTCTCCAACTTACTTTTGATATTATTTGTCTTGTGAGTTATATTGTGACTCTTCTATTCTTTTATCATATTCGTTCTTGTTCCATCTAAAGATCTGTGATTG
The DNA here is from genome assembly GCA_036927795.1 of Iris macrosiphon. Taxonomy (NCBI): domain Eukaryota; kingdom Viridiplantae; phylum Streptophyta; class Magnoliopsida; order Asparagales; family Iridaceae; genus Iris; species Iris macrosiphon. The sequence continues at coordinate 2,331,403 of JAYESA010000022.1, forward strand.
AGTATATTTATATTATGATGGTGGCATTGTTATATCTTGATTATAGATAGATAATTTACGCAAACAGTATTCTACCGCCAATGCTACGACGTAGGCTGAACGTTGTTCACTACTTGTATCCCTACACCAGGTGCGGGTCATGACAAACATGGAAGGAAAGCCTTATTCTTTGACTGTCACCATCAATTTCTACCCACGTCACATCCTTGGAGAAAGAACAAGGAGGCATTTAGAGCTGGAAAGCAAGAACTTTCTCGTCCACATACCAGATTATTAGGATACGATATTTAGGAAGATATGAAGGATTTACCGACCATGATAGAAGATCCAATATCGAACAATCGTGTCGAGTGATTTAGACATATACATAATTGGACCAAGCAAACTATCTTCTGGGACTTACCTTATTAGAGAGATAATCTTATAAGACATAATCTTGATGTCATGCATATCAAAAAGAAAGTGTTCGATAATATATTTAATACCATTATAGATATTAAAGGAAAGACGAAGGACAATCCCAAAGCAAGATAAGACATGGCCGAGATATGAAAGCATCCTCAATTAAACTTAATACAAAGGGGAGCTAGTGGACCTGTGAAGCCAATAGCGCCATTCACATTAAGCAGGGAAGATAGATTGATAATATGCAACTGGATATCCAGTTTATAATTTTCAGACGACTATGTATCAAATTTGTCTAGATGCGTTGATCTCAATGAACGCAAGCTAACGAGAATGAAGAGTCATGACTGCCACGTGTTCATGGAAAGGTTATTACCTATTGCTCTTAGAGAGTTGTTGCCTCCTGCTGTATGGATTTCGTTGTCCGAGCTATCTATATTCTTCAGGGATATTTGTTCAAGTAAGCTGATAGTGTAGCATATGGTTGATTTTAGAAAAAAATTATCTTGACAATTTGCAAATTAGAGAAAGTATTTCCTCCTGGCTTTTTCGACAGTATGGAGCATCAGTCGATTCATCTACCGTACGAAGCACGTGTCGGTGGACCTATTTAATATCGATGGATGTATCCATTTGAAAGGTAAAATATTAATATAAGATGCATCAAATTAACAAATTAAGTAGATTTTTTACTCTAAATTAATTCAAAGTAATATGTCTTTCTAGGTACCTACACCATCTTAATAAGAAAGTTGGAAACAAGGCTCATATAGAGGCTTTGATATATGAAGCATATTATTGAGGAGGTCTCAAACTTTTGCTCAATTTATTTTTATACTCATGTCAAGACAAATCAAAATAAAGCTCCAAGGAATAACGAAGACGTAGGAGATGCACGCTACAATGGAGGCTTGTCGATATTCAATGTGTGGGACAAGCCTATTGGGTCTAGTAAGAAACGATGATTGGGTGACGATGAGTTGGATGCAGCTCATCAATATGTATTGTTAAATTATGGCATACAAGAAGTGAGAGATTTGGAGATGTAAGTGACTAGACTTTGACAGTTTTCTCTAATATTGTTAATAAAATATACTAACTCATTTTTATTCTATCTTAGTGTATTTAGAGATGAAGTTAAAATGAGGACACCCAATATTAATGAGTGGGAACTTCAAACAGAGGTCGATTGTAACTTTTTATCCCGGTTTAGCAAATATGTAAGCAACTCAGATAATATGTTAAATATGCTGTCGCTACCATTTATGTATATGTCGCTAATAACATGTCTATTATCGACGTGTGTTTATAGGTTTTTTGCCTGGAACAACACTCATAAATGAGAGCCTTTGTTATTTGACATTGGGACTTGGCCAGGCTTTGTCATTAATGGCTTCAAGTTTAAAGCAACTAAAAATCCTATAAATACTGAATTTCTTATTGACGACTTGAATACAAAGGATTCTGGTGTTTGTATGAGAGGGACCATCTATGATGACGAGCCAGACTTTGACTATTATGGTATACTTTAGGATATTGGAGAGTTATATTATTCGGCCCCATATGACATAAATATTGTGATGTTCAAATATGATTTGTTCGACATAACATCAAATCAAGGATGGAAAATTAATAAAAAAATTGGATTTGTCAATATAAACCATCGCATGAGATATAGTGGGTCTGACTCGTTTGTGATAGCAATTTAAGTTGTTTAATCCTACTATATAAGTTACCTAAGGTGTCATAGAGATCGATTTGACTGGTGGAAGGCATGTAAGACTAAAGCTAGAAATACGTTCAATGTTGGAGACCCAGTATACCATGAGGACCATATCGAAGAGCCTCCATATTTGGGACAGCAGTCGAAAGAAGATGTCATGGATAATTTGATGTTGAAGCTATTGACGAGAAAAATAGAGGGAAGAAAGAGGTTAATATACAAGACTTAGCTCACAACCAGATAATTGGCCTTGTCCACAACCAGGAAGACGTCTCTGAAGAAGAAAAAGAAGTGGAAGAAGATGAAGAAGAGCTTGACGAGGATGATGATGACGATGACGATCACGACGATGACAGTGACGATGACAACGATGAGATGGCGATGATTAGATTACCTATGTTGTCTACATATTGTACCTAGAGATGGTGTTTGATTTTGTTACTAAAAATACTTCTATCTCTTATTGAAAATACTTCTATCTCAGTTTTCATAGCTATTTTGTTGGTTAGTTCTATTTATTAGATGTCTATATATGTCAATCCGGATCATAAATAGCTGGTGGTCGTGGTCATGATTGTGGTGATCGTAGTTGTAGACGTGAATAAGGTGGTCATGATCTTATACTACCCTGGGATGGATTATCTCCTCGATCACGTGATCCCGATACCCCCTCGTCGGTCACAAGCACCTCCACTCTTCCATCGGCTACAGGCATAGACACTCCGCCATTTGTTGAATACGTCCCCAGCGCTCCATCATCGGAATCTATGCCCCCGTCATCATCTGATGTCGATTATGGCACCCCCATCATCAGTTCGTCCACCAGATACTCTGACAGCTGTACGATGGGCCCTGGAATATCCGGACTTAGAGTATGATTCTAGTGGTCTGTATATCCCCCGACCGGATGGTCCTCCGATACAACCAGAGAGACCGGAGGGGTAGTTCAGAAAGGAGATTTAGCCCGCGGCCAAAGAGCTGTAAGTAAATTTATATGTTTCATCTGATGTAGTTAATTTCATATGTTTTATTTATTTATTCAACTAAATAATTTTTTGTTATTTTTTTGTTAGTTTTTTCTCTAAAGTGCTACTCCAGCACTTGGTGAAATTATTTGGTGAAACTACCACGGTCCCTACCTTAGATTCTCTGATGTGCCGCCCGACATCCAGTATATATGGCTTGACCAGATGAAGGTATATGCGATCTTTTCTGTTATTCTATTTATTAATTATTTTTAATCTATTAATATTAAATGTTAATTAAATTTGTATGTCAGAAAATCTACTGGTGGCTCGAGCATCGCGATGCGGAGATCAAAAAGACATATCCCGGCACTAGAAGCAAGAAGATGCTAGATGCGAATGATGATTTGCAAAAAAGGGTAAATGCTGAAAAGGGCAAGAAACCCTGGATCCGTGATGATTTTTGGGAGAAGATACATAAGGAGCTCAATACTCCTGAGTTCAATAAGAAGTTCGAGCAAGGAAAGAAGGTAAAATCTCAAGGGAATCCGCATACTGGTGGACCGATCTCCATTGCTATGCACCATCAAAACCTGGTAAGATAATACGAAGTGCTTAAATATTTTTATTATATAGTTAAATAATATTAATTTTGAAGCTAATATATTTTCTTAATATTTTTTACACATGCGAAGAAGCTGGAGAAGGAGGGGGAAGATTCCTCTAGTATTAGTTTTGTCGATATTTTTGAGTATACACACAAGAGAAGGAAGGCCGGGAGCTACGTGGACGAGAATGCCACCAAGACTGCCATAAGTATTTCAATTTATATTCTAAGGTATTAGAAGTTATATTATAAGTTACAGGTCTATTAGAAAATAAAGCACAAGTCATTGGATAGGCTGCATTCTAGTCTCTGCAGACTGAGAGCACCACGTGGGCCACTCAGGATGGGGTGGAGGATGGGATGGAAGAGAGTGTCGCTGAGTCTTCGCCGGCCACAACGTCCTCTTCCATTGCCGCTTGGAAGAATATTGGCGTTGCAGAAGTCGGTATACTCAAGACCTCTACCGTCGGCGTCTTCTGTTGCGGCACAACCTGATAGGATAGAGCAACTTGTTAAGATGACCACATTGCATGCCACAGTGGTGGGTATACAGGAGTCGATCAGCAGCTTGATGAGACCTCCACCGCCGGCGTCCTCTGCTCCTTCCGCTGCTGCTTCTGGCCCTATTCTATCTGCTAACGAAGGGATGAGACTCCTAAGTTTATTGCTACCGGAGGCGTTAGGATCACTACCATATAAATTAGTGAATAAAATTCCTTCGGACGTCCTCGAACGTTTGCTTGACTAGGGAGCATCGCCAGATCGATAATTTTTTATATTTGATATTTATTTGTGTTGTAGTAATCGCGACCTTATAAATATTATTTATTTTTGTTGTGGTGGCCGTGGACTTATGGATATTGTTCATGTACTTTGATTATTTTATTTGAACTTGTGGTCATGGACTTGTGGATGTTGTTCATGTATGCGATTGATTTTATTATGTTAATTATATGTCTTTTCTAAATTATGTCTCGTGTGTGTTTTCAGCGTGCGTTTGTGTCATTGAAGGTCTGATTGGACAAAAAATCTACAACGGGTTGTGCTGGGTGGTTGATATATTGATAGTGTTTAACAGGTTTTATATAAACCAAACATGCTGGGATATCGATATTTAAAAGTTTTTTTGCTGTTATGTACATATTAGCGATGGACATACGTCGACTTAGCGGCTACCTACGACGTACTTGCGACACTCTAGCAACAAATACAAACGTCGCCAATTAAATTTCTATTCTTAGGCAACGGATTATCGACACACGTCGACGGATAGGCGACTTCCACCCGATAGTAAGTAATGTCATTATTCCGTCGCTAACTTGAGTATCAGACTTTTTTCAGTATCAGGAACATAAATAATGTCGCTAGAACGTCACTAAATGACATCATTTTTGACGCAAATCTGTCGCTATCTAGACGTCATTATAAACTAAATAACTATCGCATATACGTCGCTAAAGAGCCTCTTAATGAATCCGTCGCTAAAATATTGCATAGACGTCAACTAAATCAACGTCGCAATTATGTCAATTTATAGTAAAAAATTTGACTGATTGGCAACGAAATCTTTTAGCGATGTGGCATTTACCGACGGGTGTTTTTGTTCTAAACACCGTCGTCGGGTAGTCACTAATAGTTAATAACGATGTTTTGGCAACGAAAAATGACCGTCGCTATTCCTTTGAATTTTAGTATTGTGCAACCCATCCACCTGATTCTTCAACTCTACCAGTTTGCTATTGTTAACTCTATAGACGTGCTGAGATATCGGCTCTACGCCTAGTACCAAATCTATAGAGAACTCAATATCTCAGTCTGGTAGCAAAATTGGCAACTCCTTCTAAAAAAAATCCATGAACTCTACTATCAACGGATGTGACAACTCATTCTCTTCCATCATGACTCCACAGATGGCATCCTCGCTCTGCTCTGCTGCTCCTATGGCGACCTCAAACTCTGGCTCTCCTAGCGGGCAAAACAAAACTCTGCCTCCATGACAATCTATACTTGCATGATGCCTACTCAACCAATCCAGCCCGAGTATAATGTCGTAGCTCGGAAGTGGCATTACGAGTAAGCTAGAATGGAATCAACTCCCGATAAGACATTATAACTCTCCGATCCTTGCAAACATCACTGACCAGGATAATGCCTCCCCCAGACGTGATCTTGCAAGTCCTAGCAAAAGGTTCAGACTCTAATCGATGCTTAAGAGTAAAAGATACAGATACAAAAGAATGGGAAGCACCAGAATCAATCCAAGCATAAGATGGAATAGAATCAAGAAGAACTAAACCTGATATCAAATCTTCGACCAATTCCTCTTCATCAACTGCCAATGGAGAAAGCTCGCCCTCGTGGTGAACCTTTTTACTGCTATTGGTGCTGGACAAAATGATACTGCAGGGTCTGCAAAGGTGGTCCCCTCTGTTGTCCCGCAGGTGATCTTATTGGTGCTCTCTGTGCCGGTGCTGCTCCCTGGCCTGCTCGAACTGAAGCCACTGTATACTCCCTCAACTGGTGGCCTGGCTCTCCACAGTAGAGGCACACTCTAAGACTCTTCCTGCAGATCTATCGTGCATGTCAAATCTTCCTACAGTATGTAAACAGCGGGGCCTGCTGTGCTGGTCAGGGGGCCTGGTATGCCTACTGCGCCGGTGCTTGAAATGGTGCATGAAACTACTATCTCTACTGTTGGAAGCTCCTCTACTGCTGGAAGTGGGGTCGTCTGGCTGGACCCGCACAACTACCAGCTCCTCCTAACGTATCTCGCATCCTCTTGTGTTTGAGCTCAAAATTTTGCCATACATAATCCTCTAGTAAAAGATTTGATCTTCCTGATCAAACCCTTCCGAAACTTTCAGGCCTTTCCTAGAGAATTTTGTCCCTCTATAAATATGCCAAGTCTGTAAAACTCTACTGCGTAATCGTCTACCATCATTTTCCCTGGACGAGATCTAGGAATTGGCTCTCTAGAGAACTCAAAGCCAAATCTAGAAAGAACTTCTCCTTGAAAAGATCTTTGAAAGCTTTCCAAGTTTGTCTTGGCGCTACGAACCTCGGGTCTGTACGAAACCATGTCAGCACAATATCGAACATCTGGCTGCTCGCTGCCTCCACCTATAAGCACTCCAAGATCTGTGCTAGTGTCACTCGTCGTTCCTGAAATGTATATTTTGGGATATATTTATTTTCTGCTTAGTATTTCTTGCTTACATGATTAATTAGGTTGCATGCATGGAGACTAGACCCATTCTTTGGTTCAATTAGACCCATGGTTTAATTGTTGGTTGGTTTATTTATGATTTGATCCCATGGTCTAATCCTCAAACCCTAACTATAAAATCCAACATCTTTCTCTCTCTTCCCCCATTCTCTCAATTTTCTCTTCTTCCTTCATTTAGTCAAGTACACCTTGCACTACATAGAGAAATCTCTTAATTTTTGTGATTTTTCTTGTATTTTATTAGTCTATTATGTGCTTATGATGATTCTAAACACTTTTAGTACTTGGGATTTCGGTTTTAATGGATGGAATTGAGTAGATCTACATTCTAAGTTTTGGGTTTTCATGGGTTCCTTGAATTTTTGGTGGTTTTGATCTATGAAAATATAGTATTTTCAAAAAAAATAGTTTTTGGGATGGATGAAGAACTTTATTTCGAGCGTTTTGGCTTTTGGTTTACTCAATTTGGAGTTAAAATAATTTTTTTATAAAGGAAACAAATTTTTGCTTTTTGGAGTTCTCGCTATGGCCGAACTGCTACCTGGAGAAGACGAAGTTATATGCGGCCATGCGGCCTGAACTCATGTGACCATGCAGTATGAGCTCATATGGCCACGAGATCTGAATTCATGCGGTCATATGGCCCTGATCTCATACGACCTATGCGGTCAGCGACCATGCGACCCATGCGGCCATGCAGCCTGTGGTCTGAGCTCATGCGGCCATGTGGTCTGAACTCATACGGTCATGCAGCCTTGAGCTCATGCGACCTCTACGGTCAGCGACCATGCGACCATGCGAGCCATGCGGCTATGCAATCCGCAACTGATCATATGCGGCCAGGACCTATACAAAAACTGATTCTATGCGGCAGCTGATTCCCATGCGGCCTTGATCCTTATGCGTGCATGCGGCCCCTTGCACACGCTTTATTGGACTGGTTTTATTGAATGTTCCTTTGGACTTTATAGGATGTATATGTGACTTTGATAACCATAAGAGTATTAGAACCATTTATGTGCCAGGACCCGACCACTTATATCCATGCTGATACACTTACTACGTGCTGTGCTTTCCTATGTGCTTCCTACACAATTATATTACATATTTATACTGTAGTGTACCTATGCACTATGTGACATATGACATAAGTTAATCTCCAGCATGGACATAAGAGTTAGTCAATGACCAAGCGTAGCTAGGATCTATTGATTTTTGCATCACGCTGGGGTGAATCCAAGTTGAACTACAAACTGATAAGTGGATTTGTATCTACTGTGGAAATACTATGGTACATCATATAAGGGGAATACCATGTGAACACGCCATATGATTCCAGTTAATAAAAGTATTAACTAGGCAACTAAACTTGTAGCGCATTAGGAGGGAATGGAATCTCGAGATTGAGCCTAACTAGCCACCTTCAGTCATCTGAATTAGGGTGTGCAGGCTAGTCCCCATGGATATTGTTTGAATTCACATTAGAGGATGGAAATATCTTACTATTATACTATACTATGTGTTCTTACGATCTTAGCACGGTGGACTTACGAGGGATCGATGCGCAATACAATATGCTATACGGCTATTTATGGATCGGCTAACTCTGCTAGTACCTGGTTCGATCTGAGGATTCCTATATGCATAATATCCCTGGGATAACCTGGACTCCATCTAGTAAGCCGTATAAATGATTGGCCAATTATCTAGATGAGATTGTTTGTGTGTTGTACCTGCTGTCAAATAGTCTAGGGACATGGACTATCTTGGTACGATGGTCAAATTATTGTTGTAGGATTAGATTATTGTGTCACGTTAGGCTATGAACCAAAACTACACGACAAACTATATATATATATATATATATATATATATATATATAACCTGGTTTTATTTTTTTATTCGTGCTTCCTTTGTGGTACTTGCTGTTTAGGGTCTAACCCTATTGGTTTTGCATGGCCAGTGTTACGCCCCAGTCCCAAAATACATAGGACTAGGAATACGCGACATGCCAGCTACGCAATCGACCAGACTCTGGTCGGACTCGAATACGTATAAGCTGTATAATAAAGTGCACTATCTAAAACATCGCGTAAATGTAAACATCTATGTCTCAATCCACAATGAACAAAAATATACAAAAAAGAGCTGCATGTGCTAAAGTCGGCCGCCCAATAACACACCAACTCGAATAGACTCGAGAAGAAATATCAGTCTATAAAAACTAGGCTACGAAAGCAGATGAATAATCAATATAAAATAACCATAATGCCGGTAGATATGATGTGAGTACCGAGTACAATGCCCGTAAGACATGCAACTCCATCAGCAACTCCAAATGCTCCGTAATCGTCTATGCTGCAAAACTGGCAGGGAACCAGGTCCTCAGAGGTACGTAACAAGGTCTCACTACCACATTTTTAGGAAAGGGTATTTTAGTCTTTTCCTATTTAATTAAATATTGTGCATGGTAAATAATTATTTGTTGTATTATTTAATTGTTGTTAGATGTTATTTAATTATTTTGGACTTATATTAGTGGACCCAAATAGTTTAGTTTGGACCCATGGACCAACATGAATTAATTAGTTAGACTTGGCCCATTTAGAAAGCCCATTGTTAAGGAGATGGATTAAATTAATTAAATCATTAGACTAGAAGCTTCCTTCCTTAATTATTTCTTCATGAGAGGCCCCAAGGGGTACATTTGACATTTCATAATTACTTGAGGGAGAGGTAGGGGCCGGCCTATATTAGAGGGGGGGAATTTCTCTCTCCTCTCATTTTATTTCAAATCTAGATCTAGAATTTCCCACTACCAAATTCCTTTCATTCCCATTCCATTTCCCTACCAAATTCATTCCAATTCCTTCCCAATTCACCATTAGAAAGTTGAGAAGCAAGGATCTAGAAGGAGGAAGCAAGGATCTACAAAGAGGAGCAAGGATCTACAATTTGGAAGCAATTTCATCTCAATTGGAGGTTTCATTGGGAATCCATCTCCCAATAGGTATAATTCAGTTTTTCCCATTAAAATAGCTTCTAAATCTAAGATTTAATCATGCAAAATCAACCCATATGTATGTACTACCCATAGGACTTGGTTTTGTGTTCATAGGAGACCCATGGAGAAAGTTATGGTACTTTTTGTGTCAATTTTGTGGGAATTCCGAATTGACATTTTGTTGTGTGTGTCAATTGATCCTATAGATCAATTGGGCATGTGCTTATGTGTTTGGGGCTAGTGTCGTGTCCATAATTGGGTACGTGTAGGTCGTATCCCAACAATTTGGTGATACGTGTCGTTTTGGGGATTTTCCTCCGACACGGGACTTTGTACATGTCGTATTTTGACACGGACACATAGATCTACATTTGACACTTTGATTTGTTCATAAATAATATTTATGACTTGTTTGTGTCCTTCGGGGTACAATTGATTGTGTGTTGGACTCGTGTCGCATGCGTATCCTAGATCTAGTAGGATACGGTGTGATACTCTCCAATTGTGTGTATTTATGTATAGATCTAATTATTTATGTTTTAATTCTTGAATTATAATTAGTAAATATATATAAATGTTATATATTTATTTTAGTGTAATTATTATGATATTTATTGTAGCATAGATCTATGTAATTTTATATGTGCTAATATAATGTATAAATATATATGTAGCTTTCTTTACATGCATTTATATATGTTACAACTTGTTAATAAAATAAATTATATATAAATGTTTTATAAAATATAATTATGTGTTTAAAAGAGTAATTATATTAATTATAATTATTATGTAATTATTTGTATATTAATGAATATATTTTTATGTGTGCTTCTAGCCATGTTAAAATATGTACATTAATACATGCAATGTGTTTTGTAGCTATTAGTATTTATTTGTGTAGGATTATGTATATATATAAGTATATATTTATTTAATTGTTTTATATATGTATATATATTGATTTATATTGATTTATATATATATAATATATATAGTTATATATTTATTTATTTTTTGCGACAGCAGCTATTAATGACAGATGCTGTCATTAAAGCAGCAGCCGCTGTAGCAGTTTTAGGCATTAATGACAGTTCTGTCATTAATGCAACGGGCGGGAATGAGCAGTTTTTCAGCGACAGTTTTTCTGTGACAGTTTGAACTGTCATCAATCAGTGACAGCAGTGGGTTTTATATACAGCGTTTTGGCGACAGTTTTTCTGTGACAGTTGGGACTGTCACTATAGGTCTGTTTATTGAAAATATTTGTTTTCCACACAGTTTTTCAGTGACAGTTAGGCAGTTTTGGGTTATATTTTATATATTATATTTATATATATATACGTATATATAAATGTATTTGTGGTGAGATATAATACTAGTATTGTTATTATTTTATTTATATATAATATATTAGTTTATATATAATATATTATGTATTAGATATATCTATGTATCTTGAACATTCTTCGTGTGGTTACCAATTGGGTTCAAAACCTTGATTCCTATTTGTTGCATTTAATATTCTATATTATTATGCATTATTATTAATATATTTAGTATTGTGAGGTTGACCTTGGTTTGACCATAGTTGACCATAGTTGACTTTAGTTGATTTTAGAGTTGACCACAGTTGACTTTTGACTTAGAATTGACTTATTGACCTAGAAGTTGACTAGTTTGACTTGTTCTCTTTTCGGGACCTTGTATTGATGTTGTATTCCATATCTAGGTCTTCGAGGTACCGAGTCAGACATCTGTGAGACTGTTCATTGGACTTCAGGCGAGTACATTCTCTGATAGTTTCTCATTTATGATATCCTCTATGTTCATTGTATCTAGTGTAGATATCCATATTCTCTTGACACTATGGTTACACGGATTGGTATATCCGGATCTCGTCATGAGATGTTATTCCTTGGTATATGGTGCAAGTATTGTTTCATTGGTTATCTTGTACATGTACAGACACCGATTTTCGGGAGGAGTCGCTCTCTTCTTGGGGAATCTCGTGCCATAGCATACCGTGGTTGGATCTATTATACCAGTCGGGGGTGGAGAGTATTAGTATAGATATGTGAACAAATCCCTATTGAATAAAGCACTGGTAAATGAATAGTGTTGATCATAAACCGCACTTATGATTAGCCAGGCCGCATTGCATCTTGCCCAAGCCGATCACATGTTAAGCTAGTACTCACACACTTAGTCATTAGTATTCTTGTTTCATTGGCATATTGTTCATTATTGTATTTATTTCCAGTATTTCCTTATTGTACATATATCTCTTATATCTATTGTCCATCTTGGTTATCCATAGCTATTTACTGTTACATAATTTTTATCATTGATTAGAACTGCTGTTAGAGTTATACTCTGCTCCTTTCCTGACTGGATATATTTTTCCAGATGACACTGAGGAGTGGTACCCTACCTTTTATGGACCCCAGGATGTTGTGGGTTTAGATCCTGAGACCCTGGCTCAAGAGGGACTTATCCCAACTGAGACAGTTGACCCTGGAGTTGTAGCCTCGTAGTATTCTTTGTACTGGATTTGTTTCCAGCTTACTTTGTTATTTCTTCAGACTCATTGATGTATTATTTTAGACTCATGAGTTGTATTGTGACTATTCTATTCTTTATCTGATTCGTGCTCATTTCTATCTTAGTTCTGTGATTGAGTATACTATCATTATTGGTGGTTCATTATATTGTTAGATAGATTATCTAGACAACGTTCTACCGCCGATTCTGCGGCGTAGGCTGGGCGTTGTTTCCGACTAGTACCCTTACACAGGGTGCGGGTCGTGACACATTTTTGGTGGTGGCCCATATAGGTCTAGCTTCACAAGTATGTGATATCGTGGTAGTGCGACAACTTAGTTGTACTACTGCGAGCCTGCAATAGGATATAGGATATAGGCTGAGATACTCAATCACATCTAGGAAAATTCTTTTGATTCAACTATTCTCCTTTGACATTGATACTTGATCCCTTGAACTGTCCTTTCCTTGATATCTTACATCTTGTGCCATATTGATTCTTTCTTTCGCTTTGCCTCAGGATGCCGCCTAAGGCTAGACAACAGCAGGGGAGAGCAGTTTCTGAGAGGTCTGCGACATCCCGAGGGCCTGCACCAATCACTTCTCCGGTGATTGGAGTGTCAGCTGCTTTCGGAGGTCCACCACCTACTCAGAGGACTGTGCCAGCTGTATCTGAGGGGCTTCCACCTCTACCTCCTGTGCCAGCAGAGGCGTCACATATGTTTACACTATTTCGTGAGATGCTTGAGGCATAGAGGGCTCAGTCAGAGGCACATCAGAGGCAGACCGACGTTCTACGGCAGGGCATCGAGAGTGCTCATCAGCTTGCTCGTGCTGTAGTTGAGAGAGGAGTTCCGGTCCAGCAGCAGGTTGTTCCTCAGGTTGCTCAGCTTCGGCCAGGCAACATTCAGGACTTCAAGAAATTGGAGCCTAGGGTTTTCAAGGGGACGGAGGGCATCGTCTATGCTGATGATTGGCTCGAGGACATTGAGCGTCTTATGAGGGTGTCCCGTCTTTCTGAAGATCTGAAGGTTGAGGCAGTAGGACTTCAACTGTTCGAAGTCGCTCGCACTTGGTTCAGGAATGAGCCAGTTCTAGTTGACGTAGGACAATCTTGGGAGGTATTCAAGGACCTTTTCAAGAAGAAGTTTTTTGCCCGGATAGACAGGCTTGACTTGGGGAGACAATTTGAGAGTCTCATTCAAGGGAGCATGTCTGTGGAGGAATACGCTGCGGAGTTTGGTAGGTTGAGCCAATTTGCAGAGTATTTGGTGAGGGAGCCGGAGGTTCGAGCTATTCGTTTCCGTGAGGGTCTAAACTGGGAAGTGAAGATTCTCATTCCATCTTTTTATAAGACATACTCGGAGATACTTGCGGAGGCACGCAAGGTTGAGCAGGATTTGGGTTTGAAGACTAAGAGAGACCGTAATTCTTTTCTGGGGGCCAACGGTAGTGCAGTCTCTGCCAAACGTCCTCATTTCCAGTCTAGACCTTTCCAGCAGCCACAGCAGAACAAGACTCCAGCTAGAGCGCCTTTTCACCAGGCACCTCAGCAGCAGAGACAGTTACAGCAAGCTCCATGCAACTTCTGCAAGAAGCCCGGCCACATCTGGAAAGTTTGCAGGAGGAGGCTAGGAGTTTGTCTGTATTGTGGTACTGAAGGGCATCAATCGAGGGAGTGTCCACGTCGTGCAGTTCAGGGAGCAGCTCCAGCTCCGAGGGCACAGACGAGACCACCTGCAGCACAGCCTAGGGGACCGCTTCCGACACATCAGCAGTGTTTTGTCCAGCTTCAACAGCAGGGAGGTGCTAGGCAGGGACGAGCATTTGCTATGACAGTCGAAGAGGAGGAACCCACCGGAGATGTCATCGCAGGTTCTATTCTTCTTGATTCCATTCCAGCTTTAGCTTTGTTTGATAGTGGTGCTTCCCATAGTTTTGTATCTGTTTCTTTTGCTCTAAAGCATGGTTTGGTAGCTGAGTCTTTGCTTAGGACTTGCAAGATCATGACCGGGGGAGGCATTATCCTAGTTAATGATATTTGCAAGGATCGGAGAGTTACTCTTGGAGGCCGAGAGTTGAGTGCGTATCTACTTGTAATGCCACTTCCGAGCTACGACATTGTACTCGGGATGGATTGGTTGAGTAGGCACCATGCTAGCATAGATTGTAGAGGAGGTAGAGTTTTGTTTGGTCTGCCAGGAGAGCCAGAGTTTAAGTTTGCTAGAGGAGCTGCGGAGCAAGGCGAAGGCATTATTTGTGGAGCTATGGTGGAAGACAAGGAGTTGCCGCATCCGTTGATAGCAGAGTTCTTGGATGTGTTTCCTGAGGAATTGCCAGGATTGCCGCCAGATCGAGATGTTGAATTTTCTATAGACTTGGTGCCAGGTGCAGAACCAATTTCGCAGCATGTCTATAGAGTAAACAACAGCGAGCTGGTCGAGTTGAAGAAGCAGGTGGACAAATTGCAGGATAAGGGGTTTATCAGATCGAGTTCTTCACCATGGGGAGCCCTGGTATTGTTTGTACCGAAGAAGAATGGATCGGTGCGCATGTGCATTGATTACAGGGCTTTGAATAATCTCACTATCAAGAATAAGTATCCTTTTCCACGGATTGATGATCTGTTTGATCAATTGGGTGGGGCGAAGGTATTTTCTAAGATAGATTTAAGATCAGGCTACCATCAGGTGAAGGTGAAGCCGGAGGACATACCGAAGACTGCTTTTAGAACTCGGTATGGTCAGTACGAGTTTATGGTGATGCCGTTTGGTTTGACTAATGCACCGGCGGTATTTATGAACTTGATGAACAAGGTGTTCCACCAGTACCTTGACAAGTTCGTGGTGGTGTTCATCGACGATATACTCATATACTCGAGGACACCGGAGGAGCATGAGGAGCATTTGAGGATTGTGTTGAATGTGCTGAGAAAGGAGAAGCTGTATGGGAAGTTGTCCAAGTGTGAGTTTTTCTTGGACAAGGTAGAATTCTTGGGGCATGTTGTGACTGGTGATGGTATTTCAGTAGATCCGAAGAAGATTTCAGCAGTGGAATCTTGGAAGACTCCGAGTTCGGTAGCAGAGATCAGGAGTTTCTTGGGATTGGCAGGCTATTACAGGAAGTTTGTGCAAGATTTTTCGAGGATTGCCGAACCGATGACCAGACTCACAAGGAAGGATGTGGAGTTTGTTTGGACGGAGGATTGCCAGGTTGCTTTTGAGGAGTTGAAGAAGAGGTTGACGTCTGCTCCTATTTTGACGTTGCCATCAGGGTCCGGAGGTTTCACTATTTATAGTGATGCATCGGGGAAGGGTTTGGGTTGTGTTCTTCAGCAGCATGGGAAAGTGATTGTCTATGCATCCAGGCAATTACATCCTCATGAAAAGAACTATCCTACCCATGATTTGGAGTTGGCAGCAGTCATTTTCGCCCTGAAGTTATGGAAACATTATTTGTACGGAGAGCGTGTGGAGATCTTCAAAGACCATAAAAGCTTGAAGTACGTTTTCACGCAGAAGGAGTTGAACATGAGGCAGCGTCGGTGGTTGGAACTGATGAAGGATTTTGATATCTCTTTGCAATATCATCCTGGGAAAGCCAATGTAGTTGCCGATGCTTTGAGCAGGTATCCGGTAGCTATGTTCTTGATGCAGGATCGATATTTGTTGGAAGACTTGGAGAGCTTGGGCATTGAGGTGATTGTTCCTGGGTGTGCTATGCAGATGTGGGGATTGCAGATACACTCAGATTTGATGGACAGGATCAAGGCAGCACAGTATGATGATGTATCTTTGAGGAGTATCAGAGCTCAGGTGAGAGCAGGATTGGAGGATGATTTCACTATTGCAGAGGATGGATCTTTGAGGCATGGAGTTAGATTGTGTATGCCTAGTGGGGAGTTGCGAGAGGAGGTGTTGCAGGAAGCGCATCGCTCTCAGTATTTCATACATCCAGGTGCTAACAAGATGTATCGGGATATGCGAGAGAGTGTATGGTGCTATGGCATGAAGAGGGAAGTGGCACAGTTTGTATCCAGATGCTTAGTGTGCCAGCAGGTGAAAGCCGAGAGGCAGAGGCCAGGAGGTTTACTTCAGCCATTACCCATTTCAGAGTGGAAGTGGGAACACATTACTATGGATTTTGTGTCCGGACTTCCACGATCTCCAGGAGGGAAAGACGCGATTTTGGTCATTGTTGATAGGTTGACCAAGTCGGCCCACTTTTTGCCTTTCAAGGTGGGTTTGTCTACGGAGAAGCTGGCAGAGATGTATGTGAGGCAGATCGTTAGGATACATGGAGTTCCCGTCAGCATATTCTCAGATCGGGATAGTCGTTTTACTTCTCATTTCTGGAGGAGTTTGCAGGAGAGTTTGGGCACTCAGCTCAAGTTCAGTACTGCATATCATCCCCAGACAGATGGGCAGTCAGAGAGGACTATCCAGACTCTCGAGGATATGTTGCGCACTTGTGTACTAGATTTCGGGGGTTCTTGGGAGGACCATCTCCATTTGGTAGAGTTTGCTTACAACAATAGTTACCAGGCCAGTATAGAGATGTCACCTTTTGAAGCTGTATATGGTCGGAGGTGTCGTACTCCTTTGTCTTGGGACGATGTTGGAGAGAGAGTTTTGCTTGGGCCAGAGATGGTTGTGGATGTAGCAGAGAAGGTTCAGTTGATCAGAGACAGACTTTGAGTGGCGCAGGACAGACAGCGGCATTGGGCCGATAGCCATCGAAGACCTTTGGAGTTCGAGGTATAGTTTAGATTTTTGTTTTGTGTTTGTTCTTGGTTGTTTGTTATAGATTAAGTTCTTAAGATGGTGTTTTGTTATAGGTGGGTAGTTTGGTGTTTCTGAGAATTTCTCCGACACGAGGCACGATTCGCTTCGGTGGAGGCGGAAAGCTTAGTCCGCGATTCATCGGACCTTTCACTATTCTAGAGAGGGTCGGTGCAGTTGCTTATAGACTAGACTTGCCACCTGCATTGGAGGGAGTGCACAATGTGTTTCATGTGTCGCAGTTGAGACGATACGTGGCAGATCCTAGTCATGTATTGGATCACTCAGAGATAAAGGTGGGCCCTACTCTTAGCTATCCAGAGCAGCCATTTGAGATTCTGGATCGGAGAGAGAAGGTGCTGAAGAACCAGACTATTTCTTTGGTGCGCGTCGCATGGAGGCATCACTCTCCGGGGGAGTCTACCTGGGAGAGAGAGGATGAAATGCGAGAGCGTTATCCATATTTGTTTGTACCTTGAGGTATGTTATTTTCTAGTTATGTTCTGTTCATTGTTATGTTCTTTCGTAGTTAGTTGTGATTCTTTAGTTCTGTTCTGTGATTTTCTGGGGATAGTTTTCATCTTTGAATTTCGAGGACGAAATTATTTTAAGGAGGGTAGACTTGTCACTACCACATTTTTAGGAAAGGGTATTTTAGTCTTTTCCTATTTAATTAAATATTGTGCATGGTAAATAATTATTTGTTGTATTATTTAATTATTGTTATATATTATTTAATTATTTTGGACTTATATTAGTAGACCCAAATAGTTTAGTTTGGACCCATGGACCAACATGAATTAATTAGTTAGACTTGGCCCATTTAGAAAGCCCATTGTTAAGGAGATGGATTAAATTAATTAAATCATTAGACTAGAAGCTTCCTTCCTTAATTATTTCTTCATGAGAGGCCCCAAGGGGTACATTGAACATTTCATAATTACTTGAGGGAGAGGTAGGGGCCGGCCTATATTAGAGGCGGGGAAATTTCTCCCTTCTCTCATTTCATTTCAAATCTAGATCTAGAATTTCCCACTACCAAATTCCTTTCATTTCCATTCTATTTCCCTACCAAATTCATTCCAATTCCTTCCCAATTCACCATTAGAAAGTTGAGAAGCAAGGATCTAGAAGGAGGAAGCAAGGATCTACAAAGAGGAGCAAGGATCTACAATTTGGAAGCAATTTCATCTCAATTGGAGGTTTCATTGGGAATCCATCTCCCAATAGGTATAATTCAGTTTTTCCCATTAAAATAGCTTCTAAATCTGAGATTTAATCATGCAAAATCAACCCATATGTATGTACTACCCATAGGACTTGGTTTTGTGTTCATAGGAGACCCATGGAGAAAGTTATGGTGCTTTTTGTGTCAATTTTGTGGGAATTCCGAATTGACATTTTGTTGTGTGTGTCAATTGATCCTATAGATCAATTGGGCATGTGCTTATGTGTTTGGGACTAGTGTCGTGTCCATAATTGGGTACGTGTAGGTCGTATCCCAACAATTTGGTGATACGTGTCGTTTTGGGAATTTTTCTCCGACACGGGACTTTGTACATGTCGTATTTTGACACGGACACATAGATCTACATTTGACACTTTGATTTGTTCATAAATAATATTTATGACTTGTTTGTGTCCTTCGGGGTGCAATTGGTTGTGTGTTGGACTCGTGTCGCATGCGTATCCTAGATCTAGTGGGATACGGTATGATACTCTCCAATTGTGTGTATTTATGTATAGATCTAATTATTTATGTTTTAATTATTGAATTATAATAGTAAATATATATAGATGTTATATATTTATTTTAGTGTAATTATTATGAAATTTATTGTAGCATAGATCTATGTAATTTTATATGTGCTAATATAATGTATAAATATATATGTAGCTTTCTTTACATGCATTTATATATGTTACAACTTGTTAATAAAATAAATTATATATAAATGTTTTATAAAATATAATTTTGTGTTTAAAAGAGTAATTATATTAATTATAATTATTATGTAATTATTTGTATATTAATGAATATATTTTTATGTGTGCTTCTAGCCATGTTAAAATATGTACATTAATACATGCAATGTGTTTTGTAGCTATTAGTATTTATTTGTGTAGGATTATGTATATATATAAGTATATATTTATTTAATTGTTTTATATATGTATATATATTGATTTATATTGATTTATATATATATAATATATATAGTTATATATTATTATTATTTTTGCGACAGCAGCTATTAATGACAGATGCTGTCATTAAAGCAGCAGCCGCTGTATCAATTTTAGGCATTAATGACAGTTCTGTCATTAATGCAGCGGGCGGGAATGAGCAGTTTTTCAGCGACAGTTTTTCTGCGACAGTTTGAACTGTCATCAATCAGTGACAGCAGTGGGTTTTATATACAGCGTTTTGGCGACAGTTTTTCTGTGACAGTTGGGACTGTCACTATAGGTCTGTTTATTGAAAATATTTGTTTTCCACACAGTTTTTCAGTAACAGTTAGGCAGTTTTGGGTTATATTTTATATATTATATTTATATATATATATGTATATATAAATATATTTGTGGTAAGATATAATACTAGTATTGTTATTATTTTATTTATATATAATATATTAGTTTATATATAATATATTATGTATTAGATATATCTATGTATCTTGAACATTCTTCGTGTGGTTACCAATTGGGTTCAAAACCTTGATTCCTATTTGTTGCATTTAATATTCTATATTATTATGCATTATTATTAATATATTTAGTATTGTGAGGTTGACCTTGGTTTGACCATAGTTGACCATAGTTGACTTTAGTTGACTTTAGAGTTGACCACAGTTGACTTTTGACTTAGAATTGACTTATTGACTTAGAAGTTGACTAGTTTGACTTGTTCTCTTTTCGGGACCTTGTATTGATGTTGTATTAAATATCTAGGTCTTCGAGGCACCGAGTCAGACATCTGTGAGACTGTTCATTGGACTTCAGGCGAGTACATTCTCTGATAGTTTCTCATTTATGATATCCTCTGTGTTCATTGTATCTAGTGTAGATATCCATGTTCTCTTGACACTATGGTTACACGGATTAGTATATCCGGATCTCGTTATGAGATGTTATTTCTTGGTATATGGTGTATATGGTGCAAGTATTGTTTCATTGGTTATCTTGTATATGTACAGACACCAATTTTCGGGAGGAGTCGCTCTCTTCTTGGGGAATCTCGTGCCATAGCATACCGTGGTTGGATCTATTATACCAGTCGGGGGTGGGGAGTATTAGTATAGATATGTGATCAAATCCCTATTGAATAAAGCACTGGTAAATGAATAGTGTTGATCATAAACTGCACTTATGATTAGCCAGGCCGCATTGCATCTTGCCCAAGCCGATCACATGTTAAGCTAGTACTCACACACTTAGTCATTAGTATTCTTGTTTCATTGGCATATTGTTCATTATTGTATTTATTTCCAGTATTTCCTTATTTTACATATATCTCTTATATCTATTGTGCATCGTGGTTATCCATAGCTATTTACTGTTACATAGTTTTTATCATTGATTAGAACTGCTGTTAGAGTTGTACTCTGCTCCTTTCCTGACTGGATATATTTTTCCAGATGACACTGAGGAGTGGTACCCTACCTTTTATGGACCCCAGGATGTTGTAGGTTTAGATCCTGAGACCCTGGCTCAAGAGGGACTTATCCCAACTGAGACAGTTGACCCTGGAGTTGTAGCCTCGTAGTATTCTTTGTACTGGATTTGTTTCCAGCTTATTTTGTTATTTCTTTAGACTCATTGATGTATTATTTTAGACTCATGAGTTGTATTGTGACTATTCTATTCTTTATCTGATTCGTGCTCATTTCTATCTTATTTCTGTGATTGAGTATACTATCATTATTGGTGGTTCATTATATTGTTAGATAGATTATCTAGACATCGTTCTACCGCCGATTCTGTGGCGTAGGCTGGGCGTTGTTTCCGACTAGTACCCTTACACCGGGTGCGGGTCGTGACACAAGGTACAAAAATACAGCATGCCAAAGTACAACAGAAAGTACAAGTGCAACGACGGTGTAGTCTAGCATAACCAACTAAGTGAGACACAGTTTGAAGATAATATTCGACGCGTGGGTTGTCCAAAATAAAATCGTAGCTCCGAACACAGAGACACACGGGGCGTACCGTAGCTCCGAGCACAAAGTCACACGGGTGATACTACTACTCCGGATACAGGAACACTACATAATCTGGACATATACGTATATAAGCGCATGCAGAGGAGCCCAAACGTCTAGTAACTGTCTTCCCCATCCGAAGCGGTCAACGATTTTGCGTTGAACCTGAACCTCTATCTAACAGTCTCGTCACACAGAAATAACTCGACAGACGCGCCCCTAAGGTCATCCCAGTCTCCGGTCATGATGTCAGTATCAGGATACAGGAAATCTTGCACGATAACAGTGTATGAATGTGTCCTGGGGTGACGATATACTCAGGTACGTACATCGAGGTATTACGAACATCTAGTATTCGTTACAAGATGTTACAACGAACGTCTGCACCCGGTTGTGATCCGGACACGAAGTAACAATCTTAATCAAACATGCGCATAATGTATATAATGAAACAATAAATATCTGGTAACTGAAATACAGGGTTGCAAGGTACACTTGCATGCGTCAGGCTGCTGATAACGGGGATCCGGTACCACGTCCGAGTCCACAGGTCCCGTAGTACCTAGAGACGAGATACAAACTCAATCAATAAACTATCATGTGGCAAATATGGATGTGACACACGTCTAAACATATGCTCAGACTCAGCTATAACTCACAGGGACACGACGCTAGAGGGTTGACCAAGGTTGACTAATGGTACGTTACCGCAAATCAAATTAATCATCTGTACAATATCATCAAACAAAATCCTCAGTCTTACTATCATCATCACAATATTCAGTAGTTCAAAACATGATCCAATCGTCAGTTTCCTCTGGCCTTTATAGATATTATCATTACGTCCTATTATGTCTTCCTCAAAATAATTACTCATTAATTATTAGGCCTTCCTTTTTAACCTTCATTACCATTTCACAATAAGTACTACTCTTCAATTAAATCCACCATTAATTATCAGACCCCAAATTACCGATTAATGGTTTGATACCACACATCATTTCACAATAAATCAACTGTCCCTCGATGATAAATCATAGTATTATTTTGCGACAATTTAATCTGCTCAACAACAATAATCAAATGCATATATTAATTGAAATGCCCTAACATCTCAATGTATCCCAATATCATAAACTCAATATATATTCAAATACCTTAAATATTAACCTTGCATTTTATCCTCATTGCATGCATTACAAGAAACTAAACCCTTAAACACATCAATAAACCCTAAGCTCATGCATATACAAAAGGCCTAATTAATTTCCTTGCATTTTCCACCCATGCATATAGTTCATAATAATTTCATATAACCCAACCCTAATCAAAGATCCATTTATTCTCAAACCCTAACTCATGTATATCCATTAATTTCATTTTAATACTTATGTAAATAAACCCTAAATACTACATTAAACCTTAATCAAACCTCATTAAAACACAAGATTTATTTGCACTACACTAAAATTACACAAAACAAAAATACAGATATAGAGAGGGGGGAGTCGTTCACCTCGGCGAGGTGGTGGTGATGCTGGCCGGAAGTGGAGAAGCTCGTGGCAGTCGAGGGGAGTAGCCGGAGTGTATGGCCTGGTCGGAGTGTAGAGAAGTGTGGCCTGGCCGGAGTGTAGAGCAGGGTGGCCTGGCCGGTGGAGGAACTCGTTCGGGGTGAAGTGGTGGTGGGTCGTGGATGTGTAGAGGTGTGTGATGGTGGCGGGGTAAAGCTCGCCGGAGAATGGAGCTTGAGGTGGTAGTAATTGCGGATTGGAGAGGCCGGGGTGGCGTTGCTCGAGCTCGCCGTGGGGTGGTGGAAATATGAACGGCGGTCGGAGCAGTGTGGTAATGGCGATGTGGTGGTGGGAATAAGTAGTTGGCCGGAGCGGTGGATCTCGGCCTGGGTGGATGTGGTTAGCAGCAGTCGGTTGGCGTTGGCAATGGCGGATGGGGATGGCTAGCACGCCGGAGATCGTTGCAGCGCCGGTGGGTTGCTCGTCGACGCTGAGGAACGACAACAGCAAGGTGATGGTGAAGATGAACGGCGGTGGTGATGAGCAGCTGGCCGGAGGGTGATCTCGGCCAGGTAGCGGCAGTTCTCCAAGGAAGGAGTTGAAGGAAGGAAAAAGGAGAAGAAGAAAGGAAGAAGAAGAAGAAGAAGAAGAAGAAGAAGAAGGAAGAAGAAGAAGAAGAAGAAAGGAAGAAGAAGAAACCTACGGGTGTAATATAGAAGAGGGAGGAGAGAGAGAGGTGGTGGGGTTCTCTAGGTTTTGGGGATTAGGGCCGACATTGGGAAGAGGGGAGAAAGAGACATTAAATAGGAAAGTGTGTGGGGGTTGGATGGTGAGGATGAGCCCAATTCAAATGGGTGGTGGAGATTTCTTAGGGAGAAATTTTCTCATCCAAAGGAGAGGGAGTGGGGATGGGCTTGACCGGTCAAAGGAGAGGGGCTTCTCCATTTGGCCTTGACCAATGAGGTTTTGACACCTATTTCAATAATTGCAACTAAGTCCCTTAAATTTGGGTAATTGCAAAATCACATGAAATAATGCAAATTTTGTGGGAGAAATGGTGTTTGGTGTTTTGTAGGGTGAGGGGGTGTTGTGTGTTTTGCATGGGCTTAATTCATGGGGCATTAGAATTAAATTGGGATTAAAATAGGATTAGTCAAAGTTGGTATCCCCAATTTAATTAAAATAAATATGTCCCGTGCTTTTAAATTAAATGGGGTCACCTGGGGTCTCAATTTGGAGTGACACAAAGGTCAAGAATGGTGTAGGCTTGGTGTCAGTCTTGGACCCTTTTATTGGTCCGGCTCAACGGGTTAAGTTGGTGTCTCAAAAATGATGGCAACGACACAGGTGCGCGATACGGGATTAAATAATGGATTCCGGTTACAGAAATTGTGCAATTTATTTAGAGCACAAGAAAATATGATTTTGAGTGACGGGAAAGTCCAGCGCCTAAATTGGCGTATCAAGTCAAGAGTGCAATAATCTGTTAGAATTTATGGGCTGATGTTGGGCTCCGAATATTTCAACAACGGTAGGGTGCGCCAAGGGTTTAATTTAAAATCAGACACCTGCAACCTTATGTAGAAGCATGAAAAATATGCTGTAGTAGTTATACGCAGTATTTCAGTGCTGGGCGGCGTAAAACATGACTTCAGATCCATCGGCTTACAAACGGAGTTTCATCGCTAGTACAGCGTAAAAATATAAGCTCCAGGGCAACCCGCGTAATATAGTATTTCCAGGCTGCTTCAGCGTATAAAGGTTGCTACCTCGCCTTTACGGCGTAAAACCCATCTGCTTTTTAATACAGTGGGAAGATTATACGAGGAACGCCTCGTATCCCTCAAACGAGCTGTACGAGGAACACTTCGAATCCTGTGAATGAACCTGTCAGAAAGTACAATGAACCTGACTCCTGACAAAGGGTACTGCACGACTATCCAGACGACGGCTGTAATGATGGTTCGGCACAGAGACCCAGAATGTCATCTAGTGACATTTTCTTGATACAAAGTGCTTTTACTCATTCAAGGGAATACGCTGCCTAGTTTTATACAGGCAGATATGAGCTTTTACGCTCTGTAGAAGACAAAATGTACCGCCACGTCAAAAGTTGCTCTTTGTACAGAGCTCGACACACGTCTCTACACTTAATGCTCAGAATGGGGGGCAGATCTCTGCTTTTAATGCACGAGATTTAGTTATATTTCCAAAGACTGGGCGAGTCATGATTACGGCTAATACGTCCACATCATCATCTCTGCAATCAAGCTATTTTCAGCTATGGGAGCGCGCTGTACGCCATCTCCTTGAAATATGCCAACCTGGCTATTTTCAACTATAGGAGTATGCCATATGCTATCTCCTAGAAATCTGCCAACTCGACAATAATTCGGCTTCTACGCCAACCTGGCTTCTATGCCTATTCGGCTTCTATGCCAACCTGGCTTCTACGCCTACTCGGCTTCTACGCCAACCTGCCTTCAACGCCTACTCGGCTTCTATGCCATCAGAACAGCTATTTGGTTTTTACGCCATGGTGACAGTTATTGGCTTCTACGCCAACCTTTTCTATGCAAGGGGCAGTTACCTACGTGGCTTGCATGCCGTGATCTTCGTAGCAGTTATACGCATTACCTCTTAATGGAACATGCGTCACACGCTCATTCTAAAGATCATTTATACGTAGGTGGCAGTTATTATAACCGCCGCGTAAAAAGTGCCACACTCTCCACTGTCCGGCTTCTACGCCGACTGGACGGTTACTGTCACTAAAACTCTATAAATAGAGATCTCCGTCCACGGAGGTCAGGGGTCGAAGGGTCCAGAAACCAAGGTCGGGGAATTTGGAGAACAGAGGTAGGAAGAAAAGTCAAAGAGAGTTCAAGAGTCAAAGAAATCGAAGAGCACAGATCGACGATTTTGGCATCAAGCATCCACTCCTCTTTGTAACCTTTGAAGCTTCTTCTTCTTCTAAGGCACTTCTTCATCATCGTGTGGTCCAAGGGACAAAGTGATCGACCGCAGTTCAGACTCCTATAGCAATATTTACCCAGATTAAAATTTGTACTTAACATCCTCGTATAGGATTAATAGTACTTCTTGTTTCTAAACCTAAGAAAGGGTTTCGTATAAACCTACTTTTATTTCTTCTGTTTATTATCAAACACAAAATGACGACTCTGCTGGGGCCGTCTTTCTCATCTGACGAGAAAACAAATTGCTCAACACGATGAAGTATCAGTAGGATCCATGAAGAAGACTTTGGTCGTCCAGTTCGACCAGTCCGCCTACGAAGACATGCTTCGAACAGGGGGTGGCTCTCACTCTCTCTCTATCCAAGACAACAGGAAATTGCGTAAGGTATGGATGCCCCGGACATCCCCTACCACTCCTGTCGACTCTCTGATTTCTCCGACCAACGAGGTTGTAGCATCGCTCCCTCCGCGCCCTACGCGTAAAATCCTGTCTCCCGTCGCTGGCGGAATAGACAAAACTTCTGGTAATGCCTCAGTGCCAATCCAGAAGTCGACTCCGCGCCTTGCGCGTAAAACTCAGTCTCCCGTCGCTGGCGGAATAGACAAAACTTCTGGTAATGCCTCAGTGCCAACCCAGAAGTATACAACGCGCTCTGCGCGTAAAAACTCGTCTTCCGTCACTGGCGGGGCAGACATAATTTCTGATAATGCCTCAGCGCCAAGTCAAAAATTCCCAACGCGCTCCACGTGTAAAAATACATCTGCCCTTCGCGGAAGAGCAGATGGTCCCTACAATCTACTTTAGGGAAAACAGGTGGCGACCTTCTCAACTTCTCGGCCTTTACGCCAGCAAGAGAAGAATCTGCCCGCTCTCCAGATTACGCGTGAAGCTGATGGCCGATTGAGGACTTCCTCAGTTTTACACCAGCCTGAGCAGAACTCCAAATTACGCCAGGATAAGCCCTTTAGCGTAAAGAAGACCCAGTTGGTCGATAGATTTTCTCCGTATGGATCACCTGCTGCTCATGTGGCCGGACTGCTGTATACTTATGGCGGAAAAAGACTTGGAGTTCCCAATATCCGCGTTCCAACTGATGTAAACAAGAGGAACAAACCTTCTTCTTCTTCCTCTATTAATCCTCCTGACTTGCGTGAATATCTGATCCAAAAGCGCAAGGATAAGGGATCTTCCAACATATCTATTACGTCTCCTAGTGAGCACTGCTGTAATAGTCATAAAATTGTAGTTAATTATTGCTGTTCTGAAGCAAAACGGTCGGTGTTCGACCGGTTGAACTACTCTGTGCCTTTACAGGAAGAAGAGCCTACATTTATATCAGTGAACATGGCTTCACACGTTCCTAGAGGAAGATCGAATTCAAGACGTCATCCCTCTAGAACTCCAAGCCAAAGGAGATTCATCAAACTCCTTGAGAACATTGAAGCTGGGGTGTTCCGAAACACCCGTTCGAGGTTACGACAACCGGCTTCGTATTCTTCTGATTCTGACACTGGGGGTCGCCAGTTTCCCGAATCAGATAATGAAAGTATAGATTCATTCTCTACAGAGACCTATACTAGCCCTTCAATGACATCCAGAGAAATGGGGGTCTATGCCATTGAAGATGAACGCGAAAAGGCTTCTTCGTCAGGAAGTACTGAGCAACGCATCACTGTGCTGGAGACATCTCTGAAAGAGATACAGTCTATGATGGAGTATATGCACCGGATGATGCTGACTCAACACACAACTGCTATAGCTCCAGCATCGGTCCCTCCAAATCAGATACGTGTGGGGGTGGACTTACCACCATCCAATGCGAATCAGGAGCCTACTCTAGATCAGGAGTCAGCAGCCCCTCCACTTCCTAAATTGGAGAATGTATTGCCTCATGTTGGAGTCACAATACAACCGATCTCTCACCACTCTGCGGTTCCTCTTCCAGCTGAAGACCCGATGCAGGCGGTGCAGGAATTGAAGGCCCAATTTGATGCCTTAAAACGTAAGGATCAGTTAAAGAAATTAGGAATCAACCAGCCTTACCCAGCTATCTGGGATGAAGTCCCTTTCCCTCCTAAATACAAGCCACAGACTATGGCTTTGTTTGAGGGAAAGACATCACCGAGCCAATACATGAACTACTTCAGTATGATGACGGTGTTGTTACAAGGGAATGACTCTCTTCTCACTCAAGTGTTCAAAGGCTGTCTCTCGGGAGTGGCTTATCAGTGGTACCGTAGTCTTGCGGACAACTGCATTGCTTCCTTTGAAGATTTCAAGACTTTGTTCTTCGCGCGATTCTACGAAGGAGGGATGGATATGTCTATGTCCTCTCTCATCGAAGTAAAGCAGAAGGAGAAAGAGAACGTTCGTACTTTTATCGAACGTTTTCGTCAAGCCACTTTGCAAATGCCTCCAGGAGTTCGAAACTCAGCATTGGAGGACATTTGCAGGAAGAATCTTCTTCCAGTGATCTCGGTGTTCACAGGACCATATCAGTTCCATGATTGGCCCTCGTTCATCATCTCAGCAGTGGCTGCTGAAGACAATAGTCGGAAGGCGCGTGATAATAGAATTATGATATCTGCCTCTGATAGAGGCAAGAAGTCATCCTCCAACAGCGACCATCCTCGTGGTTCCAAAGGAAAAGAAGCTCTGGAATCAACATGTCCAGGCAAAAGACTGTGGCAACCACACAGACAAAATCTGGGACTTCCAGGCCCATGGAAGTATACTCGTTTGACGACGACGATATTTCGAGCATATTCGAGTGTCTCGTCAAAAGCGGCAAGATTACCCTTCCTGAGGTGAAGCGACCTACTGAAGCCGGCAGTACCAATAATCCCAAGTACTACATTTTCCATAGGTACATACATCACCCCACAAAGGCGTATTATGTACTAAAGAGGAAGATCCAGGAGCTGATCGATGCTAAGGCCATCACCCTACGCAACAGCGAGAAGATGATCACGGCCAACATGATCTCTCTTCAATTTGGCAATCTGCCTCCTCAAGAAGTTTCGGATGGTGTTGTACCTATCTTCCGGACAACGATGAACATCGTTAATCTCCCTCCAGCCAGAGGTCAGAATCATGACCTGGTGCCTCTAACTACCCAGAACGGCGAGATTATGTGGGTTCATCCAGATTAGGTGGTATAGAAAATACTAGTATACTGCTCAATCAGCATGGCAAAATCTGATTGGACGCTGGGAGTGGCTGCAATATCAGAGAATCCCCTTCCAGGAATGACCGCAGAGGATGTCGTCACAGTCGTCTCCTCCACAGATGGCGCGACAAAAGAAGAAGCGCCAACGACGGTCGAAGCGGCTGGCATACTCAAAGGAGGCATAGTCGTAATGACAGGCTCATCCTCCTCCCGTGATATCGGAACCGTTTCAGGCAAGCCGACACCCGAAAGTGTTTCCTCTTCAAGGTCGGGCACCTCCGTGTCATCAACCGGAGCTGAAACAAAACCAAAAGTCGCGTTGACGCTGCCCTCCCCGTAGATGTCTTCCCCTGAAAAGAAGACAAGAGAAAGTTAA
The DNA here is from genome assembly GCA_036927795.1 of Iris macrosiphon. Classification (NCBI taxonomy): domain Eukaryota; kingdom Viridiplantae; phylum Streptophyta; class Magnoliopsida; order Asparagales; family Iridaceae; genus Iris; species Iris macrosiphon. The sequence goes on from JAYESA010000022.1 coordinate 2,360,898, forward strand.
TATCAACATGATGTTAATTTTTCTAAAAGAGACGTAAAGATGACATTTACCCATGGCCGATGGTATATATGTCGCATCGGCAGCCAGTATTGCTAAATCATGTCTTAATGATGCTAAGCGAGCTGTCATACCTGGAGAAGGGGGTGTGCCAACTGACACTGGCAGGTATTCTTCCAGGTCTTCACCAAGATATACTCGAGGCTCATTGAGTGGAATCTCGCTGGGTATACTTACAGACACGGCAGGGGTTTCTCTAGTTGCTGGTCTGGATAAAGATATTCTTATTGGACTTGGCCCCGAAGGCGATCTCGTACCACTACCTGAAGAAGTAGCAGCGACAGCAGCCTCGAGCAAAGATTCTTCGGCACTGTCAACCGAAACTGTAGAGGTTCCCTCTCTAATAGGCGAGGGACCTCTAATCAAAGGATCGTCCCCAACAGGGGAAACAGTAGGCCTACTCCTAGGAGCCTCATGACTGGAAATCCTGACAGGACCACTAGCAACCTTCTTTTTCTTGCGAGGGGAAGCTTCCTTCAGAACAGGATCCCTTCGCTTACCAGGGATAACTAAAGGCCCTGCAGGGGGAGGTATTTCACATCTCGGTACTGTCAGCAAAGACTCATCTGGAGCAACAGAGTCTTCTTCTTCGTTAGAGGAAACCGATGGGATTTCCACTCGCCCCGTGGACTTAGAAGAAGGTATCCTAAAACTTCCATGCATATCAAAATCGCGATGGAAGGTATTGACGGCCACATAAAACTGGGCGTACGAATGGAGGATGCGCAACTCTATGGAGAGTGAAGTCGCGGGCACAGTATAAGTTGCTCCAGTACAACCCATTATGAAGTACCGCCATCCTCTCGCTCCATCAATAAGTCCACCTCTGGACCTGAAGCTGGTGATGGCATTGCCCACGTGCAATTGGTCATACCCAAACTGCCTGGCGAACCGACTAGGCAAGTAGGGCTCCAAGAAGCAATGGTCTTCACTTCTATACAACAGATGGGAAGGTCTAATGCAGACCAACCAATGAAAAGCTTCCGGAGAAAGAACGATCGTCCCTTGACCTTCATCCTGAAGTCTTGCCCCCTGTTGATTGAGATATACATTGGGGATGGTGCAAAAGAGCTTCCAACTATGAGCAAAATTCAACGCTCGCCGACAGTCTAAAACTGTGATCACGTTCCAAGTAGATTTCTTGTAATTCAATAAGAAATTATTCCTCGAACTACTGCCAGGACCGGGAGACATCACCCTGGGATTTTGGAGAATTAACCATCCTATCAAATACAGGAACGGTAATTCTACCCTGGGAAAGCTGTCATGCCGTGTTTCATCGGCAAGCAGCCCGTCAGTCATGGCCCTCAGGCTAGCCTGTATCCGGCATACCATGGCAGGGAGCAAGCCCAGTCTCGCCCCAAACACCAGACGTACTGCAGGCCACAAGGTGTTGCGATGGATGCGATCCGAAGATGCAATGCCAGGTACTACCAAGCGGCGTAGCCATATAGAGAGGAAGCCAGCCAGTTGAGCTTCCTTTGACAGAGGCCTGCGGCAATGCCTCATATAACTGTAAGCTTTAGTGCCTGCAGGATATTTCCCTATCCCTTCATCAAGAATCCGATCTGAAGCCCCGGCGTCTTCAATAAGATCATCTACTAATTGAGCATTAAGCACGCTCAGAAGGCTTAAAGGCTTATCCCCGCTATCCACGACTTTGTCGGGCTTCGCATTTCGGGCGTGATGAAAGAAGAGGTAGGACGCCCATTTGTTGGTATGAGCCAGATCAGAAGGCTCATTATAAAAGGTGGTACACGCTAAATAGTGGCACATCAGCTCTTGGTACACCGCCACCACCCGAGGGTCTGTATCTTTCAGCTCCCGGTTTGTGGGAACATACTCTTCATAAGGAGTATCCCCCATTGGCAGTCTTGAAATCTCTGCCATCTCGTGAAGGGCCAATCCCAACTCCCCCAGTGGAGTGGCGAAAGTCCCAGTGAGCTAGATATATCGCTCCATCAAAGCCAAAAATAGGTTGGGATTAAGAGGTAACCCAACACTGGTAGCCTCCACAGCCGCGTACAGACCAATGCTCTCCAGCTCAGTCTGAAAATGCTTTAGAGCCCAGGCAGCTAAATGAATCCATCGAAGATTTGTAGGGGTAATCCACCCATTGGTCCGAGGATTAACCTTGGGGTATACTCCTCCATGCCCCATGAAGTCATTACAGAAAGTCGGTAATTGGATTGGTTGGAGCAGTGAAGTGTCTTCACTCGGGACATTGCCCAGATACAATCCCCTGAAAGGCATCACAGAGCCTGAAGGGCGGCTCACAAATGATCCTTGATCAGACCCTTTCTGATAAAATATCTTTCCCGGCCGGCCATGAAGATTAGGGGTCAGAGTCCACGACATCCTCCTCTGATGTGTAGTATGGAAGAATGTCGAGATAGGATAATCTCTCGGCATCCTAGGCAGGTACATGACCAACCCTCCTGCAGGAAAAACCCAGTCTTCCTTCTTGGGCTTCGTCTGGGATTGCTTATCAATCATATCCCCGAACAAGAAGGCTGGTTTTATATACTTGTCCCCGTCTATATACGTCAGGGGCTCTCCGTTGATCATGCTCAACAACATTCGCTCTCCTTGAGACGATATCAGGATTCTCCTTCCTTCAGGGTACTGGGGTCCAGAAATTGGGAAGGTCACGTGGGAAAAATCTTTCAAGTAATTGGAGTTCAGCATCCCAGCTGCAGAACCCATCACATCAGCCAACGGAGATATCTGTAAGTTAACTACAAAATGCAAGAAAAATAAGTCAGGTTCTACACTAGACATTACAGTCTTGCAGCTTACGCCAAAGATTAACAGTCTGTGCTTTTATGCCAAGACTGTAAAAACTTGAGTTTTTACGCGAAAAACTACTTCCTAGGCGTAAAATTCAAGATTCGCAATATATAGTCTGTGTTTTTACGCCAGACTGTTAAAATTTGAGTTGTTTCGCCGGAATCTTCATCCAGAGCGTAACACTCAAAGTCTGTGGTATACGCCAAATTTCGACAGTCAAAGCTTTTACGCCAGACTGCGAAAATATAGAGATTTTTACGCTGACACATTAGGAATGTGGACGTAAAAGATAAAACATCTCTATGCATTATCTTCCTCAAATAACCCCTCAGCACAGAAGATGACCTAGCGCGTTCACGTACAACGTGTGTGAAGGTTTTTTTTTCATTTTTTATCGTCCTAAAAGCTTTACCTATAACTCCCGGTGCACAGCTTGACGGTGGAACGCTTCGTTCCGATCGAGGTTCGCTCTGCCCGAGCGGAGTCGCTCTTTCTTGGGCAGAGGAGCGAGAAGAGGAGGCCGCCTTCTTTCCTTTTGTGGTGGAAGATTGTTTCGGTGCCATTGTTAAAACTCAGTATTCTTGAGAAAGAGACGAAGAGGAAAAGTTCTCCGAGAGCTAGGGTTTCTTGCAAAAGACAGGTGAAGAGTTTCTTCTCTGAAGGCCTTGGGGTATTTATAGAGCTCAGATAAACTCCTCGAATCCCTAACCAAACCCGATATTTAATATTCGGTTATGATTGGGGAATACGTCAGTCTATCATTTAAAAAGAAGAAGACGGACAGTCAATCGATCCAGATTCTACGCGCAGAACAAATCTATGATTTTACGCTAAGGAGCTTTTACGCTCAAGAAGCTACAAATCTACGATTTTACGCTCAGAGACTATAAGTCTATGGTTTTACGCCCGGATGCTTTTATGCTTAGTAGCTTTTACGCTCGAGAGGCTACAAACCTACGACTTCACGCTCAGAGGCTACAAATCTATGATTTCACGCTCAGAAGCTTTTTACGCTCAGAGGCTACAAATCTACGACTTCACGCTCGAAAGTTTTCTTTTCAGAGGCTATAGATCTACGGTTTTACGCCCAGATGCTCTCATGCTCAGCAGCTTTTACGCTCGAGAGGCTACAAACCTATGATTTTATGCTCATCTACACTACGGATCTATGACTTTCCGCATATTTGAAAATACGCAGGCCAGAGTATGCGTATATCTGAACAATTCTCAAGATGACTAGTTACAAGGGTTTTCGCAGAAGATGCTCCCTCATGGCCACAAAATATTCCAAGTATAGAGTCCAGTGTCGAAAATGATTCTTCTTCTTGGGTCGATTGGAAGTTCATCCAAAATCCAGTCAGAATATTTCCTCCACAGTTCAAGATGGCGACTCGGTTCTGACAGCCATTTCTCGCCCTATTTCAAGGGATTTTCGGGAAATCATTCTTGAAGGTGATAGTCTGAACAAGAAGTCTTCTTATCATAGAAGCAAAAGTTCATAATTCTACGCAATTCCTCATTCAAAATAGCATGACGGTTCGGATATTCGACTTAAATGCTAAACAGCTTTCTACGCATCCTCAGTGACGCGTAAAAGATAAGACGAGATCAGATACTCTTTTATCAGAGTCGGCGTAAAAGTTATGCAGACGTGTCAAAGCTACACATATTCAGACTTTATCACAGCAAATATGGCAAATAATCACCAGATGCGTAAAAGAAGACAGTTTTATTAATCATGATTACATATGAGAGAAATCCAGTCCACAAAGGGTTTTTCATCATCATGATTACATATGAGGGAAATCCCGTCTACAAAGGGTTTCTCCTCCTCATTTAAAGATCACGCCAAGAATTTATTCTGCCAGGTTCTCGCAGTGGTGGAGATCTTTATCCGTCTTCTTCAGCAGTTAATCGGTTTCCTGCAACCGATTAACAAGAAAATAACTAATGGCGAGAGGATACAAAACTGGGCTTGTATAAATTATTCAGGCCATCCTCCATACGCCATGATAGATTGAGTTGAGGTTTTAGACCCAACTCAATATTGGAAGACAGGGCTAGTTTGTCTGCCCTCGTCCACCGTTCTACCGGAAGAAAATACAGCTTGCAAGTTGTGTGGTCGAATGTGACCCTTCCTCTCTCTTGGACAAATCGCCATATAAAGTTGCTGATTATCCCGAGCAAAGGAAGCTATGATATCCTTCCATGATCCATCATTGCAGAGGACATTTGCTCGAAGACGCCTTCTTTTTTGGCTCCTTACATGCTGGAAGAGCATGATCTTCTTCTTCCTCAGGTCAGCAAGACGAACCTTGGCAATCATCTCTGAGTGGTGAAGGAAATATGGGAGGAACAGGTTAACTCAATCGCCTTTTTATAGGCAGAGAAGGTCACACCGAATCCCAACAAATCCCCAAAAATCCGCCAAGAAATCAGCCTCGAGGAACGGGTCAGACTTGACCGTTTCATGCTTCATTCAAAGTGTTTCAAATTACGAGGAATTTGGAAACTTTGAAGGGGGTCTTGTAGAAGCATGAAAAATACACTATAGTAGTTATACGTAGTATTTCAATGCTGGGCAGCGTAAAACATGACTTCAGAGCCATCAGCGTACAGACGGAGTTTCATCGCTAGTACAGCGTAAAAATGTAACCTCCAGGGCAACCCGCGTAATATAGTATTTCCAGGCTGCTTCAGCATATAAAGGTTGCTACCTCGCCTTTACGGCGTAAAACCCATCTAATTTTTAATACAGTGGGAATATTATACGAGGAACGCCTCGTATTCCTCAAACGAGCTGTACGAGGAACACTTCGAATCCTGCGAATGAACCTGTCAAACAGTACAATGAACCTGACTCCTGACAAAGGGTACTGCACGACTATCCAGACGACGGCTGTAATGATGGTTCGGCACAGAGACCCAGAATATCGTTTAGTGACATTTTCTTGATACAAAGTGCTTTTACGCATTCAAGGAAATACGCTGCCTAGTTTTATACAGGCAGATATGAGCTTTTACGCTCTGCAGAAGAAAAAACATACCGCCACGTCAAAAGCTGCTCTTTGTATAGAGCTCGAGGCATGTCTCTGCATTTAATGCTCATAATGGGGGGCAGATCTCTGCATTTAATGCACGAGATTTGGTTATATTTCCAAAGACTGGGCGAGTCATGATTACGGCTAATACGTTCACATCATCATCTCTGCAATCAGGCTATTTTTAGCTATGGAAGCGTGTTGTACGCCATCTCCTTGAAATATGCCAACCTGGCTATTTTTAACTATATGAGTATGCCATATGCTATCTCCTCGGAATACGCCAACTCGACAACAATTCGGCTTCTACGCCAACCTGGCTTCTACGCCTATTCGTCTTCTACGCCAACCTGGCTTCTATGCCTACTCAGCTTCTACGCCAACCTGGCTTCTACGCCTACTCGTCTTCTACGCCATCAGAACAGCTATTTGGTTTTTACGCCATGATGACAGTTATTGGCTTCTACGCCAACCTTTTCTACGCAAGGGGAAATTACCTACGTGGCTTGCATGCCGTGATCTTCGTAGCAGTTATACGCATTACCTCTTAATGGGACACGCGTCACACGCTCATTCTAAAGATCATTTATACGTAGGTGGCAGTTATTATAACAAGATGCTAAATAACAAGATGGAGACAAATCCAGTACAAAGAGAATAACTAAGAAGCTACAAGTTCCGGGTTATTTGTCTCAGTCGGAATGAGTTCCTCCTAAGCCAGGGTCTCTGACTCTAAGCCCACAACATCCTGAGGCCCGTAATGAGTAGGGTACCACTCCTTAGTGTAATCTGGGAAAAATATATCCAGTTAGGAAAGGAGCAGAGTACATCTCTAACAATAGTTCTAATCAATAATATAAACTGTATAACAGTAAATAGATATGAATATACAAGATACAACAATAGATACAAGAGATATACAATAAAGAAAATACTAGAAATAAATACAAGAATAAATAATATGGCAATGAACAAAAATACTAAATGACTAAGTGAGTGAGTACCAGCTTTAACATGTGATCGGCTTGGGAACTTGATACAAGATTAATGGCCTGTCTAATCATACGTGTGGTGTATGATTAATACTATTCAATAAATAAAACTTGATACAAGGAGGGTATGATTACATATCTATATGACATACTTCCCGCCCCCGACTGGTATAGTGGATCCAACCATAGTACGTTATGGCACGGGATTCTCTAGGAAGTTAGCAAATCTCCCCGAGAATCAGTGTCTGTACATGTACAAAAAGAACAATGAAATAAGGCTTGCACAAGATACACCATATATACCAAGGAATAACATCTCATGACGAGATCCGGATATACCAATCCGTGTAACCATCGTGTCAAAAAATCAAGGACATCTACACTAAATACAATGAACATAGAGGATATCATAAATGAGAAACTATCAGAGAATGTACTCGCCTGAAACTAGGTGCACAGTATCATAGATGTCTGGTACGGTGCCTCGAAACCCTAGATATGGAATATAATATCAATACAAGGCATCGAAATAAAAATAAGTTAAGCTAGTCAAAATCTAGGTCAAAGAGCCATTTCTAAGTCGAATAGTCAAACTAGGTCAATTCTAAGTCCAACAGGTCAAACTTGGTCAAACTAGCTATTTTTAGGTTGCATGAGTCTATCTCTAGGATATTGGGTCCACACACTATGAAACTACGCCACACTAGCTAACTAGGATACTAAGATACCGTATCGCAAGATACGCAAACAAGTATACATAAAATAATCATATATGTATATATAATCAATATTAAATACACTAATCCTAATTATAAATGCTAAGTGGATACCTTGGCTTTGAACTAACTCGGTATCGCACCACTAAATATCCATCTTGATACTCAAACCCAATATCTTGAGTATCGGCCAATACCTTGACATTTACCTTGGTATCTCAAGATAATGTCAAATCCTAATTTATAGCTAACACCCAATAATAACCATATGCTAATCAACTAACTACTAAAATATAATATACTAAAACATAGATACTAACCTACAATACAATACTTATAAGATACATATAGTTAAGAATCTTACTAACCTATCATACATATAGATATTTACCAATAACTCACATACATAGGCATATATATATAGTTACTAACTATTACACATATCTAACTAACTATTATACTAATAATGTATACACTACTAACCAATTAAACACAATAAAATTGTTACTAAGCAACTACTAACCCAACTAGCTAACTCACACCTTGCTAGCCCCCTCCTGATACATGCTACTACTGCTCTTTGGCTTGCACCTGCTGCTGCCATCGTTATTTGTTGTCGCTGTTGCTGTTCGTTGTTGTTGTTTGTTGCGACTGTCGTTGTTGTTGTCGTTGATTGCTGTCACTGTTGCTGTTTGCTGTTGTTGTTTGCTGCTGTTGTTGCTGTTGCTGTCGCTGATTGCTATCACTGTTTGTTGTTGGCTTTTGCTGTTTGTTGCTGCTGTCGCTGATTGATGTCGCTGTTTGCTGTTGCTCACTGATTTCTGTCGTTGCTGCTGTCTCGGTTTCCTGTTTACCCGAGGCCCCTTATCACACACATATCCTCAAGCACCTATATACATACATATATAACTATACATATATATAACTATACATATATATATATATATAACCATTTACACACATAACACCTATGTACATTCATATACCAATATATATATATATATATATATATATATATATATATATATAAGCACATATGCATATAGATAATTAATACACTAGTATATCCATATCTACATACATATGTCCATACATATATACATAGCTATCTATATACATATACATAACAATATATACATATACATATGTTACAATTAGCTAAGAACAATGGAAATTGGATCTAGAAATGCAACACAACAAACACGTGGAGTGCCTCACACCCGTATCATACTAGATCTATGATACGCTGCTATACGAGTCCACCACACAACCAAACATACCCAAAAGTACACGAGCAAGTCTAAATTACTATTTATGAACAATACAAAGAGTAAAATATACATCTACATGTCCGTGTCAAAATATGACTTGCACAAAGTCCCGTGTCGGAGGGAAAATCCCCAAATCAACACGTATCACCAAATTATTGGGATACGACCTACATGTATCCAATTATGGACATGATACTAGCCACAAACAAATAAACACATGTCAGTTTGGTTTATATGACCAATTGACCAATACAATAAGTGTCAACCTTAAAATTTCTCCAAAATTGACATAAAAAGTACCATAACTTTTTCCATAGGCCTCCAATGAACCTAATTATAATTCCTATGGGTAGCCTATGCATGTGGGGTGGTTGATCATGGTTAAATCTCATATTTAGAACCTAATTAAAGGGAAAAACTGAATTGTATCTATTGGGAGATGGATTCCCAATGCAACCTCCAAATTTGATAAAATTGGCCTTCAACTTGTAGATTCTTCCTCCTCTTTGTAGATCCTTGCTTCCTCATTCTCGATCATTGCTCTATAAGTCTGCAATGGTGATATAAGAAGGAATTAGGATAAAATTTGATAGGGAATTGATGTGGGAATGAAGAAATTTGGTTGAGAAAAATTCTAGATCTAGATTTGAAATGAAAAGAGAAGAGAGAAATTTTTCCCCTCTTTTATATAGGTCGGCCCCCTTAGCCCCTGCCTCAAAATACTATGTAATGTCTAATATACCCCTTGGGGCCTCCCATAAAAAAATAATTAAGGAAAAAAGGTTCTAGTCTAATGGTTTAATTAAATTAATCATACTCATAATGAATGGGCTTCTAATTGGGCTCAATTCTAACTAATAATAAATGTTAGTCCATGGATCTAATCTAAACTAGTTAGGTCTACTAACACAAGTCCAAATATTAAACTAACATCTAATAATAATTAAATAATATAATAAATAAATATTCATCATGCACAATATTTAAATAATTATAAAATAATAAAAATACCCTTTCCTAGAAAATATGGAAGTGACAGTACCTATGCGCTACGTGACGTGTGATATAACTTAATCTCCAGCATGGACATAAGGATTAGTAAATGACCAAGCATGGCTAGGATCTGTTGATTGTTGCATCACGCTGGGATGAATCCAAATTGAACGACAAAGTGACAAGTCGATTCATATCTAGTGTGGCCGTACTATGGTACATTATATAAGGGGAATACCATGTGACCACGTCATGTGATTCCAGTTAATAAAAGGGTTAACTTGGCAACTAAACTTGTAGAGCATTAGGAGGGAATAAAATCTTAAGATCGTGCCTAACTAACCACCTTCTATCATCTGAATTAGGGTGTACAGGCTAGTCCCCATAGATATTATTTAAATCCTCATTAGTGGATGACAATATCCGACTATTATACTATACTATGTATTCTATATAATCTTAGCACGTTGGCCTTACGAGCGACCGGTGCACAATCCTATGTGCGCAATCCTATGTGCTATTGGGCAATTTATGGCTCGGCTAACCCTGCTAGTACCTGGTTCGATCTGAGGATTCCTATATACATAATATCTCAGGGAAAACCTGGACTCCACCTAGTAAGCCGTATAAATAATTGGCTGATTATGTAACAGAGCTTGTTTGTGTATCGTACCTATTATCAAATAGTCTACGAACATGGACTATCATGGTGCGATGGTCTAACCCTTGTCCTTGTTTGGTTGTAGGGTTAGATTATTGTGTCATGATAGGCTATGAACCGATACTACGAGATAGAACTATATATATATATATATATATATATTTCATAACCTAGTTTTATTTTTTCATTCAAGTTAACTTTATGGTACTTGCTATTTGGGGTCTAACCCCACTTATTTTGCATGGTCAGGTTTAGTGCCAGCACCCGAGGATCAAGCGTACTTTCCCCTGAATAATGGCACGTACCATACAGATGGTCGTTAAAGGGAACGGGTGGGTTTCTTCTTTCCTGCTCGTTATTGCATACTTTACTTATTTTTTGCGTTTAGCCACCAGAACTTGTTAGCCATAAGATCTGGACATTTTTTTTTTATATGATTGTAATTAATCAGACTACAGCTGATCTTGGTCATGTACTTTTGATACTCTGGCAGCTTTCTTATTTTGCACAATTGGTTTCCAAGATATCGTGGCAGGACGTTTGTGACACCTTACTTTCTTGTCATATATGTTCTATGTTTACAGTTCTTGCTTGACTGATTGAGATAATAGATATATTATGTGACCCTAAGTAACTTGCTTGTAGTATGCACCATCTTGTCTAGTTACAGTCGTGACCGTCGTACGACGTTCTATACCTTGTATGGAGGAAATGGCCATGTCCTTCTTCATATTTTGCTACTGGGATGTGACATCTAGCCTTAGGGCTCTCTCAATGTCCTCGATCCAATCGTCTGCATACAATATCCCTTCGATGCCCCTAAAGTCCTTGGTCTCCATCCTCTTGAAGTCAATGATGGTACCCAACCTCGGTTGGTACGGTACGGGATAAAGCGGTACAGTCTGTGGCTAAAAAAGTGCTACCCTCTCCATAGTAGCTTGTGCTAGCTGGTGAGCACTCTCGATGCCCAGAAGTAGAGCGTCCATTCATCTCTGTTGTGCCGCCATCATCTCCTGGAATATAGTAAACATCTGTGTCCCATCTGCTGGCATGGGTAGTGGTGGTGGGAGATCCTCCGTGACTGATGGAATAGTCCTCGAAACTGGTGGTGGAGAACCCTCAAAAGTTGCTGTTGAAATGCCTACCTGGACTGGTGAAGCAATCCTCTAAGGGGAAGAAGGCAGAGCAGTCATTGTTAGCTCTCTCTAAGGTGACAAAGTAATAGACCTCGTCGAAACTGCTCCAGAGGACTGCGATCGAGTCTTCTGAGGCATCCTGAAGACAGATTCAATAAAGAAATTAATATTACGTAAGATATGATAGCATCAAGGAAGGACAGTAATATTTCAAAAAAATAATTATTCTGAATAATAAAGATAGCAATATCAATAGATAAAAAAATTTCCTAGTAGTCATTGAGTACCCTCTCATTCTATATCCTTAGTCCTATATCCAATAGCAGGCTTGTAGTAAAGTCTGAGTATTACTACTTCACATCGTACTAGTTACGAAACCTGAGACCTACATGGGCCACCACAAAAATGTCTCACAACCCGCACTCGGTTTAAGGGCACGAGTACGTGGGTACGTCCAGCCTACACCACAACATCGACGGTAGAATGCTATCTAGGTCAACAATACAATCTAAACATCTCACAAAGTATATATATATAAGGTACATGTCATGCTATCTCAACTCTAAATGAAGGACAATACGATAATATCATAATGGTAAATAATACTCAATTACAATAACAAACTAGAGGATGATAAGACACGATATAGAATAGAAGAAAAAAAAGTCACAATACAACACAAGTCCAAGTCTTATCTCAATACAAGATCTCAAATAATAATACAATGCCAAAGTCTAACTGACATATATAATCTCATGAATAAAATAACTAAGCCTCGTCAACTGTTGGTGCTAACTCAACAGGCTCTATGGGTGATAACTCAGCTGGCTGTCATCCTGTGGCCCATAATATGTAGGACACCAATCCTCTAATAAATTATTAAAAAAAATATATCCAGTCAGGATTGGAGCAAACTACAACCTAAATAGCAGTTCCAATAATTGACAAAAACTATGAAACGATAATAGCAATGAACATAAATGATGGAAATAACTGAACTAGCTTGTATCACGAGAAAGAGCATCACGATAAATAATGGCAAAAACTGAGAACAATATGGTGAGAAACAATAATATAATGAACTGGAATAGAGGGAACAATATATATAAAATATACCTTAAAATATTAGTAAGATAATGTGATCGGCTTGGGCCTAACACGAGCTATAAATAAAAGGTGAGCTTGAGTGATCACACGTGAGTGACATGATCTGCTAACTATCATGAGCTATACAAAATCACGAGCTATAAGATATAATCACATATCTACTAATACTTTTCCAACCCCCAACTAGTACACAGATCCAAATTATGACACATTATTACACGTATATCATAATATACAGTCTATAATATCACGCAATATGATCACCATCTATATAATTACTAAGATATCACGGTAATCACTGAATAATAACGAAGCACAACACGGCGATCAATGAGTAACCACGATAATAACATCTCATAACCAAGGTCCACGTATACCAATCTGTAAAACCATCGTGTCAAGAATCAAATATATCAATACTAAATACATGAAACATAGAGGCTATCAAATAAGAAAACTATCAGAGAATATACTTGCATGTATCCGGTGTAAGAAATAGTAAACAAAGCTCAGTTGGAGTCCAAGAGTCCTTGATATAGGAATATAAGTCTTACAGATTGATTTAAAAGGAAAACATGCATAACTAGTTCGTGGTGATAATTCTAGGTCAATTCTAGGTTCATATTATGATATAGTAGCTAATACTAGTCAAACTAGGTCATTACCTTGCTTCACTAGGTTTTTGAAGTCATACTAGGTCCATCTAGTCCATATTATTCTTATATTAACTAGTTTAGTGGTCATACTAAGTATACTAACTCATACTAGTCTTATACTAGTTATAACTAGCTTACACTAGTCAATATTAGTTATACTAGTTAATACCTTGGGGGTATTAGATATACTAGTCATTATTGCTATGGTATTTGCATACCTACTCATGAACACTAATTATCATCTATATTAGAGTATCTTAGTAGCAATCCTCTTACTTAACTAACACTAATATCTTAATATACACTCATTCACACTATACTAACCCACTGTAGCATGTGTTTTGCTGACAACACCCTCAGATATCTGAGACACTCAATTCTCACCAATATATGCTATACTACCCAACCCATAACTTAACACATAAACTTCTCACTCTCAGATCTGATCCTCAACTATACCCTAAATACCCTGTCAATTGAACCCTCAATATCCCATATTCTGATACAAGCACTTCCAACCTTCATGCACAACCAGAGTACTATAATTCATGAATTGATACTCTATATCAGTCTCACTAACTGATATATCCTGCTCATATTTCACCAAGACTATACTCCACTTAACCTACCTCAGTTAACTAAGATACAAAATATCTCATCTCCACTTGCACAGTTCAGGTATTCAACCACTGACACTCCCTTAGTTGCTGCTATTGATGCTTAGTGCATCTGAGAATGGATCCCCTCCAATTCAGTATTGGATACACCTGTGCATCCCAAGCACAGATGTGCACAGATCCAAAAATCCCCAGGTCTACGATAGACCTCTCTCCAAACACACACACACACATGATCAGCTTCCTCCCCTTCTACTAGTACACATGAGTGCATAGGCCTACTGCCACCACATTGTTGTCATAGAACATAACTCCTCAACCTTCCTTTGGCCTGCCCGACCATACACACTCCTCTTCTTCACATCTGTGCATAATTGCACACTCATACTCACTAGTGTTACTAACAACACACACAACACAGCTACTAAGCAAACTAAAACAATACTTAATCTCAAAATCACATTATACACTCTCAAGCACAACTCACTTTGCCTACACACATGGACATAACTAATCCCCCTCTCTCTGAACCAAGCCCTCACAAATCATGAAATCTATACACTCTCATATGCCCATCTCTGAAGGTCACACACAACCCATACACAGCCATCCCACCTTGTACAGTCCCAATACAGTCCCTTTCGTAACACCACATTCTAGCATCAGTACACAAGCACCCACACTAATTCATATGAACACTTAACTATATATATATATATATATATATATATATATATATATATATATACACTCACACATAATAATACATACACTAGTGATATTATAGCAAACACCTAGTGGGTATCAATGTATCACACCATGATACACCTCAACCAAGACACCAAAACCCCTAATATCTATGAAATATATATATATATAACATAAATTATGATATATAATATCTAAAATAATTAGTTATAATAATAATTGAAGAGTAATTACACTATCATGCACAAAATCCCCAAAATAAGCCCCGTATTATAACGTATCACACCGTATCATGATACACCCTACTCGTATCCAATATGAACATGTATCTAGACTAACAACTCTGATCTAAGTCTAATTAGATCTAATTGATCTTATGACACAACTTGATGTGTCAATCTCGAAATTCTTCCTAATTGAACACAAAACCTATGTAGATTCCATAATACAAGTCATATGAACCTAGTTCTTGATCCTATGGATAGCCCTAAGCCAAGGGATGATTCCTAATAGTTAAATGCTTGAATTAGAGTCTAAATTAAGGGATGGATTTAGAATTTACCTATTGGGAGATGAATTTCTAATAAAATGCTCAATGGACTCAACTAGGACACAATCTTCTTGTCAATTCCTCCTCCTTCAATTACTCATTGCAATCCAAGCTCCAATGCTTCTTAGATGATAAAGTTGAGAGAAAATGGGTGTGAATTTGATTGAAATTGGTGAAAAGATGAGTCAATTTGATGAAAAACACAATTGAGGATCTAATTGAAATAAACTAATAAAGATGAGAGATAATGAATAGTCTCATATGGCCGGCCCCTCCTTGCTTCCCCTCCAAGTCACAACAAAATATCCACCATGCCCCCCACTAGTTAATTATGAGGAATAATTAAAAATGGATATATTGAAAAGGCTCTAAACTATTACAAATTAAACTAATCTCCTTAATTAACTAAGGAAGAGGGTCTAATGGGCTTGGTCTCATGTTGGGCTCAAAATATTCTCATAACTAACTAATTGGTCCACTAATGACAAGTCCAATAAACAAAGGCTAGCCTACTAACAAATAATTAAATAGCACAAGCACAATTTAAATAAATAACACAATATAAATAAATATTAATTACTAAATATTAATTATATAAATGCCAAAGTATCCTCATATAGAAATGTAGTAGTGACACACTCCTGACTTGAGAATTCCTATTCGTCAAGTGATAGTTCTAGCTTGATCGTATTTCATACTTAGGGCATATTATTGCAAAAGGTGGAGTAGAAGTAGATCCCCAGAAGATAGAAGTCGTTGAGATATGGTCAGTAACTAGAACAGTTGCAGAAGTTCACAATTTTCTAGGACTAGCAGAATATTATCGAAGATTTGTGTCAGTCTTTGCTAGAATTTTTGCACCCTTGACACAATTGACTCATAAGGATGTGCACTTTGATTGGACAGATGAATGTCAAACCTCTTTTAAGAAGCTCAAGCAGAAGTTGATTACGACACCAATTTTGACGCTTCCAGATGGGATAGGTGGTTTCACGGTATATTATGATACGTCAGGAAAAGGACTAGGGTGTGTTCTTATGCAGCATTATAAGGTTATAGCTTATATATCTCGGTAACTTCGATACCATGAAAAAAATTATCTAACACACGACTTGGAGTTAGCAGCAGTTGTCTTTGTACTCAAACTTTGGAGACATTACCTATATAGAGATCGAGTAGAAATTTATACAGATCATAAGAGTTTGAAGTACGTATTTACTTAGAAGGATCTCAATATAAGGCAGAGGAGATGGCTAAAGCTGATGACAAACTATGATCTTGACCTTCAGTATCATCCAGGAAAGGTTAATGTCATATAAGATGCTTTGAGCCGGAGAGCAATAGCTTATTTTCTCATAGCGCAATGAGAGATTTTAGAAGATCTTCAGGATATGGACATAGAAGTAGTGTTGCTTGGCAACACAAGATGGATGGTTTGCAAGTTCAATCCAATATAGTGGAACGGATCAGAGCATCACAGTCTACAGTTGTCAAGCTTCAGCGACTTAGAATAAAATGCTAGAGAGGGCGTAGAACAGAACTTAGCATTCACAGTGACGAAACTCTTCAATTTGGTAATCGTCATTTGTCACGCCCCAGTCCCAAAATACGTAGGACTAGGACACGTAAGCATGCCAGTAAAGTACTGAAATAAATATCCAATGGTCGCCTAACCGTCTAAGTGAATGCAGTTAAGAACAACTTTCCCCACAAGTGAGCTATCTGGCTGAAAACTGGGATTGGCATGACTCTCTCGGAGAATCAGGGGCCTCAAAGGCACGTCGTCTTTTGAACGACGGAGGCCCGCCAATGTAGTATAGGGGTCATCACCACCCGTATCTCCAGCGGAGTATCCGGGCACGCAGAAAAAAGTGCAAGGAGCTCAAATGCGGTACTTGTTGTTCTTCCCACCCCATGCTCTAAGCATGTCATATCCATGACACGATAACACCACTAATAACTGCCAAGTCTACTAGCATGCAAAGTTTCTAACAGCAGTTATTCCTAACGCACGGCCCATACGTACAGGAGGCCAAACCCTACACGCCAGTCCGCGATCTATATGAGACTCACAACTCGTGTAACAACTGTGTCACGGCCAATGAACCTAAAGATGCTACATGATAATGGGGTAGTCTCGTAAACAAGGTCAATGCAAATACATAAATAAAAATATACCGCGACGACACCGTCGCGCGTATTTTTATATAACAGTTAAAATATATGAACTAAAGACAGAAAATAAAGATGCATGCAACATATGGAATATGAACAACAGTACAATGGCAAGGTATACTTGCCTGGCAAGAAAGCTGTGATGTACCAATAACCTGCTCCAAAAGTTGCGCAGAATAAATCCAACATCCTATGTACATATAATATAATACAATAAAATCATTAGTCATTACACTAGCACATACCCAACCACATTTACATTGGACTCAGGGGGTACACTAGGGGTAACACTAGTCATCTAACACGGTCAATTATGCGTTGAATTACGCGGGTGTCGGTGTTAATGGAGGAAGACGTCGACAGTGGTGGTTCAGCCGTTCCGGGTGGTGAGCGGGCTGCTCGTAGTGGTGGTATTTGCCTCCGGCGTAGGCGGTCGAGGAGAGTCGAAGGAACGGGGAAGGATGTACTAGGGACGATGATGAGGGAAGGAGAGGCGGGGGATCGTCGTGTGGAGTCGACGATGAGCAGACGGTGATGCGGGTGTGCAGTACAACTGGTCGAGGTTAGGGATCCGCTCAGGCGAGGGGCGAGGAGGAGAGGAGGAGAAGAGAGGGAGAGGTGGTTCTGGCCTTTGAGCAGCGGCTTGTTCAGTCTGCTCTGGCGACGGGGAAGAGGTGGCTCCGGCGGGTGAAGTGGGGAAGGAGGTGAACAGGAGTAGAGATGGGCATGGTCGGCTAGGGATGGGTTGATTTTTGGGTTTTTGGAGAAAAGAATAGGAAAAGGGTATTTATATGTGATGTTGGTGTTGACCTAAAATAGGTTTGACTGGTCAACCCTCTTGGATTAGGCCTTGGGCTCACATGGGGATGTGGGGAGGCTACAATTTGCATTGTTTAAATGCAAGGATTGGATTAAGAATAGAGGGCGATGTTGCACGTTTGCACATCCAAAAAATTATGGGAAAAATCCACGTGAAGGGAAAATTGGGTTACTTCACGTATTGTCCAACGGTGGGGACACCTCAATGCATTTTTGCATAATAGCCCCCAACAATTGGAAAAATTGCATAAAGATGGTAATTGGATTTTAATTAATCAAAATACCGCCCAAGGTATTCTGGAATGAATTAGGAGTACATGTGATTAAAATTAGGCGGGACACAAGTGTCAGGGGCATAGATGGTACAGTGTAGAATATTAGTAAAATTTGGGTGGTACAAAACGATCAAGATTATGTCCCCAATTTCGATTGGAACGCACAAGGGTACTGAGTTGGAGTTTATTTCGAATTAAGAAATAACGTCCGGGACGTTTATTGTGCGGCTAAAATATAGCAGCAGAGAGCAATATTATAAGTTGCACAAGGATCAGAATAGTAGGCGGGCACGTCTAGGATGAGGTTGTAAAGTTTGTAGATAGACAATGGCTAGTAAGGTGCTCCAATTATCGAAGCAACGGTAAGGTGCGCTACATGATATAAATTATTGCATAATTAAATAAATGTCGTGTTCTAATTCTAATTGGTTAAAACTAGCCCTAGTTTCACTATCTAAGCAAATTAGGCCGAATTTTGGGTGAGAGGGTTTACAATCTACCCAACTTAAAATAATTTCGTTCTTAAAATTAAACTAGGGTAGGGTTTCTCTATCTAACCTCACTTGATTACAGTATAAAGAATTTTCCTTAAGTTAACATTGTAGTTTCTACCCAACTTAGAGTTTACCCATCTATCATCTAAGGCTATACATCTAAGAAGGCTATGTCCCAAATTATTTAATAATGTTATTGAATCCTCAAAGTCTTTAACACCAAACATATCACCCATGATATGCCCTTAATCATTTAAAAAAAAGTCACCAACAATGCGATTGGCTTGTGGGGTATATCTAGTACTATCCATATATCAAACTTATACCAAGCAAGAGGTTTTGTCTTTCCGAAATAAGGGAAGACGGAGATCAATAATAAAGAGTTCAAGGGAGAGGTAATAGAATAGAAGTATCGGGATCAAGGCGTTTAAATAATTCAAATGGGAATTGTCAAAGCAGTTGTGGATTGAAATCCTATTTTGGTAATTCTTTGTTCGCATGCTCGTATTAGTACAGTTATGTAACCGATACGATATGTCAGACATGTCTAGGGCAAGTATATTCGTCTAATAATCACTACATATCTCAATCCACGTAAAGTAGTATTACGAAGGGCGAATCAAGCGCACTAAGGTTAGCTAGACCTTAATACACTGATTCTGAAATGTATTAGTGTGTTAACCCACTAATACATATATCATGATCAAGCTCGATAGAAGAGTAAGCTTGCAAAACTAGGCTATAATAGTAGCATAAGTCAAGGTAGTACAACAAATATAAGTATGCTAGATGATAATGAAAGGAGGTACAAATTAATTCAAGTTCACCAAAACAAAAACAAAATAAGCAACAATAATAAAAGACTCTACAATCTCTACAGTTATCATACCACCTCCTTGTCTAAGTCGCTAGTCGACCAAATAGGGGCAAGGACCTCTAAATTCTATTGTCTGAATAAACACTGTCGTCTTTTGCTAGCATGCGATTAATGTCATTCAGTTACACTTCAATAATGGGATAAAAGGCTATGTGATTTTAGGTTGTGAGGTATACTACCTAACTTATAACAATTTAACTACTATTGTAATTGTCTTAAAGATATCGTAGAAGCTCCTGTTAAGGTCTACGAGAAAGGGTCTTAGTACCTATTAGGGTATCCTCACATATTACATAGGTCGTGGTCGTCTTAAGCCTTAGTCTTAGTGCTTATAGAACAAGTGTCGATAGTAAGAATAGAAGGGTTACTAGTCGTTAGGGGTACAAATTACGTGGTCTACAACTAGGGGTAATCATCATAATCTAATTGAACAACTCAACTATCAGGTTCTAACAACAAGGTACACAATTCAAAATTCAAGATTACAACTATAACTATAGCAAACTATATATCCTATCATAGAATACAATCACTTGGTCTATAATTAGAGGTGTCAAGTGGTACGAGTTGAAAGATGGAGAAAAGAAGAACATAATTTAATCGTCGCGCAATTAGCGAACGTTAAGGCCGCAGAGGAATAATATATGAAATTAAAATAGAGGGCTCTAGATAGCATCATGGTTCTCTAAGGGGGTGGTATGCTAGTTGCTATGTTCGAGGTATGATCAAGGAAAAAGTGTTGATTACATTCCTCTAGGCTTCCTAAGGCACTGTATGCTTATCTCAAGACAAAAATCTAAGTTTATAGTTCTCCAATACTTATCTAACTGCGAGGGTTAGGTTCAGTCCTAATATTCAATTTTGGTTTTCTATTGGTTCCTCAATACTAGGGTCAAACATTATGGTAAACTTCTAACTAACTCTAGTAGTGTCTATACTACTCTCAAGTCTTCATAATACATCAAGGGGTAGTGGTAAACCAATCTATAAATAAAAGATTCTAGGGTTCACTAGATATTCTAAACTTAGTAGTGTGTCTATATTCTTGTTGTATTCTTAATAGGTGTGCTACCCTAATTATCATCCTAATAACAGGGGTTCCTATGTCCTAGCAGAAGGCTATACTCAAAGGACTATTAGGGAAGCACATGAATCAAGCATGATGCAATTATTCAAATAGAACAGATAGGAGGAAGATGAATCATAGTCAATTGTGGATGAGATCCTATACTCTAGTCCTAGGTGCAGGCTTGTTCGGTACAGTAACGTGACCGAGACAATATGCTCTCGACCTGTATGGGCCACCACAAAAATATGTCATGCCCCAGTCCCAAAATACGTAGGACTAGGACACGTAAGCATGCCAGTAAAGTACTAAAATAAATATCCAATGGTCGCCTAACCGTCTAAGTGAATGCAGTTAAGAACAACTTTTCCCATAAGTGAGCTATCTGGCTGAAAACTGGGATTGGCATGACTCTCTCGGAGAATCAGGGGCCTCAAAGGCACGTCGTATTTTGAACGGCGGAGGCCCGCCTATGTAGTATAGGGGTCATCACCACCCGTATCTCCAGCGGAGAATCCGGGCGCGCAGAAAAAAGTGCAAGGAGCTCAAATACGGTACTTGTTGTTCTCCCCACCCCATGCTCTAAGCATGTCATATCCATGACACGATAACACCACTAATAACTGCCAAGTCTACTAGCATGCAAAGTTTCTAACAACAGTTATTCCTAACGCACGACCCATACGTATAGGAGGCCAAACCCTGCACGCCAGTCCGCGATCTATGTGAGACTCACAACTCGTGTAACAACTGTGTCACGGCCAATGAACCTAAAGATGCTACATGATAATGGGGTAGTCTCATAAACAAGGTCAATGCAAATACATAAATAAAAATATACCGCGACGATACCGTCGCGCGTATTTTTATATAACAGTTAAAATATATGAACTAAAGACAGAAAATAAAGATGCATGCAACATATGGAATATGAACAACAGTACAATGGCAAGGTATACTTGCCTGGCAAGAGAGCTATGATGTACCAATAACCTGCTCTAGAAGTTGCGCAGAATAAATCCAACAACCTATGTTCATATAATATAATGAAATAAAATCATTAGTCATTACACTAGCACATACCCAACCACATTTACACTGGACTCAGGGGGTACACTAGGGGTAACACTAGTCATCTAACACGGTCAATTATGCGTTGAATTACGCGGGTGTCAGTGTTAATGGAGGAAGACGTCGACAGTGGTGGTTCAGCAGCTCCGGGTGGTGAGCGGGCTGCTCGTGCTGGTGGTATTTGCCTCCGGCGTAGGTGGTCGAAGAGAGTCGAGGGAACAGGGAAGGATGCACTGGGGACGATGACGAGGGAAGGAGAGGCCGGGGGTCGTCGTGTGGAGTCGACGATGAGCAGACGGTGCTGCGGGTGTGCAGTGCAGCTGATCGAGGTTGGGGATCCGCTCAGGCGAGGTGGCGAGGAGGAGAGGAGGAGAAGAGAGGGAGAGGTAGTTCTGGCCTTTGAGTAGCGGCTTGTTCAGTCTGCTCCGGCGACGGGGAAGAGGTGGCTCCGGCGGGTGAAGTGGGGAAGGAGGTGAACAGGAGGAGGGATGGGCATGGTCGGCTAGGGATGGGTTGATTTTTCGGTGTTTGGAGAAAAGAATAGGAAAAGGGTATTTATATGTGATGTTGGTGTTGACCTAAAATAGGTTTGACTGGTCAACCCCTCTTGGATTGGGCCTTGGGCTCACATAGGGATGTGGGGAGGCTACAATTTGCATTGTTTAAATACAAGGATTGGATTAAGAATAGAGGGCGATGTTGCGCGTTTGCACATCCAGAAAATTACGGGAAAAATCCACGTAAAGGGAAAATTGGGTTTCTTCACGTATTATCCAACGGTGGGGACACCTCAATGCGTTTTTGCATAATAGCCCCCAACAATTGGAAAAATTGCACAATGATGGTAATTGGATTTTAATTAATCAAAATACCGTGCAAGGTGTTCTGGAATTAATTAGGAGTACATGAGATTAAAATTAGGCGGGACACAAGTGTCAGGGGCATAGATGGTACAGTGTAGAATATTAATAAAATTCGGGTGGTACAAAACGATCAAGATTATGTCCCCAATTTCGATTGGAACGCACAAGGGTACTGAGTTGGAGTTTATTTCGAATTAAGAAATAACGTCCGCGATGTTTATTGTGCGGCTAAAATATAGCACCAGAGAGCAATATTATAAGTTGTACAAGGGTCAGAATAGTAGGCGGGCACATCTAGGATGAGGTTGTGAAGTTTGTAGATAGGCAATGTCTAGTGAGGTGCTCCAATTATCGAAGCAACGGTAAGGTGCGCTACATGATATAAATTATTGCATAATTAAATAAATATCGTGTTCTAATTCTAATTGGTTCAAACTAGCCCTAGTTTCACTATCTAAGCAAATTAGGCCAAATTTTGGGTGAGGGGGTTTACATCTTTGTGTACCAAGGGGAGATATACATCAAGAGATCATGTCAGAAGCCTACAGTTCTCAGTATTCCGTTTACCCAGGAGGAATGAAGATGTATAGAGATATTCCTAAGTATTTCTGGTAGAATGGTATAAAGAGGGAGATAACATGATTTGTCTTCCGATGTTTGGTTTGTCAGCAAGTCAAGATTGAGCATCAGAGACCAACAGGACTTCTTTAACCTTTACCAATTTTGAAATGGAAGTAGGACCATATCACCATAGATTTTGTGACTGGTCTTCCTAGATCCCCAACTGACAGAGATACAATTTGGGTAGTCAGACCATATCTACAAAGCAGTAGAATGACTCACAAAGGTTGTTGACTTCCTTTCCTTTAGAGTGGGACAGTCTACAGAGCAGTTGGTTTGGATGTACATAAATCAGATTATCAGACTTAATGGAGTTTCAGTCAACAAAGTATCAGATAGAGATTCTAGATTCACATATCACTTTTGGCAGAGTCTACAGTGGAGTCTGGGTACTCGTCGAAAGTTTAGTATAGCTTATCATCACTAGATAGATGGTCAGTCAGAACGTACGATCCAGACTCTAGAAGATATGCTTCGATCATGTACCCTTGACCTTGGTGTTTTGTGGAAGGATCACTTACACTTGGTAGAATTCTCTTACAATAACAGTTTCCAGACAAGTATCTAGATGGCACCCTTCGAGGCAATGAATGGCAGAAGGTGCAGATCCCCTGTAGCTTGGGATGACATTGGTGAAAGGCAATTGCTTGGTCCCGAGATGATAGATCAGATAGTTGAGGTAGTCAAACAAGTCCGAAAGCATCTTAAGGTGGCTCAAGATTGTCAGCGTCATAGGGTCAATTTGTATCGGCGACCTTTTGAGTTCTCTGTCGGCGATCATATATTCCTTCAGATTTTGTCTACCCGAGGAGTCATCAGATTTGGTGTGCGGAAAAAGCTTAGTCCATGGTATATTGGTCCATTCGATATCCTCGAGCGAGTGAGAGATGTTTCCAATAGCCTTGCTCTTTCTACGTTGCTTCACGAGATACATAACGTTTTCCATGTATCTCAGTTACTATGGTATATACCAGATTCAAGCCATGTCTTGGATCATTCAAAATTGGCTGTTGGTATCGATCTTTCGTATGAGGAGAGGCATGTACCCATTTTAGACCGGAGAGAGAAGATTCTCAAGAATCGGACTATTTGGTTAGTACGAGTTGCTTGGGGGCACCACTTACCGGGCGAGTCAACTTGGGAGCGAGAGGTTGATATCCGTGCTCGATACCTATATTTGTTTGACTTGTGAGGTATACTTTTTTGTATATTTTGTACCCCGATCTTGTCTTGTGCATGCTTGTCTTATTCTAGGATTGTGCTTGATTTCCGTATGCCCTTGCTTACCTTGATTGTATGTCCCCAGAGTTTTCTTGCTAGATCCCGTGCCTTGTTAAAATTTTTAGGACAAAATTTTTTAAGTAGGCGAGAGTTATGAGAGTCTCATTGTTCTATTATACATACCCCACATACGCATTTTATACATGTATAGATTACTTATTGTTTAATTGCTTATATCTTGATTTATGCCATTCATGTATTATTTAGGATATTTTTGTAAGTTTTTCTTAGTTGCATGCTTTGGACCGTTGGTCCCTTGGTTTTCTTGATGGGTGGCTATGATGAACCAGGGTGAGAGGCATGGATTATCATCAAATGGCCTACAATTAATCTCTCGGCTATATAAGCAATCCTATTCTTTTTTCTCCACTTTTCTTTCCTTTTATTTCTCTTTCCTTTTTTATTCCTTTTCCAGCAGAAAGCAGCAGCTGAGCTTGGCCTTGGAAGTAGGTGACCTTTGTAGTATTGATATTAGGCTAGAACTTGATCGTAGGAAAGTATATCTTGCCAACTGAAGGAACAACCATGGATCTTGCTTTGATTCTTCGTATAACTTATTTTAATCATTTGATCAATTTTATTTTTGGGTAACACTTAGAACATGTCTCATCGATGATTTTGTTTTTCATTGATTGGATTGCTCATGGAGCCCGAGTACAGCAATTCGGAGAATACAAAGTTGGCCTGAGAATGCATACAAAAAGTACGCTGGGAACCCTTATCGCATAATCGAAGTTCCAGTGAGTGCACTTATGTGTGTTTCACAAAATCCTTAGAAAGTGCGCCAATATATGTTAAGTACTTGGGGCTCACTTCACTACTCCTATATTTGTTTGTACTATGGAAATTCCTTCAAAAGTACGCCAATCCTACTTGGAGCACTTTTAAATGGGTCTGCAAGTCATCAAGAATGAACGACACTGCTTAAAAATCAAGTTGGCACACTTTGTAGATATTACAGAGTTGGCACACTTTGGTGAACTTTCCTTACCAGCGCACCTTATTGTGTGGTGCACTATATGGTATTCTCCAGAGATGGCACATTGTAGCCCTTCGTAATTACTTAATGACTAAGCAATGACTTCTAACCATTCTCGAAAATTATGTTCTCGACTACAGGGTGATCTCGACTGCTGTGCCATGCCTTGAAACTTGTGTTATACCTTTTATTAGACCTTTCGGCGCTTGTTTGTGCTCCAAACCTCACTACTGGCAAATTTGATAAAACTGTGCCAAAGTAGTAGCTTGGGTACTTTCATTTCTGCGCCAATGATAGATTTATGTGCCAAGCTCCTGGCTCACGTAATTCTATCATTGTGCACAAATATCCTAGAAGTATGCTTTAGTATGATTTGTGTACCACCTTTTGCTCGTAGCACTTTTGTATCAAAGTGCGCCAGAACTGCTCGAACTAGTAATTTGTGCGTCAAAACTATTTTTTGGCCAATAGTGCGCCAATACTCATTTTGGCCATTTATGCGCCAATAGTAGTTTTTGGCCCATTGTGCGCGGATGTTATTTTCTTAACTAATTTATACGTCTGTATGCCAGAATTCTCTTTAATATGCTAAATTCTTGATGATTCTCTAGTTCTCTTTAATCCCGTTATTTGTATTAATCTTGGTTATTTCCTAAATCTGACATTCTTGAAATTGATCTTGATTTCTTGACATGATCTAGTAATTGTACATTATAAATGAACTCCTGAATCTTGACATGGAATTGATAATACTGATAATCCTATTCCTGTACTGATAATACTGTTTATGTACTGATAATCTTGATCCTGTACTGATAATCCTGATATTGTACAGACAACCCTGATACTCTTGATCCTGATAATCCTGATAGTGGATCAACGCAGCACACTCCTGACTTGAGAATTTTTGTAACTATCCTGATCAAGGCTATTAGTAGCACTTGTATTGCATGACATATATCCCCGCGGTTGATTTTTATTGTACTCATCAAGTTATTGTCATGTCTTGCATCATGTCTAAGGAAGATTCCTTAGCACCACGGTCGAGAATTCTTGATAATTGTCCAGGCTAATAACTAGAATAATAATCTAGAAAAGCATTTAGAGATATTTTTTAGCTACATGCAATCCCGGTATCCCAACGACACCTGGTGGATTTGGAGCTCTACGTCGTGAGGGGCACACTTCCAGCACACCGACGAGTGTTGTATTACCAGAAAAGATAAGAAATGATTATAACTGATAAATCTATACTATGTACCAGTTTGTCTAGATAATCTGGATAGTCTGCAGGGAATGTGGCTGTAAGGAATCTCAAACTATATGTGTTAGTAACTAGGACTGTGATAATCCTAGTAAGCTAATAATAGCAAGCCGTAGGACATAATTGGCCGTAATCGCTTGATTTCCAGTCTTGTCCAGTCCCATCCTGATTTATTTTAACAACTGATCCGAAATTGGTAACAGGAGTACTGATTCCAGATATCCTTGTTTAAATACTCTAGAACTGTTTAACAGTTATTTTACTTGCTATTCTTATTGATTTGTGTGCATGCTGGTTTTAGTTCATAAGTTTGGCTCCCTTGTGGTACTTACTGTTTTGGGGTTTGACCCCACTGGTTTTGTATGGCCAGATATCAGAACAGGGCCGCAAGATCTCCTGTACTTCCTGCCTCAAGATGGTGAACACGAGGAGCACCAAAGGATATGAATGGGTTTCTTCTTCCTCACCCACTTGATCTTGTACATTATTCTTTTGAGGTATTTAGCCACCGAGCACGTGTTTAGCTCATATTTTGGGACTTGACATTCTAGCCTGTGGGACTATATACAAAACATATTCTAGACTATAGCTAGAGCTGATCATGTAACATTATACTCTGTTAGTTCTTTATTTGGGTAACTACCTTCATTATCATCTGGGTATGTATAGTTTGGGATGCCTTACTATTATATGTTGGTGATTATACATCTTGTAAACTTGTTGCTTGCTTGAGATTGAGACACCTAGGATTCTTGACCGAGGATTGCCTGATGGATTATAGAGTAAACCCTCACATGTCTAGACAACCGTGACCATATCTTGGGGTATAGAGTACTCTGGTACACATAGTTGGCTTTGTCTGCCCTCGCACTCCAGTATTCTGGTTCTGGGGCATGACAATTTCTAAACTATTTACATGTTATAGTGGTACTCTTTTGTATCGTGTTACATTTCACCTTTTTGTTGCTATTATTCTCCATACTTGTATATTGTACTGCGTAGTGTAGTATTATGGTAACTTGTTCCAATCATGACTAGATAACTATTTTTCAGCTTTAGATGACGTAGTTTACTCCGAGGTTTATGGTGAGTACATTGGTGACATTGATGTTACCGACGTGCCAGTTGCTTCTACAGATGTGGAGTAGCATATTCCTTCTCATGCTTCTTTATATTATTCTTAAATAGTAGGCCTAGTGGACTTTAGTTTCTAGTGCTTTTATTTTATTTCTACAGGGTTTGTGCCCGAGACTATCTGAGATGTAGTGGATTATTTCTTTTAATTATTTATTGCGACTATTAGTTTAATTTTTTGTCATGACTTAGTTATGGATGATATGTGAATTATGTACTTGTTCTGGACCATTATTTATCATAGACAGTGTACTACCGTCGATGCTGCGGCATAGGTTGAGCTTGGCCACGTGCTTGAATCACAAAAGTAGGAGCAGGCCGTAACAGTACTACTATGTCGTGAAAACAGTTTAAGAGTACAACTATAACATAGAACAGTTAAGGGTGCAACTATGATACGAACATAATATGAGATTACAACTAAGATAAGAAAACCTACTGTAAAATATGAAATCTAGTCAGGTATACTACGTTCTTTAGAATACATGCATACTAATTGTGTTGAACATTGCATAGACCAGATCCATACTAATTGTATTCCCCCTCCCGAATCTCTCACAAGTAAACATGATCACTTTAGCATTAACTTTAAACTTGAACATTGAATATTAAACATTGAACATTAAACATTAAACATTGACAAAAATCATTAGGTGATCATGTATGATGATAACAAGAATAACTCTCGTGCATCAAAATAGAGAACGTAAAACCAACAATGTCAAGGAAAGAACACATGCAGCATAGAATACTAGGAACATAGGTCACAGAGATACTTGCCTGCTCCAGAAAAGGATGAAGTCGCAACTCAAGACGTCGTCCGATCTACCCCATCACATAAATTAAAAACAAGTTAGGCCTTTAAAAGTGGGTGAATAGATTTTCTATTCTAATCTATTTAATTCTGAAATAAATAACTTAAAATACTTTTTTGATCTTATTATATTCTGATTTTAATGCTACCTCTAGATTTTGGGCCACAGAATATTAGGTTTAAAAATTCGGGATCCATGACACGAAATCGAGACATTTCGTGGACCAAAAAGTCAATCGACACAAAAATAAGATTTGGGTATAAAATTATGTAGGTTTCAGCGCTACAAGAATGTTGGAATTGACGGTTTTATCGAATCTCAAATCAGTAAAAAGTTATAGGCAATATGGCATACACATAGTAATTATGTTGGTAAACTAGTGATCCATATGTTCAACGAATTAAAAAGAATGATAAACTAATTTAATAAATTCTGGAAAAAATATATGTTATAGATTTTTGTGTCATCTATCTGAAACTTCAAACGGTTCATGAAAACGAGTTCGAAATCTCCTAAAATCTCAAAAATATCGAAATATGTCAGATTATGGACAGTTGGCATTCTAAGAATTTATAGAATTCTAGAAGAATTAATTAAAACAAATTTAAGATCTGGAAAGGTTCTCTTGATACGGTTCTAATAAAAGAAACGAAGATTCGTTTGGAGTCCGAAACTAAAAGATATGGTCCTTCGAAGTCGCTACAATTGCTAAAAAATGAGGTTGATTTTGTGGAAAATTTTGGGGCTGTTTTGGACGAAAAATAGAGATCGATTTTAAATAATAGAAAATTAAAGTAAAGGGATTATTTATGTATTAATTTTAGATTTATTACTTTAATAGATAGGATTATATTTAAATAACTAGGAGTTGATTTGTTAGGATAGGATATGGATGAAGTTGCTTTTCTAGTAGACTTATGCTTAGGATTATGATTAATTTAAAATATAGTTTGGATTTATCTACAAAAATTATAATCTTATATAGAAACAAAAATAGTATAAATAATTTATATCTAATCTTATTTATATCTATTATCACTAAATTAACATCTATCCAATATTAAGTGTATATATAATCCAAATAACTTCAAATACATATTGAATAATTTCAGAAAAATCAAAACAAATTATAGAAAATATGTATATATCTTATAACCAAAAATTAAATATTTAGTAAAATATACATGTATTGTTCTATAATAAATTCAAAAAACTCTAGAAAATTAGGTTTCTTAGGTTTTTAATTATCTAAAAATCCTAGAAAAAGTCCAAAAATTCTAAAATAGTAAAATATATTTTAAATCTTAATATGAGTCTTTATGAGCCATATGAAGCCTAGTATTTCATTATTATCATTATAAAAGTATACTTAGTATTTCTAAACAAATTCTCACAAAATTTTACAATTGTATTATTTATTTATTTATCTATTATTATTGTACAGTATTTTGGTAGCGGATGCTACAATAGTTAGGAATATAGGTTTCACTAGGATCCTTCTAGCATAATTTTATTTATTCTACTTTCTTTCTCAGCATGAATGCATTTGTGTTCCTTCCTTTTCGTGATTTGATTGAACCTTTCTCTATTTGATTTCTTGAGTGATTCTTCTCGTTCATTTCGCTAAAGTGGTTTGAAAATATCTAATGGATTTAGCCAATGGCAGGTTTGAGAACCTATATTATCTAACGACATAAACACGCATTGCAGCCATCCATTGTATTATGGAATCAAAAATTTTGATGCCAGATGCATGTTGGCGAGTCAGACTATAGGTAATGCGATTATGGAGGTGTACGATTTTCGAGTTTTACCTAGACTACATCCTATGCATCTAGATTATCGTCTTACCATTCTTGAAAATATTTCGACTATCTCCGATTTTGCTTGACCATAATGTTGTTTGATGTTGGTTTGGTTTGCTCAACCCAGCCTTAGGAACTTGCTATCTTTCAAATTAACCATGACTAGATTAGAAAACCCGATAGGCAAATTTCTTAGTAAGGTTGGATAAGATGATTTATGATGCATGGGTGATATAAAGGGTATACTGATATGCCTATAGTAAGTACTAGATTAAGGTAAGACTTTATTGATCATAGCTGAACCTAGGCTATCATAGATAATTATAGGTAGTTATATATAAGAATCACTAAAAATCAAATAGTTAGGCTATATAGTAATAGGAAGAATAAGATTAACCATTACCTAATAAATCCTAAAGGGAAGGAATATTATGAATATAGAATATTAAAAGTAGTTATGAATGGCTAATAATTGATTCATAATCTAGAGGATTGAGGCTAGAAGGTTACCTACCAAAATTTAAAGATTTTAGATGATTGTGGGAAATGGTTGAAGGCTAATTATTAGATTATGGCTAGACTAATTCTATAGTAATCTAGATTTTGAGACTATAAGAAGTTGAGGAATGGTACAAAATTATAAATATTAACATTATGGATCGTTGATTTCCAAAATGGATATGAAAGAAACAACACATTATTGATTAAGAATGATTAGAAGAAAAGAAGAATTATTTTTGGAATTATGAAATGAATCAAATGTGATAAGTTTACATAATACTATTTTTATCGAGGATTAATGACGGAGGAATGTCCTGATGATAGCGCAAATGAACTAATAGATTCTAAGAAAATTAGAATAATAATTGCTTAAAGAAAATAATTTGGGTCATTATACATGAGGGGTATTAAGAGTTAGATGATCTAGTTGGTTAGCGAAAAACTACATAGTGAAGGAAAAAAATTTAGGAAGATAAGAAACACAGTGTAAGGCACAATGGATTATGTCACGACCCGCACCCGGAATTTGGGCATGAGTCGTAGGTACGTCCAGCCTACGCCGCAGCATCAGTGGTAGAACATTGTCTATGTCACAATACTAGCTAATCAATCTCACACGAATATCCAACTCCATAAGGAGACACAAATATCATAATATAATATGAAATACTCAATCACATAACTAAAGCACGATAAGATATCGAAGAAAATAAATGAAATACAACACAAGTCTAAACAACAAAAATAGTCCAACCTGCCACAATAACATCCAAATCTCCAAGCATGCCAGAAACAAATCCTCTAAGTCGCAGTCTAAAAAAATATTTCCAGCCAGGATGGAACGAAGTACAAGCACTAACAGCAGTTCCATGTATATTGACAAAAACTATAATACAGTGTAAAGAAATACAAGATGGATATATATACTAGAAATAAGAAATACTGGTGAGTACGAAATACTGGAATAAGAAATACTGGAGAATATATCATCAATGGTACAACTAGCAATGAAAAAAAATATAAGTGCATGCTAGAATAATGAACTGGAATATAAGTGAATACTAGAACAATGAACTGGAAATACATGACTAGAGTATCTAGCTAAGTGTCACTACCATATTTTCTAGGAAAGGGTATTTTAGTCATTTGGTAATTAATTAAATATTGTGCATGTTAAATATTTATTTGCTGTATTATTTATTTATTGTTAGCATGTTAGATTTATTTTTGAACTTGTGTTAGTGGACCAACTAGTTTAGTTTAGACTCATGGACCAATATTTAATTCTAGTTAGAATTGAGCCCAATAATTAGAAGCCCAATTATTAGGAGGATGATTAATTATGTTAAACTCATTAGACTAGAAGCTTTCCTCCTTAATTAGTTTCTTCATGAGAGGCCCCAAGGGGTATTTTAGACTTAACATAGTAGCTTGAGGGAGGGGGCAAGTGAGGCCTATATAAAGGGGATGAAAACTTTCTCTCTCTTCATTTTTTTATTCCAAATCTATATCTAGAAAATTCCCTCAACCAAATCTCTACCAAATTTTCACCCAATTATTTTCCAAATCACCATTGGAGGCTATTAGAGCATGGATCTACAAGAAGGAGCATAGATCTACAAAGAGGAAGCATGGATCTACAAAGAGGAGCAAGGATCTACAAGTTGAAGGCCAATTTTACCAATTTTGGAGGTTTCATTGGGAATTCATCTCCCAATAGGTACAATTCAATTTTTCCCCTTAATTTAGGTTCTAAATCAGAGAATTAACCATGAAAAATTAACCCATATGCATAGACTACCCATAGGATTTTATTTTGTGTTCATA
Source organism: Iris macrosiphon (assembly GCA_036927795.1). Lineage (NCBI taxonomy): Eukaryota > Viridiplantae > Streptophyta > Magnoliopsida > Asparagales > Iridaceae > Iris > Iris macrosiphon. Next base: position 2,394,060 of record JAYESA010000022.1, read on the forward strand.
GGAGGCCTATTGAGAAAGTTATGGTACTTTGTATCAATTTTGGAGGAATTCCGAGATTGACATTTGTTGTGTGTGTCAATTGGTCTTATAAATTAATTTGGTATATGCCTGTATGTTTGGGGCTAGTTTCGTGTCCACAATTGGGTACGTGTAGGTCGTACCCCATTAATTTGGTGATACGTGTTGATTTTGGGGTTTTTTCTCCGACATGGGACTTTGTGCAAGTTATATTTTGACACGGACACATAGATTAATGTTTGACTCTCCGTATTGTTCAGAAATAATATATATGACTTGTTCGTGTCCTTCGGGGTATGTTTGGATGTGTGGTGGACTCGTGTCGCATGCGTATCCTAGATCTCATGGGATACGTGGTGATACGGTCCATGTATGTGCAATTTAATTGTAGATCTAATTCTTTTGTGTTCTTATTTCATGGAGAAGTATAATTATATATATGTATATATATATAATATTGTGTATATATATTATGTAATGTTGTGTCTAAGATCTATGTATCTAAGTATATATTATATGTGTATATATTGTATGTAGCTATTCTTATATATGTATATATATTTATATATGGTAGCATGTATAGATATGTATATGTAAATAGATAATTATTGTGGTTATATTGTGTATATATATTTATGTAATATTGTGTCTTAGATCTATGTACCTATGTATATACTATATGTGTATAATTATTATGTAGCTATTTTTCTACATGTACATATATATTTATAAGTAGTAGTATATGTATATATAATATTGTAGATATATTTATATGTGGTTATATATATAGTTATATTATATATTGTTATGTATTTATATAGTGTATGATTTCATATACGTATACATATATGTATATATATATATATATATATATATATATATATATATATATATATATATATATATATATGTGTGTGTGTGTGTGTGTGTGTGTATGTTACATATAGTTATTATGTACATATATATGTATGGGTGTATGTATATTCATTAGTAGTAATTATATGTGTATATTTAGTAAATATATTTATGTGTTATATATATATATATATATATATATATATATATATATATATATATATATATATATATATATATATATGTCTTGTTATATATATATATTATAGAGCAGGAGCTATAGCGACAGATTACAGCATCGCAACAGCAGTAATAGCACACAGTAGCAGCAGCAGGAGAAACAGCGACAACAGTTGGCGACAGTTGCAGAAATCTGTCGCTGAAACAGCAGCAATAACACAGCAGCAGGAGAAACAACGACAGCAGCCAGCGACAGTTGCAGGAAACTGTCGCTGAAATAACAGCGTATCAGGAGCTTTAGTGACAGTTTTTAGTGATAGTGCAGAAAACTGTCACTAAAATAGCAGTGTATCAGTATCAACAGTAGCTTCTGCGACAGTAGACAGGGGCTTTTAATGACAGTTTGGCAGTTTTTAATATATTAGATATTAATATATATATAGATATATATGTATATATATATGGTAATTAATATATAAGTATATATATTCCTAATTTTCTAATTGTGCTTTAGTATACTATATGTATAATATATTTAGTTGTAGCCTATAATATTATTGGAACAGTTAGTATATTTTAGTTATCTATTGTTATAAGTATATTTAGTTGTATATATTATATATTTGTAGGTATGTATTTATGTACGTATATATGTATTAGTATTTAGTGTGTAGTTGGTAGTTAGTATTTATTCTATCTAGTTGTCACTACCACATTTTCTAGGAAAGGGTATTTTAGTAATTTCCTATTTAATTAATTATTGTGCTTGATAAATAATTATTTGTTGTATTATTTAATTGTTTTTAGATGTTTGTTATTTAATTTGGACTTGTGTTAGTGGACCTAACTAGTTTAGTTTGGACCCATGGACCAACATGAATTAATTAGTTAGACTTAGCCCATTTAGAAAGCCCATTGTTAAGGAGATGGATTAAATTAATTAAATCATTAGACTAGAAGCTTCCTTCCTTAATTATTTCTTCATGAGAGGCCCCAAGGGATATAATGGACATTACATGATTACTTGAGGGAGAGGAATAGGGGCCGGCCTATATAAGTAGAGGGGGGAAATTCTCTCTCCTCTTTTTCATTCCAAATATAGATCTAGAATTTCCCACTACCAAATTTCCTTCATTCCCACTTCATTTTACTACCAAATTCATTCCAATTCCTTTCCAAATCACCATTAGAGAATTAAGAAGAAAGGATCTAGAAGGAGGAACAAGGATCTACAAAAAGGAGCAAGGATCTACAAGTTGGAGGCAATTTCATCTCAATTGGAGGTTTCATTGGGAATCCATCTTCCAATAGGTAAAATTTAGTTTTTTCCCTTAAAATAGCTTCTAAATCTGAGATTTAATCATGGAAAATCAACCCATATATATGTACGACCCATAGGATTTGGTTTTGTGTTCATAGGAGGCCTATTGAGAAAGTTATGGTGCTTTTTGTGTCAATTTTGGGGGAATTCCAAGAATGACATTTGTTGTGTATGTCAATTGATCCTATAGATCAATTTGGCATGTGTTTATGTGTTTGGGGCTAGTGTCGTGTCCATAATTGGGTACGTGTAGGTCGTATTCCAACAATTTGGTGATACGTGTTGTTTTTGGGGTTTTCCCTCCGACACGGGACTTTGTACATGTCGTATTTTGACACGGACACGTAGATCTATATTTGACACTTTATATTGTTTATAAATATTATATGTAATTTGTTTGTGTACTTCGATATGCAATTGGATGTGTGGTGGACTCGTGTCACATGCGTATCCTAGATCTAGTGGGATACGGTGTGATACTCTCCATTTGTTGTGTATTTATGTGTAGGTCTAATTAATTGTGCTTTAATTCTTGAGTTATAATTATGTATATATATAGATATTATATATGTATTATATTGTATTTATTATAGTAATTATTGTATCATAGATCTATGTACTATATATGTACTAATAGAATATATATATATATTATGTAGCTTTCTTCTACATGCATTTATATATATATATTACAATATATTGTATGGATATATATGTATATGTTGATTATATAAATACATGTATGTTTAATTGGGTAATTATTTTATATTTAATTGTTATAGGATTATGTAGATATATGTATAGATGTAATTATAATATTTATGTATGTGTGCATATGGCTATGTTGTAATATGTACATTATTATAGAGGGGGTGTATTTATAGCTATTTGGTATATATATATATATATATATATATATATATATATATATATATATATATATATATATATATATTACTGTTTTTGGCGACAACAGGTTTAATGACAGAGCTGATGTCATTAATAGCAGCGGTTTCAGCAGCAGCCGTTGTAGCAGTGGCGGCGGCATTTAATGACAGCCGCCACTGTCATTAATAGCAGCAGCAGCGGCAGGAAATAGCAGCAGTGGCGACAGCGGGAATGGTGACGGTTGTAAACCGTCACCAAAGCAGCAGCAGCAGTGCAGATTTCCAACCAGCAGCAGCGACGGCGGCTTCAGTGACAGCCAGAACTGTCACTAAAAGCCTAGTATCAGTGTATCAGTATTTTTCAACACTGTTTTCAGCGACGGTTAGGCAAATTTATGTATATGTGTTTATATACTTATATTTATATATATATATATGTATATATATATGTATTGATATTGAGATAATATACTATTATTGCTATATTCCTTATATGTATAATATTAGTATATATTTATATATTATATATGAGGGTAATTATTATATCAAGGTATTGAGTGTTACCTTGAGGAGACCAAGGTAAATAGGGATACTCAAGATACGGGGTTTGGGTATCAAGATTGTGGTTATTGTTGGGATACCAAGTTGGTTCAAAACCATGGTACCTATTTGATGTATAAATTGATATTCTATATTATTATACATAATTGTTTGATATATATGTATTGTGATGTTTACCTTGGAATTTACGTATCCGGAGATACGGTATACTAATATTTTAAGATATGGTTTTTTATGACTTAGATTTTAATATCTTGACCCAAGATTTTTGTGTTAGACTTATGCAACCTAGAAATAGATAGTTGACCTTGGTTTGACCATAGTTGACCATAGTTGACTTAGAGTTGACCATAGTTGAGTTTTGACTTAGAATTGACCTATTGACCTAGAAGTTGACTAGTTTAACTTATTCTCTTTTCGAGACCTTGTATTGATGTTGTATTCCATATCTAGGTCTTCGAGGCACCGAGTCAGACATCTATGAGACTATTTATTGGACTTCAGTCGAGTACATTCTTTGATAGTTTCTCATTTATGATATCCTCTATGTTCATTGTATCTAGTGTAGATATCCATGTTCTCTTGACACTATGGTTACACGGATTGGTATATCCGGATCTCGTCATGAGATATTATTCCTTGGTATATGGTGTATATGGTGCAAGTATTATTTCATTGGTTATCTTGTACATGTACAGACACTGATTCTCGGGAAGAGTCGCTATCTTCTTGGGGAATCTCGTGCCATTGCATACCGTGGTTGGATCTATTATACCAGTCGATGGTGGGGAGTATTAGTATAGATATGTGATCAATATCCCTATTGTATCAAGTTCTGATTATTGAATAGTGTTGATCATACACCGCACGTATGATTAGCCAGGCCGCATTGCATCTTGCCCAAGCCGATCACATGTTAAGCTAGTACTCACACACTTAGTCATTAGTATTCTTGTTTCATTGGCATATTATTCATTATTGTATTTATTTCCAGTATTTCCTTATTGTATATATATCTCTTGTATCTATTGTGCATCTTGTTTATCCACAACTATTTACTGTTACATAGTTTTTATCATTGATTATAACTGTTGTTAAAGATGTACTCTGCTCCTTTCCTGACTGGATATATTTTTCCAGATGACGCTGAGCAGTGGTACCCTACCTATTATGGACCCCAGGATGTTGTGGGTTTAGATTCTGAGACCCTGGCTCAGGAAGAACTTATCCCAACTGAGACAGTTGACCTAGGAGTTGTAGCTTCGTAGTATTCTTTTGTACTGGATTTGTCTCCAGCTTATTTTGTACTTCTTCAGACTCATTGATGTATTATTTTAGACTCATGAGTTGTATTGTGACTATTCTATTCTTATCTGATTCGTGGTCATTTCTATCTTAGTTTTGTGATTGAGTATACTATCATTATTGGTGGTTCATTATATTGTTAGATAGATTATCTAGACAACGTTCTACCGCCGATTCTGCGGCGTAGGCTGGGCGTTGTTTCCGACTTGTACCCTTACACCGGGTGCAGGTCGTGACACTAGTACATACTAGAAGTTATATTGGATTGATATATGTATACATATAGTTATTGATGAATAGTTAGTGTATATATATGAAGATTTTGGCAATTACCTTGAGATACGAAGGTAAGTATCAAGAGATACCAAGGTATGAGTAGTAGGTATTGGCATAGTAATAGGATAGTTATAAACTAATTATGGGTTGGTATTAAGGTGACTAAAATAAGGTATATAGTATTATATAAATACTAAATACATGGAAGTTTATAGTTATAATTGGATAGTTAATATATATATACTATAGTGACATTACCTTGAGATACCAAGGTAAACGCCAAGGTATTAAGGATACCCAAGGTATTGGGTTTGGGTATCAAGATAGAGGTTTAGTGTTACGATACTAAGTTGGTTCAAAACCAAGGTATCCATTTAGCATTGGTAATTGGGATTTTATTTATATAATATTGTTTGATATATACATATGTGTTATATTTATCCCTTGTTTGCGTATCCTGAGATACAGTATCTTAGTATCCTAAGATGTAGCTTGTATGGCCTAGATTCATAGTGTATGAGCCCAATATCTTTGAGTTAGACTCATGCAACCTAAAAATAGGTAGTTGGCCATAGTTTGACTATAGTTGACCATAGTTGACTTAGAGTTGACCTAGTTTAACTTTTGACTTAGAATTGACTTGTTGACCTAGAAGTTGACTAGTTTAACTTATTCTCTTTCCCAAAAACTTGTATTAATACAATATTCTATATATAGGTCTGTGACACCAGTTCGGACATCATTTTTCATCATTTGCTCTGGACCACAGGCGAGTACATTCTCTGATAGTTTCTATTATTTGATTACCACTATAATTCAAGTATTTAGAAATATTACTTATGATTCTTGACACGATGGTACACGGATTGGTATTGTTATTGGATCGTCAGTCATGGGATGTTATCTTGATTATGGAGATGGTATTGGATACTGTCCTTGTTGGTATTTGATAACATTGAATATTGTAGATTAAACATTGGATAAATTGGCTAGTGACGTGTCATGATTCGATCCATCATATCAGTTGGGGGGGAATACCAATTAAATATGTGATCAAGAAACTATCGGCTAGTAGTGTAATCATTCGCTACTAACTAACCATACAATTCACGTATGGTTGAGTTAGCTCCTTAGTGTAATCATTGAATTTCCCAGCCGGATCACATATTTAGTTAGTATCTCAAAACACATAGTTATTATAGATTTATTATTCAGTTCCTTGATTACATTGTTCTATTTCTGACATTTTAGTTTATTCCTTTATTCTTGTACGCATTGATTATATTATGTTTCTAGTATTGTCTATTCTCTCATTGTTCTTGATTATCAGTTATATTCTCATCGTAGATAGCATCTTCTATTTTACTAATTTATAGTTTTTGTCAATTAATTGGAACTGCTATTGGGTTGTACTTTGCTACATTCCTGACTGAAAAACATTTTTCAGAGGATCCGAGATTGGTGTCCAACATTCTATGGACCTCGACTTATAGATTGTACAGATTTTGACCCATTAGTTCTAGAGTGATTGACGTAAGGTTTATCCGGATCACTAGTTTTCATAGTTAGTTTCTTTAGCATTTTGGTACCGGATTTATTTTTGGCTTATAGTTTGTGAATAGATATTATTTTATTGTTGATTATTATATTTTTTGATGTATAGTTAGACTTCTTTCATATCTTCTCGTGCTTTAGATTGTGATTGAGTTTTGTGTGAGCAATTGTTGGCAAACTTTATATTATTGTGAGATTTTAGATAGTATAGTAGACCAAGACAGCGTTCTACCGCCGATTCTGTGACGTAGGCTGGGCGTTGTTTCTGACTTGCATCCCTACATCGGGTGCGGGTCATGACACTAAGTGTGTGAAACATCAGTATATCATGTGATCGGCTTGGGACAAATCAGGCTTGCTACATATGATTAGCTATGATTCATGTAAGGTCAGGCTAACCATCTGGTTTAGCTATCATGCGAGCAATAGTCAGGCTAATAATATATAACAGGCTATGAGGCATGTAATGGTCAGGCTGTACCCCACGTGAGGTGTGGGGTAAGCTATGATTCATGTAGAGTTGGGTATGATCACATAATCTACTAATATCTCTCCGTCCTCAAGTAGCACGATGGATTCCAATCACGACTCCTCGTGATAGGTCTCGATGATGCCAACTCGTGTATCCATAGTGTCAGAATCATGTACGCTATACAACTAGAATCATAGAGATGATCAACATAATGAAAACGGTCAGAGAATCTACTCGCCTGTGGTCCTCTGCTGGCAATACCAATTTCATGTTTCCAAAGTCTTGTCTGAATAATCCAACAGTCATATAGATATTATTTAATAATAATACAACATCAGTCGTTACACTAGCATACACACAATCATAAATACACTGAACTCAGAGACTACGCTAGGGGTGATACTTGTCATCTAACAGGGTCAAATGTGCGTCTAACTGCACTGGTGTTAAGTCCTCAAATATTGTGCATCACAAGACAGTCAATTACTAACACATGTTTAGCCAGTACGTCAGTGTACACAAGATAATCGATTTACTAATATTCAGGGTCACATGGTCATATGCAATACAGGGTACCCATAATTAAACCTTATGGTCATATGCAATATATATATATTACAGTCGTACCTAGTACTAGCAATCAATTTCCATGGAATATATATATATATATATATATATATATATATATATATATATATATATATATATATATATATATATATATTTATATATATATTTATATATTAAACTAATTATTATACACACGCACGCACGCACACGCATACTAGTTACTGGGCTCACTAACACAGGGTCACACAACGCACATCAACTAAACTATCATGAAGCAACACGCTAGCCCTAATTACTATTCACATATGCACATACACATAATCTGAAAGGAAGGAAAGGTTGAACTTGTGCGTGCACGGGGTTGAGGGGGCTGATGCTGACCGAAGACGGTGCTCGGGCTCCGACGAGGGTGGTGATGATGATGACGATGATGATGATGATGATGGTGATGATGATGATGATGAAGGTGATGATGACGATAATGATGATGGTGATGATGATGAAGATGATGGTGATGACCGTAGAGAGGCGCTGTAGAGGTCGTCCGGCGGTGTAGGTCATAATGGAGATGATGGTGGTGATGGAAGGAGTCAGGGATGGAGGTGTTGTGGATGAGAACGGGATGGTTGATCCGGCGGAGAGCTGCTGTGGTGAAGGGAAGTTGGGACGGTAAGGGTGAGACGAGGGGTGTTGTGCTCAGGCAGAGGAAGGTGGAGATAAGGTGAAGGTACAGTCGGTCGTGGCTCTGGGGGTTCAGGCGGAGAAGGTCGGTTGGGATGGATGAGTCGACGGTGATGGTAATGATGGAGGCGGTGGCTGTCAACTCCGACGGAGACTGCGGTCGTGGGGAGGCCGCTGTGATGGAGACTCAGGCGAAGAAACAGCTGAGCAGGTCGGGTGATGGCGACGAGGGGTCGAGGTAGTGCAGAGGAGTCGTGCGGCTCATCGTGGATGGTCGGGGGAAGATACGACGGTGCTATGGTCGAAGGAAAGACGAAGTCGGGGAGGCTCAGGCGACTTTGTACGGTGGTGATGAAGGCTCAGGGCCGGCCAGAGATGGGGAGGTTGAGTCAGGGTCGTGCTAAGGTGGTGGATGGCCGGAGTTTGGCCGGGAAGGGAAGTCGGGAAGATGAGGGTGAAGGTGATGTAATTAGTTTAGGGTTAGGTCTTGTGTTTTCGATTTGGAGCTTGGTGTTGGTGATGAAAAATAATAGAGGATGATAGTTTTTTCATTAGGGAGGAGAGAGGAGATGATGACATCCTATGGATTAGGGCCGGCCATGTGTGCCTTGGGATGGGGTTGGCATGGGAAAAGGGGTTAGGATGAGGGATTATATATATATATATATATATAGGAGAGGGTGTGTGGTGAGGATGTTGCTCCATTTGAATGGATGGCCAAGATTAAACATGAAGGGAAGTGTCTAATCAAAAGGAAATAGAGAGAGAGATAGTTGGACTGGTCAATGAGGGAGGGGGGTTGGTTCTTCATGTGCCTTGACCAATAGGATGGTGACACCTCATCGCACTTTTGCATAAAAGTCCTCAATAATTGGAAAATTGCACAAAAAGGTGCGAATTGGGATTTAATGAGGGAAAATACCATGTTTGGTGTGATGTAGAGGATGAAAAGGGTGTTTGGTGTTTAGTATGAAGCTTGAGGGTGTGAGTGGGGGGTTTGGTTTGGTGTTGGGTCTAGTTTTGGGTTAAGTTTGGTCCTTACACCAATTTAATTAAAATTAATATAAATGGTGTTCTTAAATTAATTGGGAGTACAAAGGGTTAAAATTAAGTGGGACACAAGTATCATGGACGTATAAGACTTAGAATAGAATATTGTTATAATTTGGGTTGCACAAAATGGGTCAAGATTGTGTCTCCAATTTCGATTGGAACGCACAACGATGCAAAGTTAGATTTTTAGAATTTAAAAATAACGTCTGCGACAAATATTTTGCAACTAAAATAAAGCACAAAAGAGCATATTTATGAATTACACAAAGGTCAGAATAGAAGAATGACACATCTAGGACAAGGGTGTGAAATTTGTTTGAAGGCAAAAGCTAGTGTAGCACTCTAAATATCGAAGCAACGGTAGGGTACAATAATTGAATAAAATCACAATAATAAAATATAATCCTCAATATTTAATCCCGAATAATACAAATTAAAATTTTTAATCATATATTTCGATCAGGGGTTCATCTAGTGGGCTTCTAGGTCTAGTCTACTAACTCATGCATTAAAGAACACTATATATATATATATATATATATATATATATATATATAAACACAAATCATTCAATTATTTAAAATAAATATACACAATACTTAAAATAAGTAAAAAGACAAAAATACTCCTATTTTAGGATGTGGTAGTGACACGTCTACCCTCGTTAGAAAAAATTCGTCCTCGAAATTTAAGATCCTCAATAGTTGTATTTATTTATTTATTTACCATCAAAATTTAAATTCATCAAACCATATAATCATGAAGTAAATCCATATCGTTATTTCACAAAAATTTCAAAATTCTATAAATATCATATTCCTGAAAATCTTAAAATTTAAAAATCAAATTCCATTCTTATCACAATCTCCTCCAAAATTTTAAGTTAATAACTAAATACTCAAAAAATTTAATATACAATCCTCTAATTTAAATCCAATCAATGCATATTTATAAAATTTAAAATTCCATCCCAAAAATTAGAATTCAAACAATAATCTATTAGTGATCTTATTCCTCGATTCTTTTTTCACACAATACTCAAACAATATAATACTTACGAAATCTTCAAATGCAACATTCATAATATAAATTTTAAATTTATATCTTGCAATCAAATAAATATAATGATAATCTTCTTAAATTCCTCAAAATTTAATGACAAATTCAATCATATCATAATCTTCATAAAAATCAATGATTTAACAAAATCGTCAATTCTGCCATATTAAATTCTTAACTCTTTATTTAAATTAATATTTATCCTCGAAATTTAAGGTACCTTGTCTCTATTTGTCCAGTCATAACCTCTTCATTAATCTTCACTATGGTCAAACCTTCAACAATCAAAGTATAAGAAAATCCTACCTACAGTCATACAACATGTAATCTAGAGAAAACATACATGGTTATGGTCTGTTTTGCCATGGTATTGCAATCTCTGTCAGGGTGTACTACTAAGTACATTCTAGCAAGAAAATTACTGATACAAGCTACGGTACTAAGAAATCAATCAATCAAACAGACGAAAAAGGAACGAAAGGAAAGAACAGAACATAGCCTTCTAATCCATCACTTGGACATCTTCATCCTCTAATATAGACTTAACTCTGGCATATTCACTCACTAATTCCTATCCCTATAAACCGATACCCACATCAACTAATCACTAGTCTACAAGATATTCCTGGATACATCCATATTGCATACACATGTCTATTAATACCAAAATCTGATACCAAGAACCTTTAACACAACCATAGGTCAGATGATGCATCCAAAGTTTGATACCCCTATCCCTTTGGTACCACTGTTTCTACTACAAGCACACCCACTGCTAGCTCTCTTACCTACTGCAATTGTTTATACTAGTTATTCTTGTCACTCGAGTGCACACCAAGTGCAACACACCACACTAAGTACTTCTCTCTCTAATACAACTCTAGATGGACACCCAAGTCAGTTTGCAGTGCCATCTCAGGCATGCTCAAGCTAACAGATCCTTAAACATGCACATTATCCACTCATATACTGATATACATTTCTTACCCACATCTATCTAAGTATACCCATATATACTCACAGTCTCTAATACTCAAGGTACATACAATACTCTAATTATCTACAACCCTCAACTGTGCACTAAAATTTGTACTGCCCGGATTACTTGTACTATTACTCCCAATAATTTTATATCCATATTAACTGATACACCAATCTAATATTATCACACAATGTTCTTACTGTTACTAGCATAATTCTCAACTAATCCTTGATATAGAATATTAGCACTATTGATATAGTAATACTAGCTTCCTCATTAGATCACCTCATCATACTCAGTAGAACTCATGATCACTTGCACTTTCTATAATACACATGTTTTACTTTACTCTCAAAGGCAGACATATGGTTCTATATCTCTATTGATGTATAAGTATCTCCCCTTAACCTTTTACACGCTGATACACTAATCTGTGATACACTTCATATCTTCCATGACCAATCTTGATATTTCTCAACCCATGGCACACAATTGGAATTTTCTAATACTCATGCTTCCACTTTCATGAACTTTTAAACTGACACTCAACACCCACTGTGCATCTTGCACACAATTTCTAGACACTCTTCCACCTATTATTTCCAACACATCACTGGCCTCAATATTAGGTGATATATCCATCACTAGTCATATACCGGTACACTCATATCACATCACATATCAAGGCCCTTCTTTTATCCGTAATACAAGTCTTACTACTTAGCATAATGCATTCTTATTCCCTCACACTCTCTTATATACTTATGGGTATCCACCTACTATGGCACACTTATTAATACCTTTTATGCGTATACATTCATTTACTCTTGACACACCCAAGTATCAACCATCAAATTGAATATCATGCTCCATTAATTTTTAACATAATTTCTTTGATACTTAATTATTTACATGGATCACCTAACTACATAATTCATGACTATCCAGGACTGGCATGCTGACTCTGATACTAATTCCTGGAACCTTCACTGATACTCTTTTACTTCTCTTCTACCAATAGTGCCCATACTAACTATAATGGCACCTATTATAGAACTATTGCTATAAGGTACTATGCTACGGGTTAACTCTAGATCGATGCCTACTGCTCACATATCCAACCAAGAAATACTTACAAACTCACAAGCCACACTCTCAACAGTCAATATTGATACAAGACACAGACCTAATTACAATTCACCAGTTATCATACTAACAAGGATCCTTAAAGAAATAAAGCTCAAAAAGGAACTGGACTAAGGACTGAAGATATCTCTACTGCTAGCAAAAAAAATGATAGAACAAGGTCCTATAATAACAAAAGTAGGTAAGTATTAAGATGATACCTTAAGAACTAATTTAAGATACGATCTGATAATCATACACGTCTGTCCAAAATTATGACACTCAGAATACTTGCCATGCTAGTGAGCATAGCTGCGATAAACGATAGATTCCATAACTTAGGCATACAACTCTATAATCATGTCATCTAGAATCCTCGTTGTGCCGACTAGTATAGCTGCGAGAAATTCTAAATCTAATAACCAAGATATATACATCCGAAGTCAAGTACCTATGTTTCCGATACGCCAGCTAATATGGCTGCGATAAATTCTAGGCTCCATAACCAAAGCAAATATTTTTCCTTTTTCACTGTCCTTATCAACATATGCCATCAGATGATACCGTAATTTTAGTCCGTAAAGTTTATCTCGATATGAAATCAAACTTAACAACGACACCAAGAATTAAATTTAATAACTGATCAACAAGAATCAAATTCAATAACAACTAGCGAGAGCGGACGGGAACAAGGAAAAAGATTTAAATTGGAAATTATAATAAAAAATTTAAGGGTCGTTCCAGGAATCTCTTAAAAAAATTTGTGATTGAGTATCATCTCTCATCCTAGAATCCTATATACTATATCCTATCGCAGGCATACAGTAGTACAACTAAGACGTCGCACTACCACGTCATCGCAAAACTTGTGAAGCCTGACCTGTATGGGCCACCACTAAAAATGTGTCACGATCCACATCCAGAATTTGGGCATGAGCCGTGGGTACGTCCAGCCTACGCCGCAGCATCGACGGTAGAACGCTATCTAGGTCAATACTAGATAATCAATCTCACACGAATATCCAACTCCATAAGGAGACACAAATATCACAATATAATATAAAATACTCATTCACAAAACTAAAGCACGATAAGATATCGAAGAAAATAAATAAAATACAACACAAGTCTAAACAATAAAAATTGTCTAACGTGCAACAATAACATCCAAATCTCCAAGCATGTCGAAAATAAATCCTCTAAGTCACAGTCTGAAAAAATATTTCCAGTCAGGATGGAATAAAGTACAAGCACTAACAGCAGTTCAATGTATATTGACAAAAACTATAATATAGTGTAAAGAAATACAAGATGGATATATATACTAGAAATAAGAAATACTGGTGAGTACGAAATACTGGAGAATATATCATCAATGGTACAAATAGCAATGAACAGAAATACAAGTGCATGCTAGAACAATGAACTAGAATATAAGTAAATACTAGAACAATGAACTGGAAATACATGACTAGAGCATCTAGCTAAGTGTCTGAAATATCAGTATATCATGTGATCAGCTTGGGACAGATCAGGCTTGCTACATATGATTAGCTATGATTCATGTAAGGTCAGGCTAACTATACAGTTTAGCTATGATGCGAGCAATAGTCAGGCTAATCATATATAATAGGCTATGAGGCATGTAATGGTCAGGCTGCACCCGACGTTAGGTGTGGGGTGAGCTATGATTCATGTAGAGTTGGATATGATCGCATAATCCACTAATATCTCTCCGTCTCCAGCTAGCACGATGGATTCCAATCACGACTCCTCATGACAGGTGTCGATAATTTCAACTCGTGTATCCATAGTGTCAGAATCATGTATGCTATACAACTAGAATCATAGAGATGATCAACATAATGAAAAATGTCCGAGAATGTACTCGCCTGTGGTCCTCTGCTAGCAATACCAATATATTGTTTTCAAAGTCTTGTCTGAATAATCCAACAGTCCTATAGACATTATTTAATAATAATACAGCATCAGTCGTTACACTAGCATACATACAATCATAAATACACTAAACTCAGAGACTACGCTAGGGGTGATACTTATCATCTAACAGGGTCAAATATGCATCTAACTTCACGGGTGTCAAGTCCTCAAATATTGTGCATCACAAGACAGTCAATTACTAACACATGTCTAGCCAGTACGTCAGTGTACACAAGGCAATCGATTTACTAATATTCAGGGTCATATGCAATACAGGGTACCTATAATTAACACATGGTCATATGCAATATATATTTATTACAGTCATACCTAGTACTAGAAATTAATTTCCATGGAATATATATATATATATCTATATATATTAAACTAATTATTATACACACGCACGCACGAACACGCATACTAGTTACTGGGTTCACCAACACCGGGTAACACAACGCACATCAACTAAACTATCATGAAGCAACACGCTAGCCCTAATTACTATTCATACATGCATATACACACAATCTGAAAGGAAGGCAAGGTCGAACCTGCGCGTGCACGGGGTCAAGGGGGATGATGCTGACAAGAGATGGTGCTCGGGCTCCGGCGAGGGTGGTGATGATGATGACGATGATGATGATGATAATGATGGTGATGATGATGAGGATAATGGTGATGACCGTAGGGAGGTGCTATCGAGTTCGTCCGACAGTGTAGGTTGTGATGGCGACGATAGTGGTGGTGGAAGGAGTCAGAAATGGAGGTATTGTGGAGGAGAATGAGATAGTTGATCCGACGGAGAGCTTCTGTGGTGAAGGGAAGTCGGGACGGTAAGGGTGAGACGAGAGGTGCTGTGCTCAGGCGGAGGAAGGTGGAGATCAGGTGAAGGTGCAGTCGATCGTGGCTGTGGGGGTTCAGGCGGAGGAGGTCGGTCAGGATGGATGAGTCGACGGTGATGGTGATGATGGAGGCGGTGGTTGTCGACTCCGGTGGAGACTACGGTCGTAGGGAGGCTGCTGTGATAGAGACTCGGGCGGAGGAGCCGCTGAGCAGGTCGGGTAATGGCAGCGAGGGGTCGAGGCAGTGTGGAGGAGTCGTGCGGCTCATCATGGATGGCCGGGAGAAGAGACGGTGGTGCTGTGGTCAAAGGGAAGACAAAGTCGGGGAGGCTCAGGCGACTGTGAGCGGTGGTGATGAAGGCTCGGGGCCGGCCGAAGATGGGGAGGTCGAGTCAGGGTCGTGCTCAGGTGGTGGATGGCCGGAGTTTGGCCGGGAAGGGAAGTCGGGAAGATGAGGGTGATGGTGATGTAATTAGTTTAGGGTTAGGACTTGTGTTTTCGGTTTGGAGCTTGGTGTTGGTGATAAAAAATAATGGAGGATGATGGTTTTTGCATGAGGGAGGAGAGAGGAGATGATGACATCCTAGGGATTAGGGCCAGCCATGTGTGCGTTGGGATAGGGTTGGCATTAGAAAAGGGGTTAGGATGAGGGATTATATATATATATAGGAGAGGGTGTGTGGTGAGGATGGATGGCCAAGATTAAACATGAAGGGAAGTATCTAATCGAAAGGGAAGAGAGAGAGAGAGAGAGAGATAGTTGGACCGGTCAATGAGGGAGGGGGGTTAGTTCTTCATGTGCCTTGACCAATAGGATGGTGACACCTCATCGCACTTTTGCATAAAAGTCCTCAATAATTGGAAAATTGCACAGAAAGGTGAGAATTGGGATTTAATGAGGGAAAATACCATGTTTGGTATGATGTAGTGGATGAAAAGGGAGTTTGGTGTTTAGTATGAAGCTTGAGGGTGTGAGTGGGGGTTTGGTTTGGTGTTGGGTCTAGTTTTGGGTTAAGTTGGATCCTTACAATAATTTAATTAAAATTAATATAAATGGTGTTCTTAAATTAATTGGGAGTACAAAGGGTTAAAATTAGGTGGGACACAAGTGTCATGGACGTAGAAGACTCAGAATAGAATATTGTTATAATTTGGGTTGCACAAAATGGGTCAAGATTGTGTCTCCAATTTCGATTGGAACGCACAATGATGCAAAGTTAGATTTATTTAGAATTTAAAAATAACGTCTGCGACGAATACTGTGCGACTAAAATAAAGCACAAAAGAGCATATTTATGAGTTACACAAAGATCAGAATGGTAGACTGGCACGTCTAGGATAAGGATGTGAAATTTGTTGGAAGACAAAAGCTAGTATAGTGCTCCAAATATCGAAGCAACGGTAAGGTACAATAATTGAATAAAATCACAATAATAAAATATAATCCTCAATATTTAATCCCGAATAATACAAATTAAAATTCATAATCCAATATTTCGGTCAGGGGTTCATCTAGTGGGCTTCTAGGTCTAGTCTACTAACTCATGCATTAAAGAATACTATATATATACACACACATATCATGCAATTATTTAAAATAAATATACACAATACTTGAGTCCAGTCTACTAAATCATGTACTGGGAATCGCTCGGTCCAGAAGAAATTTTTGTTTCGCCCAGAGGATACGGCCCGCTGGGGGTCTAGTGGGGCCGTGTATCTATTAGTATTGTGCAAAATCCATGATGTCACAGCTGCTAGTACTCATGTGTGTTGGTGAAGAGCTGAACCTTGAGTCACAGCTGCCGACACATGTGCGTGCTAGTGAAGAGCTGAACCTTGGGCAACTACTGCTAATGATGGGGCTATCCATGGATACTCATATAGTTAAGGCGCATGCTAGGCTAGCCTTCTTGCATACCTAACTGTTTGATGTAGAGACGGACAGGGAAAGAGAACCTTACACATATATGTTTATGAAATTTGTTGCTAACTTGTATGTCTGCTGAATGGATAACCGTTCGGCTATGGATAAGGATTACTGAATAAGTGATCACTTGTATTTCCTTGTCCCTTATCATTTATGGTAAATGTGATACATCTGTTCTACTTGAATATGCTGCTGCCCCTATTGCATCGAATTGAATAGTCCACTTGATGTACTTATTTTCCTTTGAGATGAACAGTCCACTAAAGATAAGCTTTGTTTCTAGAGATCGAATATGGTGCACAATACATGCTGCGCACTGCACGATAGAACACTATCCCGATTGTATGCTTATTATTTGAATATGCAAAACTGTTTCAAAGCTACGTTTTTGAAAAGATGTATACTAACTATAATCCTGAGATGCATGAAATAAATATTGGTAAAAGTAGCAAGATCACTAGTAATGTAATATTTTGCCACATGCTTACATAGTGTGGGTTTCGGGGGGTGTTGCTTTTGTTCAGTTGATTTTATACTCACTAGTACTTTCTCCAAAGTGCTGACCCACCAACAGTTTGCTTGTTCTCAGGTGCTGGATCGTCCGAGGAAGCGATAACCGTGCCTCATCCCAAGGAACCAAAAATTTGGAGTCAATGCCTTGAGTCGTATCAAATTTTCTTCGAACTGCTTTTGTATAGAGGGACATAATGTATGGAACGGGGTCATTATAATTAAGAGAAAGAGAGGTTGAGGAAACTGTAACCTCGGCCAAGCGCCACTTATAATACTTTTGAATATCAATAAAGAGCTTGTTTTCATATGCCATTGTGTTCTTTACTTTTCTGCAATATATGTGTCGCTGCTCCTGTCTTGAATAGCTTACATGCCCTTGTTCAAAGCTTTGGCCTTGTGCAAGCGCACTTTAGACTTGCACGGCATCGCGCCCGAGCGAGGAAGATCGATTCCGTAGGGACCAAGCGAGGACGATCGGCCCTTACGGGACCGGGGCTTGACATTGACGAGTTATATCTATGTTTTCGAGGTTATATAAAAGGATTAAGGTTAGGGATTGAATACCTCCTTGTGGAAAGGATAATCTTTCGAACAAGTTAAAAAATAGGATTTCTTGATCGATGATACTGAAAAATAGCAATAAATATAGACTAGTGTAAGAAGGTAATAGTTCCTAAGGATACAAAGTATAGGATGGAATCTTACTGTAACTTTTTGGAATCAAAATTTATTAAGGAATGATGAATAAGGATGGATAATTGATAAATGTAAGTTTGAGGAATAAAATATAATTTAAAGAATAGATAGTACGTAAGTTGGAATGATTAAGATTGAGGAGGAACTAAGATAAAGGAATTTAAGGTACGTTACTTTTATGATATATTTGTGCGATACATATTTTAATAGGTAAGTATTGACTTGATGACAATATACTAGATAAATAAGTTGCTTGAGAGAATAGATCAAGTAGTAGTGGTGGTAAAGGAATAAGGTTAAAATTTGCGTAAAAAATTTAAATAGTCAAATACCGAGGAGAGAAGAAATTAGAGAATAAGAATAACAACGAAAGGACTCATAGATTAGGATAATGATTTTCACTTCTAAGAATCAAACTTTAGTATGGTATTATAGCTGAGTACGTATGAATTATATAGGTATTTCGAGAAGTAATAAATGGTTTAGAAGATAATAAGATACAGGATAAAACATTTAATTTCGAGGACAAAATTCTTGTAAGTTGGGTAGAATGTAAAACCCCTATAAATTAGATAATTAAAATAATTATTATACAAATATAAATATGATTTATGTAATAAACTACTTATTTATACACATGTTAGTATATATATGAGTATAGCTTTATATAAAAAAAAGGGTTAATATAATAGATAAATATTAGAAATAAATTTTAAATAAAAGAAGTTATTTTAATATATATAAAATGTTTAGAAGAAATGTTCTATACAAAAGAAAATTTGTGAAAAAGAAAATAGATAAAAAAGTATTATCTTAAAATAATAATAATGATAATAATTATTATTATTATTATAATAACTTATTTACTACTATTCGATCATGTTCTGTGGGATGAAGTTTTCTCTAACAATTTCAAATTCATATATGATTGAATAAAATCCCTTTAATTTAGCAAGCAATCTAGGAATCTAATTAATCTCATTACTATCTCTAATTGGCAATAAACCTATATTAGAGGGGGGGAATCAAAACTTCATATAATCAATTACACCGATCGGACGTCGGAGGACGATCACGGGCAAGTCCCCAGAGCGATGGCACCCGTCGGCCACCTGCGGTGCCATACCCGGGTGTCGACAACCTTCCTATGGACGATCGCGCACATGCACCTTTCCTCCTCGCGTAGGTGTAATGCCCGGCTTCTAGCGGGTTACTTATGGAACACTTGTTACTTTAACTCGGTTGAGAATCGAGGCTTTGGGAAACCTTACCGCCAAATCAACATGGACAAAATGAAATGAACCCTTCAAACTGATGGAACGGCTTCTATTAAAATGAGTCCAAGAGTTTTGTTGGTTGTTTTGCTGCTTAGTTTTGTGTTGCTTTATGTTTTACCTTACTTTCGATGACTTGGTTTTCATGATTCGCTTTTCCGCTTGAGCATTCTTTTCGAATCGTATGAGAAAGAGATCGAACGATGCTAACCAAGGGTTGTTGCAATTTCAGGACACATAACCCAGGAGTGATCGTTGCGTAAGGCCTTTCCATCCTTTCGTTGATTCGTTCGATGAGTGGCTTTGGCTCTTTGATGAATCCTTTAGTCTGCACGCCTAAATAAAAAGAATCTTTAGTCCACTCAAAATGCATGTCCTTATGCTCAATTTGACACCCCCAGTAACAAGATAAGTTAATGAACATGATTCACTTGTTAACTTAGAATTGCTACTACTTATTGTATGATATGGAATTATGATATTTGAATCATAGAATAATTACTACAAACCGTTCGAGATATTGATGCATGTTACTTATCTTATGCTGTACATTGAACCTATTGAAAATATTTTATGGTTTGAATTAATCGATATTAAACTTATTGAATAGCCACGGATCTATCAAAAAGAAGATATTCTACATAGAAGCTTTTGGTTCAACTGTTGCAATAGAACTGATTAATTGATAAAACATATTCATTGCATCGGTCTTTGGACAACTTGTGCACAAGGTCAGTCTCTCGAGCGGTTCCTGGGGCACTGGGGATCGTTCGGTCTGAAGAGATAATCGAAACACCCTGAGGCTTGTAGTGCTCGCGATTAGGGGGGTGTCATGTCTAATAGTTAGCCTGGGTTTATAGTCCCAGCTACTATTTACAGGTTTTTTCGTGGACCATCATGTAGTTAAGGCGCATGCTAGGTTTATCTTCTTACATACCTAATACTTGATGCCAAGATTGATTCATAAGTTTATTCATATATGCAAATTATGGCTAACTTGTGTGTCTGCTGCAGAGATAACCGTTCGGCCGTGGGTAAGAATTATCATAGGCATGGTTCAATTTATCGTTTAGGTTTCTTTGCATGAATTATTAAAAAAAAACTAGACAACTAGAAAGATCACCTAATAATGCTAGTTTCACATGTTTACTTATTATGGATTTCAATGTGTGTTTGGCCATAGTTGGTCGCCAGTACATGTTATATTACTGACCCATGTTTGTGGGTATCTCCAGGTTCTGGTAGCGAGAGCTTGACGAGCATTTTGAACCAGTACTAGCATATCCATCCAGCAAAACCATACTCAAGTTGCTTTCGTAGCTTTCCTCTCATATGTGCAAGCTCTTCTTCTGCTAGTTTTTTTAATTTTTTGTCCTACTACTAGGACAAGATGTATGATCTTTGTTGCTAGTTTTGGGTTTGTAGAATGGGATGTAGCCATCTATGGCATATTTTGTAACTCAACTAAGCAAGTACTTTGTAATCCAATCTTCAAGCATTCAATAAAAAAAGTATTTTGTGTTCCTATCAAATGTGTTCAACTTTGGTTCTCTATATTTTGAATTCAGTGCCTCTATATATGTATATTTTTGTCTAACTTGTGTCTTGTGCAGGTACTAAGCCTAGTGCAAGCATAATTTAGGCTTGCACAGCATCGTGCCCAAGCGAGGATGATCGGTTCCGTAAGGACCAAGCGAGAACGATCGGCTCTTATGGGATCGGGGTGTGACAGGTGGTATCAGAGCATGACTTTACTTCCTTGGCCTCTTCAAATATCATTTTCAAAAATGATATAAATTTTCAAGCGATTTTAAAAGTCCCGGATTTCGAAAACGGTTGCGAATCTATATAAGTAAATCGAAGGTGTTACTATTCCGCTCTTGAAAAGTAGAAAAATCGAACGTCACATGCAATAAGTCTATAATATTTTATGAAGCTAATGCAAGCTACTCTCTTTTGCAGCCGGATGACTAAAACAGGTAACCTAGGCTTTTTGCTATGTTCAAAAATCAGAATGATCGACATGAGGCCTAATAGGAAAGGTTCGAAGCTCAGCAGCAATGGGCTGATGCTAGAACCTTGGTATAATAACATCATCTTGACTCTTTGACTCAAATAATAATAATATTGGGGTCCAACAGTGGTGCATCAGGAACAGCCATGACACCTGTGGCAGCCGCACCCGCACCTAGAAAAGCTGGCCTAGCAGATGCAGATGAACCTCCACAAGGGGCCAAAGAGTCTACCTTTAAAGGCATCAAGTTCCTGAAGTTGAACCCTCTAGAGTTTGATGGCAGGGCCACGCCGGATAAGGTGTTGGACTGGGTCGCCAAGATGGCGGGCTTGTCTGAGTTTGCTGGGATACGTATGAATAAGAGGGTAGCGTATGCAGCCATGCAGCTGCAGTTACGTGCACACGATTGGTGGCAGATCAAGAAGCTAGATATTTCCACAAGGCACAATGATGGCAAAATTACTTGGGGGATATTTAAAGATGCATTTCTTGCATAATATCTTCCGCCAGCTGTCAAGCAGAGAAAAGAAGATGAGTTTACCGAACTTAAGCAAGGGAGCATGTCGGTCGAAGACGATGAGTCAGAATTCTCCAAGCTTGCTAAGTTCGCTAGATCAATGATTTCTAATGAGAGGGCCCGTACACATCGTTTCATAAGAGGCATGAATGACAACCTAAGAAAGGATGTTATGAACCGATAGTGTGCATCGTACATACAAGCTTTTGAGGCAACAGTACAGAATGAGAAGTTTAAACCGTAAAGTACTCAAAAAAAGGTATTGGCTCCTCGAAACCCTCTTACCAAAAGATATTATAATGGAGGAAAGAAGATAGAGGGCGAACAATGCCCTAGACTCGAGTGCAGCTATTGTGGGAGACCTGGGCACGTTGTGAAAACTTGTCATATTTCTAGAGATGAATGTTTCAACTGCGGCCAAAAGGGCCATCTTCAGAGAAACTGTCCGACTAAGAGGTCCGTGCCACATGACCCCAACGAGAATATCGGATGTGGCCAGGATTAGAATCCCGTGCCAGCCCTAGCTCAAGCTAATGGACAAACTGATCATATGAGAAGCCCTAGAGTTTATCAGTTGCATATTAAGCATGATGCGAACGAACACGATGTTGGTGAGTCTAATTTTCTTTGACTTCTTGATGCCTTGATCTTTGACTCCTTGTCTCATAAGTTTTAAGGACAAAACTTCTTCTCAGTAGGGTATTATGTAATGCCCCGCTCCTAGCGAGTTACTTATGGAACACTTGTTACTTTGACTCGGTTGAGAATTGAGTCTCAGAGAAACCTTACCGCCAAAATCAACACGGACGAAATGCAATGAACCCTTCAAACTGATGGAACAAATTTTATTAAAATGTGTTCAAGAGTTTTCGTTGGTTGTTTTGCTGCTTTATTTTATGTTGCTTTGTGTTTTACCTTGCTTTCGATGACTTAGTTTTTATGATTCGCTTTTCCGCTTGCGCATTCTTTTTGAATCATAAGAGAAAGAGATCGAACGATGCTAACCAAGTGTTATTGCAATTTTAGGACACATAACCAAGGAGTGATCGTTGCTTAAGGCTTCCCCATCCTCTGATTGATTCGTTCGGTGAGTGGCCTTGGCCCTTCGATGAATCCTTTAGTATGCACGCCTAAATAAAAATAATCTCTAGTCCACTCAAAATGCATGTCCCTATGCTCAATTTGACACCCCAGTAACAAGATAAGTTAATGAAAATGATTCACTTATTAACTTAGAATTGCTACTACTTATTGTATGATATAGAATTATGATATTTGAATCATAGAATAATTACTACAAACCGTTCAAGATATTGATGCATGTTACTTATCTTATGCTACGCATTAAACCTATTGAAAATATTTTATGGTTTGAATTGATCGATATTGAACTTATTGAATAGCCACGGATCTATCAAAAAGAAGATAGTCCATATAGAAGCTTTTTGTTCAACTGTTATAATAGAACTGATTAATTGATAGGACATATTCATTGTATCGATCTTTGGACAACTTGTGCACAAAGTCAGTCTCTCGTGCAGTTCCTAGGGCATTGGGGATCGTTCGGCCTGAGAGAGATAATCGAAACACCCTAACCCTTGTAGTCCTCGCGATTAGGTAGGTGTCATATCTAATAGTTAGCCTAGGTTTGTAGTCCCAGCTGTTATTCATGGATTTTCCTGTGGACCATCATGTAGTCAGGGCGCATGCTAGGTTTACCTTCTTACATACCTAATACTTGATGCCAAGATTGATTCATAAGTTTATTTATATATGCAAATTTTGGCTAACTTGTGTGTCTGTTGTAGGGATAACCGTTCGGCCATGGGTAAGAATTATTATAGGCTTGGTTCAATTTATCGTTTATGTTTCTTTGTATGAATTATTAAAAAGAAACTAGATAAGTAGAAAGATTACCTAATAATGCTAGCATCACATGTTTACTTAGTGTGGATTTCTAGGTAAGTTTGGCCAAGGTCGCTCGCCATTACATGTTGTAGTACTGACCCGCGTTTGTGGACATCTCCAGGTTCTGGTAGCGAGAGCTTGGCGAGCATTTTGAACCAGTATTAGCGCATCCATCCAGCGAAAGCGTGCTCGTGCTGCTTCCTTAGCTTTCCTCTCATGTGTGCAAGCTCTTCTTCTGCTAGTTTTGGGTTTGTAAAAAGGGATGTAGCCATCTATGTCATATTTTATAACTCAGCCAAGCAAGTACTTTATAATCCAATCTTCAAGCATTCAATAAAGAAAGTATTTTGTATTCGTATCAAAGTGTTCAACTTTAGTTCTCTGTATTTTGAATTCAGTGCCTCTATATATGTATATTTTTGTCTACCTTGTGTCTTGTACAGGTACTATGTCTGGTGCAAGCATAACATAGTCTTGCACAGCATCGCGCCCAAGCGAGGACGATCGGTTCCGTAGGGACCAAGCGAGGACGATTGGCCCTTACGGGACTAGGGCATGACAGTAGAGAGTTTTGGCAGCAGTACATAGCGCACACCAATTTCGCCCCGACGACCCAGCTTTGGCAGACTCTGCGGCAAAGCAGTCACGCCCACCCTCATATCATCGCACCAGTCCCCCGACGACCGCATTGTACCGTAGGAGAACCTGACCATCGGCCGACAGCAGGACAGAGCGAAAAACAATTTTCAATTAGAGAATAGATAGATTTTTGAGAACTTTGTACCCCGATTACTTTGTTACCCTTGGAACAATATCAAAACCAATTACACATGTATGATCATGATCATCCCTAGTGTAAAGGTGTCAATTTTTCATAGTTTTATTCAAATGTTAACTAGGTTAAATTAATCAATGAAGTTTGGTTCATGAAACAAAAATTATTAATTAAATATCTTTATTATGGGGTTGGTCCCATCAAACTGGACTACTTTGAATCAAATCGATTGCACCGAAAGGCGCGTACGGTCTCTTCCGACGTATGGGTTTTGACCAAAATTTAATTGGTCGTGTGTATGCGACAAATTTGACCTGTATCCGTAAAAAACTATCGTATCAACATTTTTGGCGAAAACACAATTACTTTGTGCATGCTCGTAGAATTCCTACAGAACTTGCATCTTTGGATTCGTAATATTTGATTTGTCCTGTGATTCAAGTTTTGTTCAATTCTGAGACAGTTGACAAGATGCCTTTTTGCGGGCCTATGATCCAATTCGACATGAATTTTGTGATCGCCTTTTTGTAATCCAAATCTGGACATACCATTTAGTTTGTATCACTCTTTAGGACTTGTTTGACCTATAATATGCTGAATTTGAAGACTTTGGTTTTGGCACATTTTTTGGTGCAAAATAGGCACACCGATGGACTCTGTTTTGACCAAAAATTGTCATTTTTTCTTGTATCCAAATTGAACTTATGGGTAGGCTACTATTAGTATATCTCGACCCTTTCGGACTTATTGGTGATATCTGTCTCATCATCCGGTGACGTCTGTTCAAATTCTTCTTTTAGTGTCACCAATAATTGTAATCATTAGGTATCAAGTTCGTAGATTGAAATTTGTGCATCAAAACTGAGATATATCGATTCTAACAATATTGTATCGCTGAAATTGACAAAGTGATAATAGAAATCACTGATATAAGATCGTTAACCCTATGGTTGATTGCCTCATCTCAATTTACGTGTCTTAGACTCCGTTGCACAAATTACGAGATACAAACCTAGAATTTTCCAACCAAAACATGTAAACCAAATTGTTAACAAATAAATAATAATTATAGGGGCTAGTGTGACTTAGTTCTTGGTAGTATGTCTAATAGAACAA
This sequence comes from Iris macrosiphon, assembly GCA_036927795.1. Lineage (NCBI taxonomy): Eukaryota > Viridiplantae > Streptophyta > Magnoliopsida > Asparagales > Iridaceae > Iris > Iris macrosiphon. The sequence continues at coordinate 2,420,488 of JAYESA010000022.1, forward strand.
TATAAGTGACATAGGTAACAGGCGACATGACCTAACCAATTTTTTTGATTAAGGAGTTATTGGAAATAATAATAATATTATTATAACTATTTGTGTGAGATATATTATTTGTAATTTGGGTTAGTAGATATCCAGGATAATTATAGATAGTAGTTCATGATTAGACTTGGCTAGACTTTGGTCTCGCACTAAGCAAGCTTGGACGATTTTCAGGCAAGTATACATTGTCATTTTGATACTCAACATATCATATGTTTCATATATGCTTTTGTTATGTTCTTACTATCCTGTTACTATTGATACCATAATTTGTTACATGATTATTCCTGTTGACCTATGTTAGTCGAGCTACACAGATTGATTATTGTATTGCAGGATAGGTGACCTGGCCAGATATTATATATGTGATTGACTTGACCCATTACTTATTAAAGACTGACTAGACACGTCATGGATTCGACTCGACAGTATCATAGGGTGGGAGGGGACAGCTAATAGCATAGGGGCTACTATTTATTTACTTTTCTCTAGTTTGTCACTAGTAACTCGGTTGAGCGCTACGTATGTCGTACATTTATTACTTGCTAGGGGAGCCCCTGTGTAGAACTTTGTCCTAAAAGTACATGTTACACCTAGGTAGGTTAAGGGTTGTTGTTCATGAGTTACTAGACAACAACACTCTTGTCTATATTTAATATTTATCATTCGGCATGTATATTATGTATCTTGTTATGTCTCTCTAAGAACCCAATTTTCTTCCAGGTTATTTGTTGAGCTACTTTTCGTGGAGTATTTGGGAATAGTTATTTTTTTCAGGTATACTTAGAAGTTACCTTCTTATTATTACTCTGTAGTTTATTTTTTATTTTAGATAGAACATAGTTAGTATTATGGATGTATCTTGATGTTCTATATATATAGTTGTTATGACCTGGACATCGTATACGTACTTAAGTTTTACTGGAGTCCTCTTGGTGCATAGCTGGCATATTTTTCGGACAAAGGTGTGACATCTGGAGATGTCAGGTAGCTTACAGTTTGATCAGTTATGCCCCACAGCAAGATCATGGGGGAAGAATGATAGTCAATGGTTGACGAACGATTATCTACGTACACGATTAAGTATAAGTTCTTGGCAAAGATATGGCAGTCATGTGGGAGTCGATAGAGCATATCCGCATGTAATTAGCTGTTAATCAGAGTCATAGAGCGGAGGATTCATTGAGAAGGCATTGGGGTCCCTTTTCGCAGGTGGAAGACCCATGGAAATAAGTTGTTATCGTGGGAAGAAGTAAAATCACGTCGTATGCGGGATGGGCTGATGTGGCTGACGTGTATGAATTCCTGACAGTGTATTTGAAATGATGCAATGTCTGCAGGACGTGATGACTTGATGACCCATCACGTGGAAGTGACGTGTTGAGACCTTTCTTCCAATGGAGGGTATTGGCTTGAGTCTTCCATGGGGTTGTGTGTCTTCAGTCTTTCGCTCGAGCCACTGATTAGAGTCTTCCATGTGGACCTCCTAGCGTTGCTTTTTCGCTGTTTAAGATGTAGACTTTGGATTTTTTTATTCTTCTATAGAACCACCTTCAAAGTTTTTCGAAGAGGTCTTCGAAAATACTTTGAACTGTAGAAGTATGTCCAGTTTTGAAAAAAATCGTGAATGAGGCTTGCTTTTTTTTTGAATGGATGATATTTTGAATGCTTATATTCCTCTGATTCTGTGTGAGAATGTTATGATCTCACAATTTCAGAGGTAGGAGCTTGTTTCTGTTTTCATGATTCTTTATCTACTGATATAGGGATTTGAATCGTCGCCTTCCTTTTTCCTCAAGTGAGAGACTGTAGTACAAAAGGAAACTCTTTGTCATATCATAGGGTCTTCTCAAAGAGATTTCATCTTTTTCGACATTCTTTTCTCTTCTCCTTCCTCTTATCTCCTTTACAAGGATTTTTCCCATGGCTCCAAAAGGTAATTCTAAGAAGGGGACCAATGGATCGGGTAAAATACCTGTCTCCTCTTCTAATTTTATAGGGCCGATTGCGGTTAATCTTTCCAATATTCTTCTTGTTCAGTCTCCTATGCTGGGTGAGTAGTCTCAGAACATCCTTGTGATTTTGCTATTTTTCTTTCATCATAATATCCTTGTCACGGGCCTCTATTTTAACATGATCATTCACATGTGCAGTATCTTTTTTCAATGTTGTATTATCCAAGGATTTCATGGCTGGTTCCTCCATCGGGATGAAACCTAGCAAGTTTATCAACTTATGTGGTGTTGAGATGTCACAGTTTGAACCGACAACTTCAAAATAGAGACGGAAGCTCCTTACATTACAAGGAAGGGTTACTCTCAAGAGGATGATTAACAACTTTCCTTTTACAGATGAGGAGGACACCTTACTCTTAAAACCCACATTCTTGTTTGGGGACGCCACTGAGCTCACTACAGGAAAGTTTAATACAGGTGCTAAGATTTGGACCTTTGAGTTGGATAGGATCAAGTGCCTTTTACCATCCATGCAATGACATTTCCATCTATCATCCTTCCACTCCAGTACTATCGAGAGAGTCATTAATTGGCAACTAAAGCCAATTTTTTTTTAGCGCCGAGGTCTACTGGATCAAACATACATTTGAGGGTGGTCTATTCTTTTCAAAGACCGTTAAAATCCTTCTTCCCGAAGAATAATAAGGTTCCTTCCTGGACATATCTTTACGGGTTTGCTAACGGATGACATTCCCATTATGACCTACACCTTCATAAATCGATTTCAAGATCTTAGTGGCAATTATCCTCATGGCGATGTGAAGCTAGCGGGTTGGGTTTTCCTTAGCAAGAATCACCAACGATGGGGGAATTTGACCAACTAGTATTGGTTGAATTCAAAACAGACTTGAAGAGGCTCGGGCTTTACCTTGTTGTCCAATCAACATGCTATGGACTCGAATTGAGTCTTATGTATTTCCTCGGAGTTCTAAAGCTTTATAATGTCAGAACTTGTATTGTCTTCACTGGGACAAGGGAATTAGGTTTCGCTTTTCATGATATGCATGAGGTTTCTCAACTCCCTTGTAGGGAAGAGCCTAATGAGGAGTATGTTCCATGCAATGAGGAACTGAGGAAGTAGAAAAGCAAGAACCTCGAGCATTATGATGTTTACAGAGATCTCATGTATCATTTTCATGTCTACCACCAACTCCATTCTTTGAGGGGAAGTTTTGTTGTTTGGACTACGAAATGGCTCGAATATCTGTTTGAACAACCTTTGTCTACTCGCAAAGTGGACTGTCACCTACTCACGGCTGTAGATTCGGTCATTGTGGAGGAGAGAATCAAGATTGTAAGTATGGGAATATGACCTTGAAGGCTGCACTAGATGGTTTCATTTCACTGTGGTTGCGAAAATGTGTGGTCCCAAAAGGACCAGAAGATCATTTGGAGAGGACATTTTTATTTTCGGCTATAAAAATAGATCTTGGTCTTCCGGTAGCGTTGCTCCCAGCTATGGTTAATTGTTTGCAACATGGACACCGAACCGTTGCTCGTGTCTTAGAGATGAATATGAATTCTAAAATATTTCCTCGGATTGAAATACCCTATACTTATTTGATGGGATGGTTGATCATACATCATCGATCTCTTATGAATCAATACATGGCGGGGTCATCTGATAAGAGCAAACCATTCCTTTATGAATATTATAGAAGCCTTACGTTCGTCAGGAAAGTATTATAGAAGCCTGCACTGTATTACTTCTTGGGGTAATTTATAGAAGCTCGTCAATCTAATCTTGGCAAACTTTTGAGGGGAGTTGGCAAGGATTGCTCCATATTATCCGTAGGGGATTTTTATTGGCTACATGCAATTTGCCCTTCTCATTGGTTATGAGAACCAGAAATAAAATCTTTTTGGACCCTTACTTTCTATGTCACTTTGCAAGACAACTTGGATATGCCCAATTATGCGTGATTAATACTCGTTCGACTTTGAAGGGTATGGGAAGCATACTGTGTCATGCCCCAATACTGGAATACAGAGAACGGGGGTATGAAATCGACAGCTAGGCACTACAGAGTAAACAAGTACCCCATCTTATGATCAATGTTGTAAGTAAATAAGGGGATAATACTACAATCAAGTTTTCTAGGGTCACACAGAGCATCTATGTCTCAATCATTCAAGTAAGAAATAGTAAGAATATAACATGTAAGATAAAGAATTAAGGCATCCCAGATGTTGTATCAAAATAATCTGGAAACTAGCTATACAAAATGATAAGCTAGTAGAGTATCAAGAGTACATGACTGAAATCAGCTCAGTCTGAATAATTACAATCATGTAAGGAAACTAAGTCCAGACTTGTCGGATAACAGGTGCGGTAGCTAAACACCTAAAAAGATACGAATGTACAATATAAGTGGTGAAGAAGAAACCTACCCATGTCCTTTAGTAGCCACTTGTTTGGTACGCGCCATCAGTCAAGGAAAGATATGCTGGATCCTCGGGCTTCGGCTCTAAACTTGGCCATGCAAAACCAGTAGGATTAGACCCCAAATAGCTAGTACCCAAATAAATAAATAAATATATATATATATATATATATAATGTGTGAGCCAAGAATTTTTAGCATATATACCATCATCGAGGCAATACGACACTCCTACACCAAACAAGAACAAGAAGTGTCGTTTCACGTCAAGATAGAGTACATCCTCTGACTTAGGTCAAGCTATATATTTATGTGTTCTAGTTTTGGTTTATAGCCTATCGTAGCACAATAGTCCAACCCCACTACCAAACAAGGACAAAGGTTGGACCACCACACTACGATAGTCAATGTCCCTAGACTACTAATAGAAGGTACAGAGAATAATCAAGTTTATTTTATAATCGGCCAAACAATCCTACGACTTGTTACGCGAAGTCTGGGTTATTCCAGAGTATAATGTGTCACGACCCGATTCCGTGGAATCGTTGAGGCATCCCCCGAATCGTGACCGCCGTGCGGGCCTGGGTTGCGCCCGCACAAGGCTAGAGTATTTTGCATAACAAGCGTATATTTAGAGTACGCAGATAAATTAAAACACAGATTTGAAACATGGAAAAGTTTTCTTTATTGATAATGAACATCTATTACAAACTCTTGAAACGAGTCAGCTACTTGCCGCACGGGCTTACAAAAGTGTTGACACAAAATAAGATAGCAGTCCTGTACATTACATCCCTTTACTAAACTTCAAAATGTATAGACCTCCGGGCTGGAGGACGGCTTTGCCACGGAGCTGCATTGTGTATATAGAGTTGCAAGCTCCTTCTTCAAGTACTTTAAAATGCGACACGATCAGGATGTGCCAACAGCTGGACTGGATCGGGAAGACGACTTCGGCTCCTCATTCGGTTCGACTTAGTACGGGGAACCTGTTTCAACGAGGGTCAGTATGTCAAAACATACTGGTGAAGGCGAGCTAACCTAAATATACCAATCAACACATTGTTTTAATGAAGCATGCATATTTTTGTGGGTTTTTATCTTGCCTTAGTTCATTTACAAGTAAGCAGCATATAGAATTTACTGAAATGAACTTGCCACCGTTCGGTGGATTTTACCTGCCAGTCTGAACTACCTGCACAATACTTACCATGCCTTCCCTGCCACGAAGACACAAGTTAGTTTGCAACAGGTTTAAATATACAAGAGATCACTGGCATATGCCATAATGGACGATATAGTCTTTGACGAGAATGGTATGCAACGAAAGTACAAGAGGCGTTGCAAGCCATTCTGCCAAGAACAAGAGACTAAACAATAGGTCTCGCCCGGACCGAATCGATGCCAGTGCCCCAGCACTGTCCGCGAGACTGTGACCCTGTGCACAAGTTGTCCATGATCGAACGGTAAGTTTACAAGTTAACAATCCATGCAGTTGAGGCAACAAGAGTATAAGACAAGCAACAATTCAAGATTTATTCCCAAACGAACAAGCATGCAATATAAGCAATGCAATCCAAATCTATTCCCTTTTTATCTTGGTATCTTTTATTATTACTTGGTATCGTCTGATCGGGGCAACAAGAATGCAAGAGTTTAGATGTGAAGACTTGGAAGCAGGGCTAGCTAATCAGGATGGTAGCCACTTACTTAGTTGTTTGGAAGGGAGAAGGAAAGAGGTGCTTCAAGACTCCGCTCGTAAGCCGCCTACTGCTCATTCACCTGCATCACGAACAGCTCGATCAATACTCCTTCCTCTCTTTCCAATCTCGGAATTGAAGTGCAGTTCAATGAACGAAAACAATGAAATCCATCGAAACCGTTCAAGGAAAACAAGCAAATCCGAAAACCAACTTAAAGCATAAAAACAACAAGCGACATCGAAATCCGAGGCAACAAAGATAACAGCGGAGAGGTACCTCCTGACTCTGCTGCTAAGTCGATCCCGGGGGCCCGGTCCACTGAATATGAAAATCGATTCCGAAGAAACAAATCCATAACGAGGACGAGTTCTTGTTTCAATCTATCCTGATCGAACGATACCATCTTGTGTTTCTTAGTCGCGCTCCCCACACCGGGGGAACGGGGCGCCACATAATGCATATAATAGAAATTCGTAGATCGTATCGTAGATCATACTATGTCCGAGCAGTGATAGCCGAACTAATAATAACGCATACCACATAGAATATGAACCGGTCCCTCATAAGGCAACCATGTTAACAGATCAGATAACACATAGCAAATAGTAATCAGATACTACACTCCACTAGTGTAGATGATCACAGTATCTGTGGTGGCCAGCATAGCACGTCGTGACAAATGTCCGGGATGGCTGACGTGCACGATCTCGAGATTCCATTCCCTCCCAATGCTCTATAAGTTTTAGTTTCCTAGTTAACGCTATAATTAACTATAATCTCATGGCATAGTCACATGATCATTCCCCCTATATGCCTTACCTTAGTATGTATACGCTAGGTACAAACCAACATTGCTGCCCATGGGCCCAATCTAGATACACCCAAGCGTAATGCATTAAATTCACAAACATCCTAACCACGCTAAGGTTATTGACCAAATACAATATTCGTGCCAGAGAAATCGAGAACGTATAATATCACATGTCGAGCAAGATCAAGTGGCACTTCAGTGCACAATAAGACATGTAACACACATAGCGTGTAGTAGGTGTATCACTACAGATACAAGTAGTCGAGTCCGGATACTATATCAATCAGATAGTCACATAAAATTCTTCTTGTCGCATTGTAACACATTGCTCAAGTCCGGTACATGGTACCTTGATGGAAAAAGTTTCTTAAGTAGTTTGGTTGAGCCTATAGCTCTAACAATTTGGGTATTGGTCTTTGTAAATAAAAATCTTAGGTACTATAGGTCTAAGTTCATTAACACTTGTAACTTACTAGGGTCAAGTTATGGAGTCAAGATAATCAACTGCAAACCATAAAAATCAAGTAAAACATCAAAATGAGCAAAAAAGGTGAATAGGATTTCATGTCGCATAAGATCATGCATGCATAAAGGCTACCGCATGAGTATAGGTGCATAACCACGTCTGCCGCATAAAACATCCACTACATAGCTCTGTCGTCGCATGGCATAGCTGCATGACAAGCCTGTCGCATAGAATGTCAGAACGTATAGAATGTCATGCAGCATAGAACCTTCAGGTGCATGGCAAGATCAGGCGTTGAGCGAGATCTAGTGCATGGCACAGTCAGGCGCATAGCACAAAGCATATGCGAAACAATCATGCACATAACATCTATGCGCCTAGAAAGTCCAGGTGCTTAGCACGCATGTTGTTAAGGGTATGCAGTAAGGGATTCATGCTACATAGCATTGCTATCACATGGCTCCTGCCGCATAAAAATCTATCATCTCAATAGCAACCAAACTGCCATTGAAAAAACTCTTAACTTGTTTCCTTCATAAAGTCTTTATTTTAACTCTAAATCAAGTGAAACAAAAGTCAAAACCGCACAAAATTTAATTATCTATCACATGGAACAATTAGTTTCAAAAAAATATTAAGTTTTCAGATATAATTTCCATGATATACCATAAAATCCTAACTTTGAAATTTAGTTCTACTCTAAAATACCCATGAAAACCGAAAATATCGAGCACTAAAAATTTATAAAATCATAATATACACATTTTAAACTAATAATATGTAAGGAAAATCAAAAAAATAAAATATGCAAGATTTCTTCTTTTGTGCAAGATGTACTTGCCTATGCTCCAAAGAAAAAGAGAAGATAAAAATTAGAAATGAGGGAAGAGAGAGAAAGAAGAAGATTTATATAGGGTAGAATTTGATGCTTAGCCATTAGATCAAGTCAGGAATCCCTCCAAGCAATTCTAGCCACACAAAATAAACCATGAACCAATAAAAAAATAGAAATAGGTCTAGTCTTAAGGTTACCTGGCAGCCATGGCAATAAGTTATATACACACTAATACGTATATCAGAAACGGAGAGTGACATACTGGACAAAGCCACGGCTTGGCGATACTACATAATGTGTTGTACCTGTGCCTGCTTTATCCTATCGAACCAAGCTCCTCCCTTATTCTGAACCCTTGCTTACACTAGGTACTACTACTCCACCAATCAGTTTGAGAAGGAAGTTGATCTAAGTACCAGCTTCATGCTTCATCGCAGAGATTGCGGGAGCTGAAGATGCTAATCAAGATTCGAATGTGAGTAAAGGCAAAGGTATTGCTTGACTTCTCTGTCTTTGATAAAGCTTCTTTGACCCAGGATAATGAAGATCTCAACGGTGATCCAGAATTGCTTATAGACCCATCACGTCTTGATACTTTAGAGAATGAGGTATGCCCTACTTTCAAGATTGAATTGAGGAAGAAGAAGGATGTCTCTCCTTTTGTTCTTGTAAATAAGAAATAAAAGATCTTTCGGGTTAATCCCATGACTCTGTTAGCGAATACAAGAAAAAGAAGGCCAGAGAAAGTTTGTGTATATAACCACCCCGGGGTTCTAGTACGCGGCCTTCATCTATTGATTCTTAAAAAATAAATAGGGTAGCCTCTCCAACTTCTGTTGCCCTTGTTGCCTCTAATAGGTCATCTTTGGAAGCAGAAGTATCTTCTGGGTAGGATTGTCGACCCGAGCATCGAACCTAAGAATGGTTAAAATATGGGTGGATGCCCCAGTCTTTTCATCTCTTTCACAAGGGTTAATGTTCTGGAACATTCTTTCCATGAGCCTTAAGTTCTTTAATGTGTATCCGAGACTACATTGTTGATGTCGGGCCTTCTTGCTCTAGTCCTGACACCATACTAGCCTTGAGGCTTTCTTCCCCCTATAAATGAGAAACGAAGTACGAATGTTCTGATATTCCAAGCTTGTCGCCTCCTTTCCACAGCTAGTCTATCATCGGATAGAGCTAAGCAATCGAACTAAAACTTAAAATACTTACCTCCTCTACCAGGTGTAAGAAGATAGGGAGAATAGGATAAATTTGAAGTAGCTGAACTAGTTCATCGATATTTATCTTTCACAAGTACCAGTTGTCCCTCCGTTATTGTGGGAGGAAAGGAAAACTCGTTTTCAAAAGGAATACCGTGAGTCTTCTCCCTCCCTCATCTTTTCTTCTCTTCTATTTTTTTATATACATTCGCTCCCATGCATTTTCTTATTATAGAAAGTCAGCACGAAGTGGTAACAATAGGGGGATAAACCGTGCCCAGTGTCGGGGATAGACCTTCTCCTGTTCTGCCCGTACTTGCCAAGACTACCAACGTTATCAACTCCTAGACCGACCTCTAATAAAGGACCGCCTCGTGAGAAGTGCTTCTGATGAAGGGTCTCGGAGTACTGAATGGGTGACTACTTTAGGGAGAAAAGAAACCAAGGACTTTAAAGCTTCAGTTAGTGAGGCTACTCAGGCATAAGGCCTTGATAAAGAACTCATGGATTATGGTAGAGACGGGGACCCATTGAATTCAGATACTGAGGATACAAGTTCTGGTGTGATCGAGGATACCAACTCCAGTGCTCCAATTGAGGAGGCTCATTCCGATATGGGACCACCTTAATTTATTAGGAGCTCTCCCTTATATCATCACCGAGGATAATGCTCCCCTAATATAATGAGGTCAGATTTGGGAGCTAAGCTTGCACATGCCTATACTACATCGTTGACCTCGCTGAGAACTTCCCCTTTAATTATATTGATTCCATCCGCGGTGACAAATGTCACCTCCGTAACTTTTACGGTATCAACTTTAATCCTGCAGACTTGCACATTTCCTGCTTCGTCTTCGCAGGATTCTGCGGTTGAAATCCTATCTACCCAGCAAACAACGACCGTCATAGATATGATTATTTCTGGACTCCTCGGGGGTTTCCATAATGCCCTCCAAGAGGGTCTAGAGTTTGTTTTTGATAAAGGCCTCCCTTTCAACATTTTGCATCTGACCTTCGAGAAGTTCATCCAGTCTATGAAGGATTGAAAGACTTTGGAGAAGGCTCGATTGTAAGAAGCCTGTTGAGAAGATGGATCAACTCTCAAACTAGTAGATAACCTTGCACTCAGGTAGGGCTGATTCTTTAATATTAGACGAAATTTGTTAGCTTTCGATTCAATACAAGTCCTTGTTTGCTGACTTTGAAAAGAAGATGACTAATGAAGATAAGTCCGCTGGATTAATGACAGAGCAAGTAGTCGCCACCTCTATTCGGTAAGTCAATACTTCCCGAATGTCTGATATCAATAGGGAGCTAACCCAAATTGTAGAGAAGATGAAATGCCTTATGATTTGACAATCCTAACTTGGATCTTGTAATGCAGAGGAGGCGGATAGAGAATTCGCTTACAAACGTTGGCTCACTGAACTTAAACGGCGTTTGAAGATTAAGATGCTAGTTTGTCAGCCGTCGTGGACGCCATGGCTCCTTTTCTTTCTCAGTATAACAGAGATGACCTGTATCGGGAGGCTATAGTCGGCACAAAAAAGCAATATATAACTGTTTTGGACTCCATCAGACGCCAACTAGAAGAGATGGCACCTCACCCATATTGATGTGTTGTCCCTGTGCTATTGGTGTATGGTTTCAATTCTTCGGACCCACTCCTTTTTTAATAAAACTGTATAATTTGTTGCTCCTTTTTATATATAATCCGAGGTGTAACTGTTTGCATTACCAGAGGTAATATGGACATGATAATCATCTATTAGGGTCGACAAATGACCCGTTAACTCGATATTAGGATCTAGCTCTACTAGAGGAAGTATAGACATAGTAGTCTTTGATGTCCTTTGTTGCTTGTTGTTCAGAGGTAATATGGACATGACAACTAACGAAATAAGAGGACTCGGCCGATGCCCATATGAGTGGAAGGGAATATTCTATTAGAGGTAATATGAAAGTAATAGTTTTGCCCATCATTCATTGTTCAGAGGTAGTATGAACATATAACGAATAGATTTGATAAAGGCCAGGATAACCGTTCAGAGGTAATTTGGACATGACGGTAAAAATATTATTGCTCTCTCTCTCTCTCTCTCTCTCTCTCTCTCTCTTTGATAGGTGTAGGAGAGATAAAACCAAAGATTATCGATCACTTCAAAGGCGATGGTATACGTGAGTATCTTGATGGAAAATGAGGTTTATTATTTAAATTGGATTATCGGCTCATTGGACCAAAATACCAAATGAGTATAGCTCTGCGAGACCTGTAGACATATCTTTTCGCAAGGCCATATCAAATTATGTCTACTTAGGTTTTTTTGCGATTGGAAATTTACTAAGTCTTTCGTGGGACTTGTTGCTGAGGTGGATGGTAAGATTTTATTGGAAACTTGATCATAATTGTTCGCGTACGTTCGGCCTGTACTAGTATTTCCTGGCTGAGCAGTACTCGTATCTATTTCATAGACATCATATTCCAAATCTGACATGCTACCAACGGGGAGAGGATCTTCCTGGTCCAGGATGAAGGCATTACAGGACCTGATATCACGACCCATAAATTGGGCATGATTTGTGAGTACGTCCATCCTACGCTGCAGCATCGGCAGTAGAACATTGTCTAGGTCAACAATACTATCTATCACATATTACAATAATATATAACCTGTTAATGATATCTCTACTCCATAGAGAGGACAAGTTAAATATAAAGATAATATCAATACTCAATCACAATGACTATGAGAAAGATAAATGGCATAAAAAAGATAAAAATGAGATATCAAGAGAAGTCTTAATATACAATGTCAAATCATAATAAGTCTATGAATCTAGCTATCTCAATCTCGAATATATGACTCAGAAACAATAACAACTCAATATTTCGAGAGCTGGAGTCAAATCCAGTATAATATAAGCTAACTACCTAAGTCAGTACTGGTGTCTCCTCTATGGGAAGTGGCTCCTCTTGAGGTTCTAGAATATACCCATCATCTAGTTTCGGTTCATAATAAGTGGGACAAAAGTCCACGAGATCCTCTGAAAAATATTATCCAGTCAGGATTCGAACGACGTACATAAACTAACAGCAGTTCCAATTAAATTGATAAAGACTATATAATAGTGAGTAATGAATATACATGATAGAAATAAAATAATAGGATATAAGGGAACTAGAGAGGCATATAATAATATCATAAGAAATAACTATCAATAAGTACATAGGTAATGGTAAGCAGTGAAAAGCAGATAAATATAAATACTAGCAGGTATAAACTAGATTGGAGAATAGAAGTAAACTAGCTAAGTGCCTTAAAATATTAGTTTGCTATGTGATCAGCTTGGGACTAGATCCGGCTTGCTATATATGATTAGCTATGATACATGTATAAGGTCAAGATAACCATCAGGTTAGCTATGATGTGAGTAAGAGTCAGGCTAAACATATATAACAGGTTATGAGGCATGTAATATGGTCAGGCTATACCCTACGTGAGATGTAGGGTGAACTATGATGCATGTCAGGTGGGATATGATCACATAACTTGCTAATATTTCTTCCGTCACCGGCTAGTACGATGGATCCAATCACGACTCCTCATGACAGGTATCTGTGATACTAGTCCATGAATCTACTGTATCAGGAATCATGTATAACACTACAAAACTAGAATCATAATATTCATCAAAAATAACAAAAACTGTTAGAGAATGTACTCGCCTATGGTCCTGAGCAAGGTGTGAAGATCAAGGTCCAAATTGGAGTCACAAAGACCTAATATGAATTACCAATGTTATTTGGTGCACTAGAATGATAAGCATTCTTAAATGAGCTAAATTCTAATTTATAGGTCCATCTAGGTCATATTAGTCAAACAAGGTCAACTCTAGTCAACTAGTCAATTTTAAGTCATGTCTAGGTTTCTAGGTCCACACTAATTTCTCACATACCCTTTACTTGAAATCTTAATACAACTCTCCCATACTGGATACATGATTCTCACTTTTATCATGGATCCTAACACCTAGTTCAATACTAACTTGGTGTCCCAATTACCAACTTCAAACCAAGCAACAGTAGCTAATACACATACATACACCTGGCTAATACGTGATAATATATATATATATATATATATATATATATATATATACAACTGTCATCACACTCATACTTAGACTCCACACCCAATACTTATAATGATACACATGCGTACCGTCCCATCCTTCTTCGGTACAAACAATACCGGAGCACCCCATAATAATGAACTAGATTTGATGAAGCCCTTATCCTGCAACGCATCTACTTGCTTCTTCAACTCTGCCAGTTCACTGTTGTAGAACTTATAGACATATTGTGATATCGACTCTATGCATGGCACCAAGTCTATAGAGAACTCAATATCTCTGTCTGGCGGCAATCCCGATAACTCCTCTGGAAAGATATCCAGGAACTCAGCTATCAAAGGATGCGGCAACACCTTCTCTTTCACCATGGCTCCACAAATGATGCCCATGCTCTGCTCTACTGCTTCTCTACAAACTCGAACTCTAGCTCTCTGGGTAGTCGAAATAATACCCTGCCTCCACGAAAATATATAACAGCATGGTGCCTACTCAACCAATCAATCTTGGGTACAATATCATAGCTCGAAAGTGGCATTACGAGTAAGCACACACTCAACTCCCGGCCTCCCAATGTAATTCTTCGATCCTTATAAATATCACTGAACAGGATAATGATACCCCCAGTCATGATCTTATAAGTCCTAGCCAAGGTTTCGGCCTCTAAATGATGCTCAAGAGCAAAAGATAGAGATACAAAACTACGAAAAGCACCTAAATCAAATAAAGCTAATGTCGAAATGGAATCAAGAAGAACTGAACCTGAAATTATGTCTCCTATTGGCTCATCCTCCTCGGCCGTCATGGCGAATGCTCGCCCCTGGAGTGTACCTCTCTGTTGTTGCTGGTGCTGGATGAATCTCTGTTGTTGTGGCAGAAGTGGAGGTCCCCTCTGCTAGCCTCTAAGTGTTATAGGTGCTCTAACTGGTCCCCTCTGAGCGGCCGCTCCACCTTGAGCTGGACGAGTCTGAATCGGTAGAAAATCACTCAACTGATGTGTCGACAATCTGCATGAAAAATAGGTACCCAACCTCTTCCTGGAAATATCTCTAGTGTATCATTTCTTTCCACAGTACGTACACTGGACAACTGGTTGAGCCTGCCTCTGTGGCTGCTATTGAACATATCCACGAACTCGTACCTGGTACTGCTGGTGATGGTGCTGGAATATCCTCTGCTATTATTTCTGAATATGGGGACGCTTGGCCGGTCTCGCACTGCTACTCGCACCACCATAAACATCACAATAAATCTTGGGCCTGAGATCCAGATCTTCCTCAGCAATCTGGACATCCATCAAGATATCCTCAAATATAGCAGTACGACGACCAGAAGTGCACGATCTGATCTCTCTGATCAGACCATTCCTAAACTTCCGAGCTCGATCTCTTGGGTCCCGAACCATGGATGCTGTAAAATGGCTCAAGGGGCAGAACTCTGCGGCATACTCATCAACTGACATATTCGCTTGGACTAAGTCCTGAAACTGACTCACTAAAGCTCCTAGGGCCACATCAGGGAAGAACTTTTTCTTGAAAATCTCCTTGAAAGCCTCCCAAGTAATTCCTCGTGCGGTAAGCCTGGGCTCTGTGTAATACCAAGTGAGAGCAATATCAAAAAATAGCAGGCTGTCGGCCGCCTCGATCTATAAACTCTCAAGAATGTGAGCCAATCGTAGGATCCTCTCTATATCCTCTAACCTGTATTTTGTATAGAGAATTCCCTTCATGTTAAAATCCTGAGGTATCATCCTCTTGAAGTCAACTATAGTACATGGCCTCTGCTGCTGCGATAGACAAAGATACTGCTTGGCAACTCTCTCTACTTCCTGCAGGGCCACTTGATGGGCATTCTCCAAGCCCTCTCAATACTACTGTCTGATCTCAGTGTGCCTCCGTCTGCATCCTCTGTGCCTCATCTTGAATACGCTGTGCCTCCGTCGATACCCTCTGGGCATATACAATGACCTGGATCAATACAAAAATCTGTACCCTGTCAACAGGCATACCTCCAGGAAAATAAAACTGTGGTGGGGGAGGAAGGTCCTCAGAAAAAGCTGGGGCAACTCTCTGGAAAGGTGGGGGAGAAGGACCCCCAAAAGCTATTGAAATGCCTACGTGAACAGGTGAAGCAAGAGGAGCAACTCCAACTATCCGGGTAAAAAGTCAAAAGGTGGCAGACCTCTCTGAATCTGCGGGTCCGGATCATTGTGATCTAGTCTTTGGTCGCATCCTGAAGACAGATCAAAACAAGAAGAAGTCAATAGGACACAAGATACAATATCATCAAAGAAATAAAGTAATATTCAAAGAAAACAAACATTTAGAATGATAAGAATAGTAAAATTAATATATTGGAATTTTTTTCCTAGTTGTGATTAAGTATATCCCCATCCTATATCCTATATCCTATAGCAGGCTAGTAGTAGTACTCCAAGTCTGAGCACTACTACGATATCATACTAGTTGCGACCTTGACAAGCATGGACCACCATAAAAATATGTCACAACCTGTACACGAAAATTGGGCATGAGTCATAGGTACGTCCAGCCTATGCTGCAACATCAGCGGTAAAACACTGCCTAGGTCAACAATACTATCTATCACATCTTACAATAATATATAACCTTCCAATAATATCTCTACTCCATACGGAGGACAAGATGAATATAAAGATAATATTAATACTCAATCATAATGACTATAAGAAAGATAAATGGCACGATAATATAATAAATGAGATATCAAGAAAAGTCTAAATATACAATATCAAATCACAATAAGCCTATAAATCTAGCTATCTCAATCTCAAATATAAGACTCAGAAATAATAACAACTCAATGTATCGAGAGCTGGAGATAAATCCAATACAATATGAGCTAACTAGCTAATCACTACAGGTCTCTCCTCTACGGGAAGTGGCTTCTCCTGAGGCTCCGAAATATACCCATCATCTACTCCCGATCCACAATAAGTGGGACAGAAGTCCTCGAGATCCTCTGAAAAATATTATCCAGTTAGTAATAAATATACATGATAAAAATGAAATACTAGGATGTAAGGAAACTAGCAAGGCATATAATCATATCACAAAAATAACTAGCAATGAGTACACAGGTAATGGTAAGTAATGAAAAGCATATAAATATAAATACTAGCAAGTATGAACTGGAACAAAGAATAGAAGTAAAGTAGCTAAGTGCCTCGAAATATTAGTTTGCTATGTGATCGACTTGGGACTAGATTAGGCTTGCTATATATGATTAGCTATGATATATGTAAGGTCAGGCTAACCATCTGGTTAGCTATGATGCGAGCAAGAGTCAGGCTAATCATATATAACTGGTTGTGAGGCATTTAATATGGTTAGGCTATACCCTATATGAGATGTGGGGTGAGCTATGATGCATGTCAAGTGGGGTATGATCACATAACTTGCTAATATTTCTCCCATCCCTGGCTAGTATGATGGATCCAATCATGATACCTCATGACAGGTATTTATGATACTAGCCTATTAATCCACTGTGTCAGGAATCAAGTATGGCACTAAAAAACTAGAATCATAGTAATAATCAAAAATAACAAAAACTGTCAAAGAATATACTCGCCTATGGTCTTGAGCAAGGTGTGAGGAACAAGTTCCAAACAGGAGTCATGAAGGCCTAATATGAATTACCAATGTTATTTGGTGCACTGGAATGATAAGCATGCCTAAATGAGCTAAAATATGATTTTTAGGTCCATCTAGGTCATATTAGTCAAACTAGGTCAACTCTAGTCAACTAATCAATTTTAAGTCATGTCTAGGTTTCTAAGTACATACTAATTCCTCACCTACCCTTTACTTGAAATATTAATACAACTCTCCTATACTGGATACTTGATACTCACTTGTATCATGAATCCTAACACCTAGTTCTATACTAACTTGGTGTCCTAATTACCAACCTCAAAGCAAGCAGCATTAGCTACTACCCATACATGCACCAGGCTAATACCTGAGACTCTTTACATGTATGTATGTATGTATATATATATATACATATATATATATATATATATATATATACAACTATCATCACACTTATACTTAGACTCCACACCCAATACTTATTATGACTCCAGGTGACTGCAACCTACTACTAACACACCTGTACACCTGAGGACAGCCTAACCTTACGTTGCCTACAGAAACCACACAGCCTTCCTTCATTTTTACAAAGGTAAAACCCTGTAACCTTACACTGAACTGTCCCCTTTTACATCCAAAACTTGAACTGCCAACAGTTTAATCTAAAAAATCTCCAACCACTGATCACTTACTATCTGAACATAGGGTTCAAATGCCCCTAGGTATCATTAGTACCCGAGTCCCTTATAAGCCTATACATCACATCAGTACATATCTGCATCAAATACCTCCCCCTTCTTTTATATACTGTGGCTACCTGCTCTTCATATAGGTTACTGCTAAGTAAAACAGTCACAGCTCGAGCCCTTCTCTTCATCTCATAAGCACATGTGTGAAACTGATACTCTATATATCAATTTCCAGAGTTCCCTCTACACACTAGCTATTGCTAACACTCACAATTCACCCACTTATTTAGTCATCCATCCACATAAGAGACACATACATACACACATATTACACACTATTTGATCCTCTCACTATGACATAGTATCACAACACTATATACCTTCATCAACTATACATATGCACCCACATATGCATCACCATCTCCCCATGTCTCCTACACATGGTATGCACACAGTGCACACAGTGCTCGAGTTCCCCATGAACATCAAACCCACACACCCAATACACACACACACACACACACACACACACACACACACACACACTAACAATGAATATAACATTCTAAATAGATAGACCTCTAGTGATAGTTAATTCATCAAATACCTTGAGTGCACAAGTCAAGGTACTCTCTATAGTGTGATGATACACTATCAACCAATATGCTAAATCCCACAATACACAACCAATACTATATATATATCAAATACAACTATATATAACTAATGTGACTAGTTGCAATAAAGAATAGAGGGAAATTATACTAACATGCACAAAACCCCCAAATTATTAACCTGTATCATGATGTATCATAATGTATCGTTATACGCCCTACTCATATCCAATTGTGGACACATAGCTAATGCCACAATACCAATTTAGGTCTAATTAAATATATTTTAATCAAAACTAAGAAATTAGATTAATTAATACCCTTGTCTGTGTTGTGAGAAGTAGGGTTTATCCACCTACTAAACCTAAGTATTCCTCAATGAACGATAGCGTACAAGTACCGTAAGGAAAAGGTAAAAAAAACCCAATCGAGGAGCAACTGACACACACTTGGTGCACCAACCTTGGATTTCTCCTAAATTGAGCACAAAATTGAATGTAAATATCACAATAAGGGTTATTAGAAGCTCAAACTTCTTCCTATGGGTAGCCCTAATCCATGGGTGGGTTTCTAATGGTCAAATGCATAATAAAAGTAGAATTAGAGAAATCTTTAGGGGTTATACCTATTGGAAGATAGATTCCCAATGAAAACTCAATATAACACGATTTGGAAACAAGCTCCTAACCAAATCCTTCTTCTCCAAATGCTTTTTGCAATCCAAGCTTCTAGGATCCTTAGATGATAAATATAAAAGGAATTGAGAGTGGTTTGGTAGAATTGGGTGGAGTAATGAATCAATTTATGGAAGAACACTATCATACTCTAGATCCAGAATACTGGAGAGCGGGGAAATGACTCAGCCAACCATACATTATGGAATAACGAATCAACCCACAATGTGTTAAGGTTGTCTAGAGACAAGGGGGTACATACTACAATTAAGTCTTCTAGGGTCAAAAACTTCTATATCACAATCATTTAAACAAGTAGCAATAATATAGAACATTTCAGATTAAGAAGTAAGGCGTCCACACATCTCATAAGAATATTCTAGAGATCTAGCAAATACAAGTGATAAGCCAGATACATAATCAAAAGTATACAAGACAGTGAGTCAGCTGCGGTCTGAATATATTACAATCATATAGGGGACTAGTGTCGAGATTATCCGGCTAACAAGTGTGGTTGGCTAAATGCCCAAAAGATTATAGTTTACAAAAGACGAGCAGTGAATGAAGGAACCCACTCATGACCCTCAATAGCCATCATTCTGGTGCGTGCCATCAGTGAGGGTAAGATACGCTTCATCCTCAGGTGCTGGCTCTAAACCTGTCCATGCAAAACTAGTGTAGTTAGACTCCAAATAGCAAGTACCACAAAGGAAGCAAAAAATGAAGCAAGAAAACCAGTTCTATTGCATGAGATGCTTAAACCAATAATCAATGGCATATGTCCCATCCATGACATGACACGATACTCCTTCACCAAATTAGGACAGAAAGTGTCATATCACATCAAGATATGATACATCCCTTGATTATGGTCAAGCTAGAATAACTCTGCGTCGTAGATTCAGTCCACATGCTATCGTAACATAATTGTGTAAACCAATAACTAAACAAGGACATGAGTTGAACTATCATACCACGACAGTCTATGTCCCTAATTCCACTCAACAGAAGGCACAATATACAAGTAGGTATACCATATTAAGTAAAATAGCATAGTGATAACAAGTAGCTTCGATCTGTATCCCGTTGTAACACAACAACGCAACTCAACAACCAAACAAGGACTTGAGTTAAACTTTCATGCTACAACGGTCCACTTATCTAACTAAAATAGATTTAATGGTCATACATGTATTACAGCTTGATATGTGATCTCTGAGTTATCCCAGTAATGTATTATATAAGTATCCTCAGATCGTGTCATAATCGAGTAGGGCTGGCTGAACCAATGATATACAAGCAAGAATATATGATGCACCAGTTCCTTGTCAGGGCCCTGAGCTAATTTAATGATCAGTAGCAGTTTCAGGCTTCCTATAGGAAAGACACTGGCTCGACTTATAAATAAGTCAGATACTGCACTCCACTAGTGCGGATGATATACAGTATCAGTGGTGGCCAGCCTTTACTCCCAGTTCACTTAGGGTGGTTCGACATGCACGATCTCGAGATACCATTTTCTTCCAATGCTCTACAAATTAATTTACCTAGTTAACCCTTGGGGATTTAGAATCTTATTCCATGGTCACATGAACATTCCTTCATAAATATCGTACTTTAAGTACGGGCACTCTTGATACGAATCTACATAGTCACTTAAAGTTAAATCTGGATTCACCCAAGTGTGATGCAACAATCAATACTATCTAGCCACAACGAAAGTCACTATCCAATTACCAGAACCGTGCAAGAAAATAATTATATATATCACGTAGCAAGTGTATGTGGCATGATGGCTCACTATATACCAAGTAGCACTGTTGGTGTGATCAAGTGTATCAGCACGAATATAATAGTCAGGGCAGGAACAAGTTCTAATATCAAGGTTATGGACAAGTCATCAAGTAGCAAGTTATTCAGGTGTCAAAGTGGATGTGTGGGAATAGTTGACGCATGAGTCAGTTGGCCGCATGACCAAACAGGTATCAGCAGGAATACAATAGACAGCTGGGTCATATAAGTGTAAAATCCCTAATCCTAAAAAAATGTATTAACCTTTTTTTTATTAATTATTAATTGAATTATAGTAATTATGAGCTAATTAGGAGAAATAGATTTTATTTAATTTTTATTTTAGGTGTACGTGCACTTAGGAGATTTATGGAGCCAGTATAAATTTTTCCTAATTTATTTCATGTAGGAGACCCTTTGGACAGTTGCTAGCTTAATGGTATACATTAATACAAATTCTAGATTTCTCTATGTGTATATATGTATATATATATATATATATATATATATATATATATATATATACATATATATATTTTTTAAAATAAATAGAAAGAAAAAGTATTGGAAAAGAAAAAGAAAAATGTTAGAAAAGAAAAAGAAAAGAAAAATAGGTTTTTTTCGAATTCCCTTAATGGATCCAAACCCCCACTAACCTACCCACTTAGCTAAACCCGCAACCCACCTACCCTTTCAACAAAACCCAACCCCTTAATAAAAGCCACAGCAGCAGCAACTCAAGCGACCCCCAACCCGCGGATGAGTAACCCCCCCCCCCCCGCTCTCTCAGGATCCCTCTCTCTCTCTTTTCTATATATATATCCCTCTCGACTAAACCCTAACCCTAATTCCACCTCTTCCCATCTAGACCTAGCAACGCCGCCCTCAGCCACCAGAACCGCCCAGCCAAGCCGCCTCCAGCTGCCCAAACAGAATCCCGACGACCGCTACCCCGCGCAACACCGCAAACTGCAGTTTTAAGCAGCAACTTACCTGTGTTCCAGCGCTGTTTCCTGTCACCTCGCTGAACCAAACTCGACCCCGTCTTCACCGGTACGTTCACCACTTAACCCTCTTCAATATCTGTATAATAGTTGACCTCGAATAGCGCGTAACACTAGGCGAAAACAGCGTCCAAGTTGACAAAAAAAGACCACTTTTGGGTATCGCAGAAAATACGGTAAACTACCTATGTTCCCGGGTTCGTATCTCCCACCACAGAGATCCGAATTTGATTTTTCTTTTTGGTATGCGGAGACCATTTTACCTAGTTTAATTTTTGTTAATTACATTAAATTGTTAACTGCTGTATGTAGAATTAAATTCGTTGGAAAATCCCGAAAACCCACTTTTTCCAGATTTCCCAAAATTCCAAAATGGAGCGTGCCCCACCAAACGGGACCGCCCCGCTGTGTACCAAGTGTACCAAAAGGTGCGGGCAGTGTACTCAGACATGTGAAATTTTACGGAAACTGATTCGGACGCGTGTGCGCGTCGAAATCAGCCCGTATCCGCGGACAATCCCCGTGTCGCAACTTTTGCGAAAGCCGTGCGCATTTTGTGCACGTTCGTCAGACTGCGACGAATCTTGCGCCACTGTACTCGTGGTAACGCGCTGGTCCTGTGACCCAATTCTCACGCAATTCTGAGACAGTTGACCAAGTCGCCAATTGGCGGGCCCCACGGTTGACTCTTTGGGCAAAATTGTGTTCGGCTCATCGGAATCCACATTTGGACATACCGTTAAGTTTGTACTGACATTTAGAGTTTTTTTGACCTATAATTTGTCCCATTTAGAGACTGTTACCCTTGGCATGCTTTTCGGTGCAAAGTGGCCAACATGTGGAGCCCACTTTGACTCAAAATTACAGTTTTGCCCCTGTGTCCAAATTGGACGAAAGGAAAGTGCTTTCTAGCTATTTTGCTTATTCTGGAAATGTTGCTGATGTCTATTTCAGCATCCGGAGATATTTGTTCTGAGGCCACAGCTTCTGATCCTGTGTGTTGGACTTCTGGACGTTACACTTTGCAGCTTTCTTACCAGGCAAGATACCTTGCCAAATTGTTTACAGTATTTTGCATGCTCAGTATATTTCTGTATATTTATTGTATTTCTGTTTATTCATTACATGTGTAGTTTCTGTCAGTCATTACTATATATTAGATATGTTGACACACACATGGCACTTAGTATCATGAGAGGACAATCAGTAGGCGTATGGGCTTTAACCACTCTGGTAAACCGTAGTAACTAGCACGCACTATGGTGGTCGTGTCCGATGGTTACTACCCCCGAGGTATGTCGATTGATGGAGTCACGAGGGTCGCTACCCCCGAGGTATGTCGGCTGATGATGTTCTAGACGGGTGTGTTAGTTGTGACGCTTAGATCGAGTATCCTACCCTTGCCCATACGTTAAAAAGTTGTCCTAATTTGCATTCATATAGATTGTCTTGTACAGCGTACTTATTTATTTTTAAATATTATGCATGTTTACTGTATTCAAATTGGCTTGCTTCTATGTATCTTGTTACGTCCCTCTGAGGACCTGGCCCTTCCAAGTGTATCTGTTCTTGAGTATTCGCAGGAACGCAAATTTGGATAGTTACATATGTTTCGAGGATGTCTTCTCTTCGAGCCCCGTGGTCGTTAGCTGGTACTCATATATTATGTTTATTGTTTTATACTTTTCCATTCGAGTTGGTAGTGGATTTGTTTCCATCCAACTATCATCTTTAGATACTTCTTATTGAGATCTAGTTATATAGATGTTGGTTATTTATTTATATTAATTTTCTGTGGATGAGATTTAGATTATACCCTGTGACTTATGACATATGTTTATACCACTTGTGGATTGATATTCATATTACAGCGTACGTGTGGATTTTGGTTTCCATATATTGGAGTTGCCATATCCATACGGCTGGCATGCTTACGTGTCCTAGTCCTACGTATTTTTGGGACTGGGGCGTGACATATTTTTGTGGTGGCCCATACAGGTCGAGAGCATATAATCTCGGTTACGTTATTGTACCGAACAATCCTGCACCTAGGAATAGAGTATAGGATCTCATCCACAATTGACTATAATTTGCTCTCCTTCCAATCCATTCTATTTGAATAATTATATCATGCTTGATTACTGTACTTCCCTGATAATTCCTTGAGTATAGCCCCCCTCCTAGAAAATAAAGGTCCCTGTTGTTAGATAATAAGTAGGGTAACCTTCCTATTAAGAGTACCACTAGAGTGTTGACACATCACTGAGTTAGAATACTTAATGAACCATAGCACCCTTACCTGTAGATGGATTGACCACTATCCCTTGATAATTATGGAAGACTTGAGAGTAGTATAAACACTGCTAGAGTTAGTTAAAGATTTTACCATAATGTTTGACCCTAGTATTGAGGAACCAATAGAAATCCAATGTTCAGTATTAGGACTAATCTAGCTTTTCGTGGTGAGATAGTACTAGAGAACTATAAATTTAGCTTTTGTCTTAATAGTATCAAACAATACCATAGAAAGCCAAGAGCAATGCATAGAATATTTTCTTGATCATACCTCAAACACAGAGATTAGCATAGCATCTTCCCTTAGGAAACCATGACATTATCAATAGCCTCTCTATTTTAATTTCATATCTTGTTCCTCTGCAACCTTAACGTTCGCTAATTCTGCGACGACTAAATTATATTCTTCTTTTATTCATCTTTCAACTCGTGCCACCTGACACTTCTGATTGTAGACCGAGTGATTTTATTCTATGTTAGGATATATAGCTTGCTAGGATTATGGTTGTAAACTTGAATTTTGAAATTGTGTGCTTGTGTCACGACCCGTACCCAGTACAGGGGCACAAGAGCGTGGGTACGTCCAGCCTACGCCGCAGTATCGGCGGTAGAACGCTGTCTGGTCACAATAATACTACTCACTAACACCTGTCAATGATATACATCTCCATATTCTCACGATATAACTCAATCACAACAACTCTAAGGCACGATAAAAGATAAAAGAAATAACATAGTTAAACACCATGTCTCAACATAAAGATAACTCACAGTCTAGCTATCCAACACAAGTCTCCAATTAAACTTAACATAGTCTAAACATAAACTGAAATAACCTCCATAAGTCTCAAGTATAAATAAATACTGTCTAAATAGCTGTAGGGAAAGTCTCCTCTAGAAGCATAGTCTCTTCTAGGATCTCTGGAACATAGTCTGCATCTATACCTGGTCCGTAGTGTGTAGTACAGAAGTCCTCAAGGTTCTCTGGAAAAAATATCCAGTCAGGATGGAACGAAAATACACCTCTAACAGCAGTTCCACATATATTGACAAAAACTATAAAACAGTGTAAAGAAATACAGGACAGATATGAGATAACTGGCAATAAGAATACTGGAATAAAGAAATGCTGGAATAAGATACTGGAAGATCATCATCAATAGCATATGACAAGGAATAGAACTACAAGTGCACGCAAGTACAAAGAACTGGTATGTAAGAATAACAACTAGAATATATGGAAAATACAAGATCAGTCTATCAAGATACATGTCAAGAATCCTCTATCTAAGTGTGTGAAACATTAGTATATCATGTGATCGGCTTGGGTTATATGACTCATTACATGGATTAGCGATCATCCCCAACAGGTCAGGCTAACCGAAATTTAACAATGATGAGGCATGTAAGGGTAAGGCTGCACCGACGTGAGATGTGGGTGAGCTAATGCTGCATGTAAGGGTATGATCACATAACTACTAATACTTCCCCGTTTTCCCCAGCTAGCACGATGGATTCCAATCACGACTCCTCGTGACAGGTCTCAATGATGCTAACTCGTGTAAGCAATAGTGTCAGAGTCATGTACGCTATACAACAAGAATTATAGAGATAATCAACATAATAGAAACTGTCAGAGAATGTACTCGCCTGTGATCCTTTGCTGGCAATACCAATGTTCGGGTTCCAAGGTACCGTCTGAGTGATCCCACAATCCTATAAACATATCATATAGTACAATACTTCATCAGCATTACTTCTAGCACACAATCAACATAATGATCTCAACAGTCTACTCTATAGGTCACAGGTGGGGGTAGCTACGGTTATTCGTAATTTGTTAAGGTCACATCGTACACGAGTACATAATGCCTATTGTTATCTATTATATACATCACTGCTTAATTAATTATTATTATAACAGGAGTGTGCATCTAGTTCTTTAACAGGTTTATATTGTATATATAAATATACGTATGCTTTAGGTTAATTGAGCACAATACGGTATGTATATACATATACAGGGCATTTACATCTGTATATATGCGATGGAGATACACCATACATATATCTATATACCGAATACGTCTATCATATAACAATACGTATACCATGTACACACTGGATACTCTACGGTTAACATGTGTGGATTACTACGAGGATTACGTATATACGGGCACGTTTTCAAGCATGCGAGGGTTCGAACCTGCGATCGTGAACGCGAAGGTTTCGGTGTTGATCGTAGTCGTCGTGAAGGAGGTGGTGTTCGCGGTCCCGTCGATCAGTCCAGTCTGGTTCGTGGAGGGTCGAGGTCGAGTGCAGCATCTCCGGCGTGCTCCTGTGCAGTCGAATCCGTCGGCAGCGGTCAGTTGATCCGGTCGGCAGAGGTCAGTTGATCCAGTCGGCTTCGGTCGGTTGATCCGGTCGGCTTCAGTTGGTTGATCCGGTCGGCTTCAGTCGGTTGATCCGGTCGGCTTCAGTCGGCAGGGCTCGATCAGCAGCTTCGTGCAACGTTCCAGTCGGCAGCGCTCGATCAACGGCTTCGTGCAGCGTTCCAGTCGGCAGTCGGCGACAAGTTCACGGCCGGGTTTGGCGGTGAACAGTGAAGTCGGGAGGGGGGTCGACAGCGAGTAGGGTGAAGAGGGGTGTTGGCTGGAGGTTTTAGGTTTAAAGAGAAGAATACATAAGATGATATATATATATATATATATATATACAAGGTGTGGGTTTGACCTAGAACATGTTGACTTTGGTCAATACTAGGAAAGCCTTGGCTTAATTTGGAGATACTCCAATGGGCTAGGTTCAGATGAAATTTCGAAAGTTGCATTGGTCTAAGGGTTTGGAGGCCATGGTTTTCAAGGATTGATGTTAAATTACACATCCCCAAATTATATGGATAATACAATGAAGAGGTAAAATGGGTTTATCATGCGCGTCGTGTCAAACGGGTGTATACTTAATGCTCTATAACAGTGCCAATAATTGTAATTTGCATGAAATAGGTTCATTGTTTGCTTAATTAAAATTAAATGCAAGAGGTGTATCACAATTAAATAGAAGTACTAAAGTCTGGATTTACGTGGGACACAAGCATTAATGAATGGTCTGGCGTGTCTATGACAAGGGTATGAATCGGATGGAAGACAAGGCTAGCGTAGCGTTCTAGTTATTGAATAATGATTAAGTGCAACAATCAATTAGAATCATAATTATTAGGATAAATAA
Organism: Iris macrosiphon; assembly: GCA_036927795.1. Classification (NCBI taxonomy): domain Eukaryota; kingdom Viridiplantae; phylum Streptophyta; class Magnoliopsida; order Asparagales; family Iridaceae; genus Iris; species Iris macrosiphon. Next base: position 2,448,006 of record JAYESA010000022.1, read on the forward strand.
ATTATCATGAAATCATTTACTCATTAATTATGGAAAGACTAGAATACCCTTAATCCAAAAAGTGGGGGTGACAAGTCTACCCTCCTTAAAGAATTTCGTCCTCGAAATTTAAAATAACTATCACTAGCACAAGCAATTAATTAATGAATCATACCTCAAGTCTCGAAGAGATATGGATACCGCTCGCGCATTTCGTCTTCTCTCTCCCAAGTTGATTCTCCTGGAGAGTGATTTCTCCATGCAACACGAACCAAGGGAATAGTCTGGTTCCGCAATATCTTCTCTCTACGATCCAAGATCTCCACCGGTTGTTCAGGATAGCTGAGTGTCGGTCCAACTTCGACCTCCGAGTGATCTAATACGTGACTAGGATCTGCCACGTACCGTCTCAGCTGCGACACGTTGAACACGTTATGCACTCCATCTAGAGTAGGTGGCAAGTCCAGTCTATAGGCCACTGCACCGACCCTTACAAGAATACTGAAGGGCCCGATGTATCGTGGACTAAGCTTCCCTCCTCTGCCGAAACGAATCGTGCCCCATGTAGGAGAAATCCGTAAGAACACCAAATCGCCAACCTAGAACAACGATCTTACACGCAATCTAAATAAAGCAATCAAAACAAACAAAACAGTCAAACAATACCTGAAACTCTAGGGGTCTACGGTGGCTGTCGGCCCAATGCCGCTGTCTGTTCTGCGCCACTCGCAGTCTGTCTCTGATAAGTTTCACTTTTTCTACTGCATCCACGACCATTTCTGGTCCTAACAAGGCTCTTTCTCCAACATCATCCCAAGATAAAGGTGTACGACACCTTCGTCCATATAAAGCTTCGAATGGTGACATCTCAATGCTGTCCTGGTAGCTGTTGTTGTAAGCAAACTCTACCAAGTGTAGATGATCCTCCCAAGAACCTCCGAGATCCAAGACGCAAGTGCGTAACATGTCTTCAAGAGTCTGAATGGTCCTTTCAGACTGCCCGTCCGTCTGAGGGTGATATGCGGTACTGAACTTGAGCTGAGTGCCCAAGCTAGACTGTAGGCTCCTCCAAAAATGGGAAGTGAAACGACTATCTCGATCTGAGACAATACTCACAGGAACTCCATGTAATCTGACAATCTGCTGTACGTACATCTCTGCTAGCTTCTCCGTCGAAGTACCTACTTTAAAAGGTAAGAAGTGGGCTGACTTGGTCAACCTATCCACGATGACCCAAATTGCGTCCTTTCCTCCTGGAGAACGAGGAAGTCCAGAAACGAAGTCCATGGTCACGTGCTCCCACTTCCATTCTGGAATGGGTAAAGGTTGAAGCAATCCCCCTGGCCTCTGTCGATCTGCTTTCACCTGTTGGCACACTAAATATCGGGATACGAAGCGTGCTACTTCGCGCTTCATACCATACCACCATACATGCCTCCTCAAATCTCGATACATCTTGTTGGCTCCGGGATGCATCGAGTACTGAGAGCGGTGTGCCTCCTGTAAAACTTCTTCGCGCATCTCTCCACTTGGTACACACATCCTCGTGCCATGTCGTAAGGATCCATTATCCGCGATAGTGAAATTGTCTATCAATCCTGCCTTAACTTGTGCTCTAATATTCCTTAGAGTCTCATCATCATACTGCGCAGCTCTAATTCTGTCCATTAGTTCTGATTGAATCTGCAGTCCCCACATCTGAATCTCAGCTCCTGGAACTAATACCTTAATTTCCAAGCTCTCAAGATCAGCTAATAAGTGTCTATCCGAAGTCAAACACATAACCATTGGGTACCTGCTCAAGGCATCCGCGACTACGTTGGCTTTCCCTGGATGATACTGTAATGAGATATCAAAGTCTTTCATCAATTCTAACCACCTTTTATGTCTCATATTCAGTTCTTTCTGTGTAAACACGTACTTTAAACTTTTGTGGTCTGTGAAGATCTCCACACGCTCTCCGTACAGATAGTGCTTCCACAGCTTTAGGGCAAAGATAACTGCTGCTAACTCCAGATCGTGAGTGGGATAGTTCTTTTCATGAGGGCGTAATTGTCTTCAAGCATAGGCAATTACTTTCCCGTGTTGTTGAAGAACGCACCCCAACCCTTTTCCTGAAGCATCACTATAGATAGTGAATCCACCTGTCCCTGATGGCAACGTCAAAACTGGCGCTGTCGTCAATCTCCTCTTCAGCTCATCGAATACGGCTTGACATTCTTCGGTCCAGACAAATTCTACATCCTTCTTGGTCAGCCTAGTCATTGGCTCTGCAATCTTGGAGAAGTCTTGTACAAATCTTCTGTAGTATCCTGTTAGTCCGAGAAAGCTCCTGATTTCAGCTACCGTACTGGGGGTAGTCCATGACTTCACTGCCTCTATCTTCTTTGGGTTAACTGAAATTCCGTCACCCGTCACCATGTGTCCAAGAAATTCAACCTTGTCAAGGAAGAACTCACACTTTGAAAGCTTCCCGTATAATCTTTCTCTCCTGAGTGTTTCTAAGACTACTCTCAGGTGCTCTTCATGCTCTTCTGGGGTTTTTGAATATACTAGAATGTCGTCAATAAACACCACTACGAACTTGTCAAGGTGTTGGTGGAACACCTTGTTCATCAAGTTCATAAATACTGCTGGTGCATTGGTTAAACCAAACGGCATTACTGTAAATTCAAACTGGCCATATCTGGTTCGAAAGGAGGTCTTCGGTATGTCTTCTTTCTTCACTTTCACCTGGTGATAGCCTGACCTCAAGTCTATTTTTGAAAACACCTTTGCTCCGCTCAATTGATCAAAAAGATCATCTATCCTTGGCAGCGGATATTTATTTTTGATAGTGAGGTTATTCAAAGCTCTATAATCGATACACATACGTACCGTCTTATCCTTCTTCGGTACAAATAATACCGGTGCTCCCCATGGCGATGAACTGGATCTAATAAAACCTTTGTCTTGTAGCTCCTCAACTTGTTTCTTCAGTTCTACCAACTCATTGTTGTTAACTCTATAGACATGTTGTGAAATAGGCTCCGCTCCTGGTATCAAGTCTATAGAGAACTCAACGTCTCTGTCTGGTGGCAAACCTGGCAACTCCTCTGGAAATACATCCAGGAACTCCGCTATAAGGGGATGCGGTGACTCTTCTTCTTCCGTCCTGGCTCCGCAAAAAGTGCCTCTACTCCGCTCCTCTGCTCCTCTGGCAATCTCAAACTCTGGCTCTCCTGGTGGTCGAAATACTACTCTCCCTCCGCGACAATCTATGGAAGCATGGTGTTTACTCAACCAGTCCATTCCGAGTACAATATCGTATTCCGGAAGTAGCATAACGAGTAAACTCATGCTCAACTCTCGGCCTTCCAATGACACTCTCCGATCCTTGCAACAATCACGGACTAGGATAATACCTCCTCCTGTCGTGATCTTGCAAGTCCTATCTAATGGTTCCGTTTCTAAATGATGCTTAAGGGCATAAGATACAGATACGAAACTATGGGAAGCGCCAGAATCAAATAGTACAAGTGCTGGAATAGAATCGAGTAAAACTGAACCTGAAATCACGTCTCCAGCTGGCTCGGCCTCCTCAGTGGTCATGGCGTAAGCTCGCCCTTGTGGTGCTCCTCTCTGTTGATGCTCCTGCTGCGCAAACCTCTCCTGCTGCGTTGGAAGTGGAGGTCCCCTCTGCTGACCTCCTGGTACGATAGGTGCTCTGGCTGGTCCTCTCTAAGCAGCTCCTCCTCCTTGGCGATTCTGAATTGTCGGGCAGTCCTTCAGCTGATGTGCTGCTGATCCACATGATAAGCAAGTGCCCAACCTTTTTCTGCAGATGTCTCTTGTATGTCCCATCTTCCCACAATACGAACATGGGGTAGCGGGTTGATTATGCCTCTGTGGTTGCTGTTGTTGAGCATGTCCTCGAACGAGTGCCTGTTGCTGGTGTTGCTGCTGGTGTTGTTGCTGGTGTTGTTGCTGGTGTGGCCTATGTTGTTGTTGAAAGTGTAGGCGCTTGGCTGGTCCTGTGTTACCTCCTGTTGCTCTGGATGTGTCGCGTCCTCTCTTGGGCCTGAGGTCCAAGTCGTCTTCGGCAATCTGGGCATCCATCAGAATACCCTCAAATGTAGCAGTGCGTCGTCCCGAAGTACGAGACTTGATCTCCCTGTTTAATCCCTTCCTAAATTTCCGACCTCTGTCTCCTGGGTCTCGAATCATTGATGGTGCAAATCGACTCAATCGGCAAAACTCTGCAGCATATTCGTCGACTGACATACCTCCTTGGACTAAGTCATGGAACTGACTTTCTAATGCTCCCAAGGGTACGTCAGGAAAGAATTTCTCTTTGAAGAGTTCTTTAAAGTTCTCCTAAGTAAGTCCTTCAGCGGCGAGTCTCGGCTCTATACGATACCACGTCAGTGCGATATCAAACATCTGACTGCCAGCGGCCTCTATCTGAAGAATCTCTGGAATCTGTGATAAACGCAAATTCCTTTCTATGTCTTCTAACCATTCGTCAGCATATAGTATTCCTTCTGTGCCTTTGAACTCTCGAGGCATCATCCTCTTAAAGTCCACTATGGTACCGGGCCTCTATTGTTGTTGACCTTGATGTTGCGGTTGTCGTGCTACTCTCTCCACAGCCTGGAGAGTCATCTGATGAGCATTCTCCATGTTCTCTCTCATCAGTTCGGTCTGCGCCTGGTGTGCTTCTGCTTGCATTCTCTGAGCCTCAGCTTGAACACGCTGAGCTTCTGCTGTTACTCTCTGGGCCTCTAGCATGCCCTGCATCAGTGCAAACATCTGTGCCCCGTCAGTGGGCACTCCTCCGGGAATCGGTGTCGGTGGTGGTAGGTTGTCTGTCATAGCTGGGGAAATCCTCTGTATAGGTGGAAGAGGAATCCCGTTAGTTGCAGACACTCCCACACGAACAGGAGATACAGGAGAATCCCCAGGTATCTGTTCGTCAGGTTGAGAGGTGGCAGTCCTCTCTGAATTGGCTGCTCCCATTCTCATGGATCTAGTATTCAGCGACATCCTGAATACAGACCAAAGAATCAATTAAGGTGATAGATGTGATATTATCAAGGAAGACACTACAGTGCTAAAGGAAGCAATCCATTAGAATAGCAATAAGAAGTTCGGAATTTCCTAGTGTGATTGAGCATACTCTCATCCTAAAATCCTTATTCCTATATCCTAGCACAGGCTCGCAGCAGTACAACTAAGTTGCCGCACTACCACGATATCGCATAACTTGCGAAACTAGACCTGCATGGGCCACCACTAAAAACGTGTCACGACCCGCACCCAGTATAGGGGCACGAGACCGTGGGTACGTCCAGCCTACGCCGCAGTATCGGCGGTAGAACGCTGTCTGGTCACAATAACACTACTCACTAACACCTGTCAATGATATACATCTCCATATTCTAACGATATAACTCAATCACAACAACTCTAAGGCACGATAAAAGATAAAAGAAATAACATAGTTAAACACCATGTCTCAACATAAAGATAACTCACAGTCTAGCTGTCCAACACAAGTCTCCAATTAAACTTAACATAGTCTAAACATAAACTGAAATAACCTCCATAAGTCTCAAGTATAAATAAATACTGTCTAAATAGCTGTAGGCAAAGTCTCCTCTAGAAGCATAGTCTCTTCTAGGATCTCTGGAACATAGTCTGCATCTATACCTGGTCCGTAGTGTGTAGTACAGAAGTCCTCAAGGTTCTCTGGAAAAAATATCCAGTCAGGATGGAACGAAAATACACCTCTAACAGCAGTTCCACATATATTGACAAAAACTATAAAACAGTGTAAAGAAATACAGGACAGATATGAGATAACTGGCAATAAGAATACTGGAATAAAGAAATGCTGGAATAAGATACTGGAACATCATCATCAATAGCATCTGACAAGGAATAGAACTACAAGTGCACGCAAGTACAAAGAACTGGTATGTAAGAATAACAACTAGAACATGTGGAAAATACAAGATCAGTCTATCAAGATACATGTCAAGAATCCTCTATCTAAGTGTGTGAAATATTAGTATATCATGTGATCGGCTTGGGTTATATGACTCATTACATGGATTAGCGATCATCCCCAACAGGTCAGGCTAACCGGAATGTAACAGTGATGAGGCATGTAAGGGTAAGGCTGCACCGACGTGAGATGTGGGTGAGTTAATGCTGCATGTAAGGGTATGATCACATAACTACTAATACTTCCCCGTTTTCCCCAGCTAGCACGATGGATTCCAATCACGACTCCTCGTGACAGGTCTCAATGATGCTAACTCGTGTAAGCAATAGTGTCAGAGTCATGTACGCTATACAACAAGAATTATAGAGATAATCAACATAATGGAAACTGTCAGAGAATGTACTCGCCTGTGGTCCTTTGCTGGCAATACCAATGTCCGGGTTCCAAGGTACCGTCTGAGTGATCCCACAATCCTATAAACATATCATATAGTACAATACTTATCAAACATTACTTCTAGCACACAATCAACATAATGATCTCAACAGTCTACTCTATAGGTCACAGGTGGGGGTAGCTACGGTTATTCGTAATTTGTTAAGGTCACCTCGTACACGAGTACATAATGCCTATTGTTATCTATTATATACATCACTGCTTAATTAATTATTATTATAACAGGAGTGTGCATCTAGTTCTTTAACAGGTTTATATTGTATATATAAATATACGTATGCTTTAGGTTAATTGAGCACAATACGGTATGTATATACATATACAGGGCATTTACATCTGTATATATGCGATGGAGATACACCATACATATATCTATATACCGAATACGTCTATCATATAACAATACGTATACCATGTACACACTGGATACTCTACGGTTAACATGTGTGGATTACTACGAGGATTACGTATATACGGGCACGTTTTCAAGCATGCGAGGGTTCGAACCTGCGATCGTGAACGCGAAGGTTTCGGTGTTGATCGTAGTCGTCGTGAAGGAGGTGGTGTTCGCGGCTCCCGTCGATCAGTCCAGTCTGGTTCGTGGAGGGTCGAGGTCGAGTGCAGCGTCTCTGGCGTGCTCCTGTGCAGTCGAATCCGTCGGCAGCGGTCAGTTGATCTGGTCGGCAGCGGTCAGTTGATCCAGTCGGCTTCGGTCGGTTGATCCGGGCGGCTTTAGTTGGTTGATTCGGTCGGCTTCAGTCGGTTGATCCGGTCGACTTCAGTCGGCAGCGCTCGATTAGCAGCTTCGTGTAGCGTTCCAGTCGGCAGCGCTCGATCAGCGGCTTCGTGCAGCATTCCAGTCGGCAGCGCTCGATCAGCGGCTTCGTGCAGCGGCGTTCCAGTCGGCAGCGCTCGATCAGCGGCTTCGTGCAGCGTTCCAGTCGGCAGTCGACGACGAGTTCACGGCCGGGTTTGGTGGTGAACAGTGAAGTCGGGAGGGGGGTCGACAGCGAGTAGGGTGAAGAAGGGTGTCGGCTGGAGGTTTTAGGTTTAAAGAGAAGAATACATAAGATGATATATATATATATACAAGGTGTGGGTTTGACCTAGAACATGTTGACTTTGGTCAATACTAGGAAAGCCTTGGCTTAATTTGGAGATACTCCAATGGGCTAGGTTCAGATGAAATTTTGAAAGTTGCATTGGTCTAAGGGTTTGGAGGCCATGTTTTTCAAGGATTGATGTTAAATTACACATCCCCAAATTATATGGATAATACAATGAAGAGGTAAAATGGGTTTATCATGCGCGTCGTATCAAACGGGTGTATACTTAATGCTCTATAACAGTGCCAATAATTGTAATTTGCATGAAATAGGTTCATTGTTTGCTTAATTAAAATTAAATGCAAGAGGTGTATCACAATTAAATAGAAGTACTAAAGTCTGGATTTACGTGGGACACAAGCATTAATGAATGGTCTGGCGTGCCTATGACAAGGGTATGAATCGGATGGAAGACAAGGCTAGCGTAGCGTTCTAGTTATTGAATAATGATTAAGTGCAACAATCAATTAGAATCATAATTATTAGGATAAATAAATTATCATGAAATCATTTACTCATTAATTATGGAAAGACTAGAATACCCTTAATCCAAAAAGTGGGGGTGACAGCTTGGTAGTTAAAACTAGATAGTTTTAAGTTATTCTGGTAGATTACGACCTGATGATTACCCCTTAGTTTTCAAATTGCGTAACTTGTACCCCCACCTCGATACGAGTTATATTCCCTTCCCTTGAGGCAGTAACTGTTCCATTCCTACTATTGACACTTGCTCTATAAGCACTATGACTAAGACTTAAGACGACCATGACCTATGTAATGTAAGAGGATACCCTAATAAGTACCAAGACCCCTTCTCGTAGACCTTAACAGGAGTTTCTATGATATCCTTAAGACAATTACAGTATTAGTTTATTGTTATAAGTTGGATAGTATGTCTCACAACCTAGTATCACCTAGTCTTTTGACCTATTATTGAAGTGTAGCTGAATGACATTACCTGTGTGCTAGCATAAGAAGATAATATTTTATCAGACTGTAGAACTTAGAAGCCCATACCCCTATTTGGTCGACTATCGACTTAGACAAGGAGTAGTATGACAACTGTAGAAATTGTAAGAGTCTTATCTTCTTTGAAAACTTGGATTATTTTGTAACTTCTCTCATCATAATCTACCGTTCTTATATTTTATGTACTACCTTGATTTACGCTGCTATTATAGCCTAGTTTTTGCAAGCTTATTCTTTTATCGAGCTTGCTCATGACATATGTATTATTGGGTGCATACAATGATACAATTGCCTAATCAGAATCGGTGTATTAAGGTCTAGCTAAACTTAGTGCGCTTTGTTCGCTCTTCGCATGACTACTTTATGTGGATTGAGATATATGGTAGTAGACGAATATACTTGGCCCTAGACATGTCTGACACATCGTATCGGTTACATAACTGTATTGATACGAGCATGTAAATAGGAAATTACCAAAATATGATTTCAATCCACAACTGCCCTGACAACTCTTTTTTCGAATTCTTTAATCTCTTTGAACCTCGTGCTTGTATTCTATCACCTTCACCTTGAATTATTTATTATTGCTCTCCGTCTTCCCTTATTTTGGAAAGACGAAACCTCGTGCTGGTATAAGTTGACACACTGATAGTACTAGATATACCCCATAAAGCTAATCGCATGACTTAGCGACTCTCTTTTATAATTGATTAAGGGCATATCATAAGTGATATGTTTGGTGTTAAAAATTTGAGGATTGAATAACGTGGTTAAAGAATTAAGGAATAGTTTTCCTAGATGTATAGCCCTAGGTGATAGATGGGTAAATTTTAAGTTGGGTAGATTGTAAAACCCTCACCCAAAATTGGACCTACTTGGCTTAGATAGTGAGACTAAGGCTAGATTGAGTCCAGTTAGAGATAGAACACGGTATTCTTTTTTTATTTAATTTTTGCAATAATTATATCACTTAGCGCACCTTACCGTATTTCGATAATTGGAGCACTACACTAGCCACTGCCTTCCTACAAGTTCCACACCCTTATCCTAGACATGCCCATCTTCCACTCTGACCTCTGTGCAACTTATAATTAAGCCCCCTTGTACTACATTTTGGTCGCGCAACATCACCCCCTCATTTAAACCTAGCCTTGCATTTTAAAACAATGCAAATTATAGCCCTCCGAACGTCCCCATGACAATTGGAAAATCATGGAGGTTATGATGGAGGAATGGACAAAAAAAGCTGTAATCTCTATCCTATACCATCCTTGACTTTCTATCGCGGCTTAATTTTAATTTTGAGGACAAAATTTTTATAAGTTGGGTAGAATATAAAATCCCTAATCCTAAAAAAATGTATTAACCTATTTTTTTATTAATTATTAATTAAATTATAGTAATTATGAGCTAATTAGGAGAAATATATTTTATTTAATTTTTATTTTAGGTGTCCGTGCACTTAGGAGATTTATGGAGCCAGTATAAATTTTTCCTAATTTATTTCATGTAGGAGACCCTTCGGACAGTTGCTAGCTTAATGATATGCATTAATACAAATTCTAGATTTCTCTATGTGTATATATGTATATATATATATATATATATATATGTATGTATATATATACATATATATTTTTTTAAAAGAAATAGAAAGAAAAAGTATTGGAAAAGAAAAATAGGTTTTTTTTGAATTCCCTTAATGGATCCAAACCCCCACTAACCTACCCACTTAGCTAAACCCGCAACCCACCTAACCTTTCAACAAAACCCAACCCCTTAGTAAAAGCTACAGCAGCAGCAACTCAAACGACCCCCAACCTGCGGATAAGTAAACCCCCCCCCCCCCCCCGCTCTCTTAGGATCCCTCTCTCTCTTTTCTATATATATATCCCTCTCGACTAAACCCTAACCCTAATTCCACCTCTTCCCATATAGACCTAGCAACGCCGCCCTCAGCCACCAGAACTGCCCAGCCAAGCCGCCTCCAGCCGCCCAAACCGAATCCCGACGACCGCGACCTCGTGCAACATCGCAAACTGCAGTTTCAAGCAGCAACTTACCTGTGTTCCAGCGCTGTTTCTCGTCACCTCGCTGAACCAAACTCGACCCCGTCTTCACCGCTACTTTCACCACTTAACCCTCTTCAATATATGTATCATAGTTGACCTCGAACAGCACATAACCCTAGGCGAAAACATCGTCCAAGTTGACGGAAAAAGACCACTTTTGGGTATCGCAGAAAACTGCGGTAAACTACCTATGTTCCCGGGTTCGTATCTCCCACCAAAGAGATCCGAATTCGATTTTTCTTTTTCTTATGTGGAGACCATTTGACCTAGTTTAATTTTTATTAATTACATTAAATTGTTAACTGCTGTATGTAGAAGTAAATTCGTTGGAAAACCCCGAAAACCCATTTTTTTTAGATTTCCCAAAATTATGAAACAGAGCGTACCCCGCCAAACGGGACCGCCCTGCCATGTACCAAGTGTACCAAAAGGTGCACGCAGTATACCCGGACATGTGAGATTTTGCGGAAACTGATTCGGACGCGTGTGCGCGTCAGAATCAGCCCGTATCCGCGGACAATCTCCGTGTCGTAACTTTTGCGAAAGCCGTGCGCATTTAGTGCACGTTCGTCAGATTGCAACGAAACTTGCGCCACTGGACTCGTTGTAACGAGCTGGTCCTGTGACCCAATTCTCACGCAATTCTGAGACAGTTGACCAAGTCGCCAATTGGTGGGCCCCACGGTTGAATTTTTGGACGAAATTGTGTTCGGCTCATCGGAATCCACATTTGGACATACCGTTAAGTTTGTACTGACATTTAGAGTTTGTTTGACCTATAATTTATCTCATTTAGAGACTGTTACCCTTGGCATGCTTTTCGGTGCAAAGTGGCCCACATGTGGAGCCCACTTTGACTCAAAATTATCGTTTTGCCCCTGAGTCCAAATTGGACGAAAGAGAAGTGCTTTCTAGCTATTTTGCTTATTCTGAAAATGTTGGTGATGTCTATTTCAGCATCCGGAGATATTTGTTCTGAGTCCACAGCTTTTGATCCTGTGTGTTGGACTTCTGGACGTTACACTTTGCAGCTTTCTTACCAGGCAAGATACCTTGCCAAATTGCTTACAGTATTTTGCATGCTCAGTATATTTCTGTATATTTATTGCATTTCTGTTTATTCATTGCATGTGTAGTTTCTATCAGTCATTACTATATATTAGATATGTTGACACACACATGGCACTTAGTATCATGATAGGACAATCAGTAATCGTATGGGCTTTAACCACTCTGGTAAACCGTAGTAACTAGCACGCACTATGATGGTCGTGTCCGATGGTCGCTACCCCCGAGATATGTCGATTGATGGAGTCACGAGGGTCGCTACCCCCGAGGTATGTCGGTTGATGATGTTCTAGACGGGTGTGTGAGTTGTGAGGCTTAGATCGAGTAGCCTACCCTTGCCCATACGTCGAAAAGTTATCCTCATTTTCATTCATATAGATTGTCTTGTACAGCGTACTTATTTATTTTCAAATATTATGCATGTTTACTGTATTCAAATTGGCTTGCTTCTATGTATCTTGTTAGGTCCCTCTGAGGACCTGGCCCTTCCAGGTGTATCTGTTCTTGAGTATTCGCAGGAGCGCAGATTTGGATGGTTACATATGTTTCAAGGATGTCTTCTCTTCGAGCCCCGTGGTCGTTAGCTGGTACTCATATATTATGTTTATTGTTTTGTATTGTTCCATTCGACTTGGTAGTGGATTTGTTTCCATCCAACTATCATCTTTAGATACTTCTTATTGAGATCTAGTTATATAGATGTTGGTTATTTATTTATATTGATTTTATGTGGATGAGATTTAGATTATACCCTGTGACTTGTGACATATGTTTATACCACTTGTGGATTGATATTCATATTACAGTGTATGTGTGGATTTTGGTTTCCATATATTGGAGTTGCCATATCCATACGGTTGGCATGCTTACGTGTCCTAGTCCTACGTATTTTTGGGACTGGGACGTGACAATAAGTCATTTCTAAGTTTAACACATAGCATCATAATTATTTAATCAAACAAAAACATTAAACCAAACAGGTGTCAATGTGGACGCATGGGAACAGTTGACTCATGAGTCAGTTGGCCGCATGACCAAACGGGCCGCATGAACCAACATGCCGCATGGATCGAGACAAAGTTCACTCCTCGAGCCAAGTGCAACGTGATAACTAAAATGCAAGTCAAGTCAGAAAAAGTGACTGATGTGACATGTGATAAAAGTAAAAAAGAAGACAAAAGTAGGAAAAGTCGTACCGCGTCAGTCAGTAGTTATGTGTCCAGAAGAAGAGGGACGCATAACTCTTGGCTGCATGGTCGACTAGGTCGCATGCTCCTTTGGGCCACATGCACACTTGGCCGCATAAAATCTTTTGGGACTTAGAGAAATTTTATTCGTTCAAGTTTCAAGCATTTGGCTAAGGGACACATGTGCAAAAATCTATTCCATGTGTCCAATAATATGGCCGCATAAAATATGCTGGGCGAGAAGTCCAGGCCGCATGCAATCTTCTGGGTGTAAAAAGATCCAAAATCTAAACCTTGTTTCTTCCACAGAAATCCCAAACAAAGTCCAAATCTAGCAAAGTAGAGTTCTAAACTACTCAAAATTAAGTGCTCATCAACATAAAACAATAAGTTTTCAAAAACATTTAGTTTTAAGAGATCAAAACCCAAGGACATTCAAGAACACAAAGAAAAAGCTAAAACTTAAAACTTAGATCTACACTAATCCATCCACCAAATTCAAAAATACCAAGTTCTAAATGCATGGAAAATCATATAAGGAACATAATGGAATAAAATATAAAGGGTTTCTGAATTTCTTACAAGATGTACTTGCCTATGGAGGGGGGAGAAAAAAATCTAAGAAAGAGAATGGAAGAAGAAAAATTAGAGGAGAGAGAATGAAGTTGGGTTATATATGGAGGGTTTGAGGTTTGGACCATGGGTTCAACTCATGATAAAATTAAACCAAACAAATAAACTAAGAGCCAAGTGAACCAAAGAATGGGTCTAGTATCTCTACATTATACAACTACGCTAGCAAAAAAATAATTACGCTTCAAATACGTATATTAGGAATAGGGACTGACAAACACCAATTTGGAAAGAAATAGAATGAATAATAAAGAGGAGAGAGAATCTATCCCCCTATATTAGGGCCGACCACATGCATTACGATTGGGTTGATGCAAAAAGTCCATAGTGTCCCTATTGGGTTGCCATGATGAATGATTAATTAGGGAGAAGATTCTATTTCTAATGAGGTATTGTCACCCTCACTTTTTTCAACTAAGGGTAGTTTGGTAATTTGACATGGGTATTTATATTTTAGGATTATTATGTTAAATATTATGAATATTATTTATTGTATTATTATTTATTCTTAGATGTTAGATTTATTTTGGACTTGTGTAGTGTACCTAACTAGTTTAGTTTAGATCCATGGACAAACATTTTATTCTAGTTAAGATTGAGCCCAATAGTAAGCCCATTTATTAGGAGGATGAACAAATTAGTGAAACCAATTAGACTAGAACCTTCCCTCCTTAATTAATTTCTTCATGAGAGGCCCCAAGGGATATTTTGGATAATTTATAGTAGCTTGGAGGAGGGTAGAAGCCAGCCACCTATATAGAGGAGAGAGACACTCTCTTTTCTTATTTGACATTCCAATCTAGATCTAGAATTTTATTTCTTCCAAATTTTTCATTTTCACACCAATTTCTACTCAAATTTCTTCCCAATTCCTTCCATATTCTTCATTTGAGGCTAGTAGAACAAGGATCTATAAGGAGGAAGTAAGGATCTAAAAGGAGGAGCAAGGATCAACAAGTTGGAGGCTACTTTCATCCAATTTGGGAATATTATTGGGAATTCATCTCCCAATAGGTATAATTCAGTTTTTTCTCTCTAATTAGGTTCTAAATCTATAATTTAATTGTTAGAAACCACCACACATGCTAAGGCTACCCATAGGAATTGGAATTAGGTTCATAGGAGGTCTATGGAGAAAGTTATGTGGTATTTTGTGTCAATATTGGGAGAATTCCGAGATTGACACATCTTGTGTTTGTTAATGGGTCAATTAGACAAAATTGACATATGTTTGGTTATGTGTCACTAGTGTTGTGTCAATAATTGGATATGTGTAGGCCGTATTCTGACAATTTGACGATACGGATTGATTTGGGAGTTTTTCTCCGACACGAAGGTTTGAGCATGTCACATTTTGACACGGACACATAGTGGAGTAATTAGTTCTTTGGGTTGTTCATAATTATTATTTTTTGACTTGCTCGTGTCCTTCGGGATACATTTGGTTGTGTGATAGAGCCGTATTGCAAGCGTATCATAGAATGAGTGTGATACTGGTGCGATGCACTCCATGTGTTTGTTCTTTATACCTTAATTCAATTTGACTTGTTTATATCTATTAGAATAATATAATTATATGATTATGTGTATGTATCTCTATTATATTATATAGATATGTATAGTAGCATATGTATATGTGTAGTGATATGTGTACATGTGTTTATATATATATATATATATATATATATATATAAGTGAGTATGTTGTATATATATATTTATGTATGATTATTCATATGGGAGTATATCTATATATATGTATAGATATAAGTGTATATATATATATATATATATATATATATAGAGAGAGAGAGAGAGAGATGTATGGATGTATATGTGTGTGTGTGTGTGTGCATAGTGAGTGAGTGAGCAGTGAGACGGTCGGGCAGTAGCTACTAAAATGGCAAGAGCCTGCAGCAGCTTATGCATTGTGTAGCAATGCAAACTGCACAGAATCAGCAGAGAGCAACTACAGACAACTGAAGTGCAATAGCAGTAGCACAGCAACCATCACTAATGAGCATCTACAGCATGCAACTGAAGCACTATAGCAGCCAGTTAGTGCATTATCAGCAACTGTATTCAACACCACAGCATTGCAGTGCAGTATCACCAACAGCATTCAGCAACAGCTCGAGCAGCAGCATGCTCGAACAGAGTCTTCAGTTTTACAACTGCAGCAAGTAGCAGTTTTCGTAGAGCACTACATGCATCAACAGAAAGCAGTCACCAACAGCAAGGTGCAACAGCAAACTACACAGCAATAAGCAGTAGCAGCTACCACAGTACAGTCACCAATAGCAAGTCGAGCTAGCAAGCAGCAGCTTATACATTCAGTAACTGATGAGCAACTGCAGCCGTCACCAACAGCAACAAGGCCAGTAGCAACAGCAAGGAAAGGCAGCAAGGCAAGGACAACTAGTTAGGTAAGTGGTTTAGTTAGTTATTGTTAAGGCTAGTTAATAGTTCATAAATATTGTAGTAGTTAAGTACATTATTAAGTAGTTGTATATATACATTGTTATCTAATAGTTTGATATGTATATACTTGTTAGATTAGTAGTTATATGTATACACGTATATATGTATTAGTATAGCTAGTGGTAAGTTAGTATAGCAGTATTGTATAAGTATTGATATGTTAGTATATAGTTAGTGTATGGGTAGTTAATTGCATATTAGGATTTGAATTACCTTGTGATACCAAGGTAATGTCAAGGTATTGGTGGATACTCGAGGTATTGGGTTTGAGTATCAAGATGGGTGAGTAGGTAGTGAGATACGCATTGGTTTAAAGCCAAGTTATCCACTTTGCATTAGTTAGCTAAGATTACTATATATATATATATATATATATATATATATATATATATATATATATATATATATATATATATATATATATTAGTATTAGTATTTTTATATCTAAAAACTTGCGTATCTTGCGATACAGTGCTTGGTTTGTATCCTAGTTTCTTAGCTTAGCTAGTGTGGCCTAGTTACATATTGTATGGACCTAATATCCTAGAGTTGGACTCATACAACCTAGAAATAGCTAGTTTGACTAGTTTAACCTAGAGTTGACCTAGTTTGACTATTTTGACTTAGAAATGGCTTTATGACCTAGAATTGAACTAGTTTAACTTATTTAACTAGATTAACTTATTTTTATTCCAAAATATTGTATTGACACAATATACCATATATAGGTCTGTGTGACACCAGTTTGGGCATCGAGAGACACACCTTGCACTGGACCTCAGGCAATTATATTTTTCTAAAAGTTTTTATTTCATAATAGTGTATATATCTCATGTTCTAGAACTGTATAGTTGATTCCGACACAGTGGTTTCACAGACTAGTACTACATGGATCCTGTCAGGAGATGTTATCCCCTACAATGTTCAGTGGGTACTCCTTCACATATATTTTATCATGTGTATTGGATATTGATTATTTATATTTCGTGTTCATATACTACTCGTGTTCAGTGTGCTTATATTTCGTGTACACACGCTACTCGTGTTCAGTGTGCCCATATTCGTGTTCGTAACGTGTCGTGATTGGATCCATTGGTATTAGTTTGGGATGGGGGAGTAGGAGTTGATTATGTGATCAAAGCCCCAGTATATTCATGTAAATGTCGATTACATACCACACTTACAATCGAGTTAATCGAGTTATCTTATTGTATTCGTGTTCAACCTAAACTGATCACATAATGAACTTGTATTCTGAGGCACATTAGTTAGATTTAGTTATTCCTTTATATTGCATATATTCATATTGCTTGATCTTCATTCCAGTATATTACCTATTCACTCTAGTTCATTTCTTTCTGATGTTTAGATATCTTGTATTCTTTTCTATTATATATTTTATATGCTCGATTATGTATTTGAAACGGCTTTCAGAGGTATGTACTTTGCTCCAATCCTGACTGGATATATTTTTCCAGATGATTAGCTCATAGATCAGTGTCCTACATTCTACGGTCCACAAGACGGTATTCCATTAGAGGATACTCCTATAGACCAGGAGGACTTAGTTCTAGAGCCTGAGGAGGTTTAGTTTATTTGGTGGACTTGTATTAGATTTTCTTTTGAGATTCATGGCATGTATATTATTTCAGACTTGTGGATTGTATCTTGATTCTTTTCTTCGTTATTTCATTCGTGCTCTATCTTCCTTAGTTTGCATTATAATTGAGTATAGTTACATTCGTGAGATACCATATTGTTCCTCCTTTTTGTAGAAGCATGAAAAATACGCTGCAAGATTATACGCAGTATGCACAAAACCCGCGTAAAGCAGAGTTTTCAGTACTGTGTGGCGTAAGATATGACTTCAGAGCCATTGGCGTACAGCAGAGCTTCATCGCTAGTACAGCGTAAAATATAGTTCCAGAGCAACCCGCATAATGCAGTATTTTCAGACTATTTAAGCGTAAAAAGGTTGTTATATCGCCACTTTGGCGTAAAACCTGCTCGCTTTTAATGCAGTGGGAAGTTGTAGGAGGAACTCTTCGTATTCCTCGAACGAACCTGTCAGATCATGCAGTGAACCTGACTCCTGACAAAAAGTACTGCACCACTATCCAGACGACGGCTGTAATGATGATTCGGCACAGAGCTCCAGATTGTCGTTTAGTGACATTTCCTTGATACAAATTGCTTTTACGCATTCAAGGGAATACGCTGCCTAGTTTTACATAGGCAGATGTGAGCTTTTACGCTCAGCAAGAGACGAAACGAACCGCCACGTCAAAAGCTGCTCTTCGCACAGAGCTCGAGGCACGTCTCTGCAGTTAATGTGCGTGATGGGGGCAGATCTCTGCATTTAATGCATGAGATTTGGTTCTACTTTCAAGGACCGGGTAAGCCATAATTATGGCTAATACGTCCACATCATCATCTCTGCATGTTACGCCATCAGGCTATTTTCAGCTATAGGAGCATGTTGTACGCTATCTCCTTGAAATACGCCGACTTGGTTATTTTCGACTATAGGAGTACGCCGTACGCTATCTCTTCGGAATACGCCAACTCAGGCTATATTTGCATTTGTGCGTAAGGCTATTTTGTCCAGAATACGCTCAAGATCTCAGTCAAGGAAGAAGAATTGGCTATCTCCTACGCTAGCTACCTATCCATGCAGTACCAGGCTTCTACGCCTACCAGGCTTCTACGCCTACTTGGCTTCTACGCCCACTTGGTTTCTATGCCAACTCGACAACAATTCGGCTTCTACGCCAACCTGGCTTCTACGCCTACTCGGCTTCTACGCCATCAGAACAGTTATTTGGTTTCTACGCCATAGTGACAGTTATTGGCTTCTATGCCAACCTTTTCTACGCGAGTGGCAGTTGCCCACGTGGCTTGCATGCCGTGATCTTCGCAGCAGTTATACGCATTACCTCTTAATGGGACACGCGTCACACGCAGAGTCGAAGATCATTTATACGTGGGTGGCAGTTATTATAGCCGCCGCATAAAAAGTGCCACACTCTCCACTGTCCGGCTTCTACGCCGACTGGACGGTTACTGTCACTAAAAATCTAAAAATAGAGACCTCCGTCCACGGAGGTCCAAGGTCGGAAACTTGGAGAACAGAAGTCAGGAGGTCGAAGAGAGGTCAAGAGTCAAGAATCGAAGTGAGAAGAGTATAGACAAAGAGTAGTGATCGACGATTTTGGCATCGAGTATCCACTCCTTCTTGCAATCTTTGAAGCTTCTACTTCTTCAACAGCACTTCTTCATCATCGTGTGGTCCAAGGGACAAAGTGATCGACCGCAGATCAGACTCCTATAGCAATATTTACCCAGATTTAAATTTTGTACTTAACATCCTCGTATAGGATTAATAGTACTTCTTGTTTGTAAACCTAAGGAAGGGTTTTGTATAAACCTAGTTTTATTTCTTTCATTTATTATCAAACACAAGATGGCGACTCTGCTGGGGATGACTTTCTTATCTGACGAGAAAGCAATTGCTCAACACGATGCAGTATCAGTAGGATCAATGAAGAAGACCTTGGTCGTCCAATTTGACCAGTCAGCCTACGAAGACATGCTTCGAGCAGGGGGTAGCTCTCACTCCCTCTCTGTCCAAGACAATAGGAAATTGCGTAAAGTGTGGATGCCCCGGACATCCCCTACCATTCCTGCCGACTCTCTGATTTCTCCGACCAGCAAGGTTGTAGCTTCGCAACCTGTGCGCTCTGCGCGTAAAACTCTGTCTTCCGTCTGTGACGTGGGAGACAAAGCTTCTGGCCATGCCACAGTGCTAATCCAGAAGTCGACTCCGCACTTTGCGCGTAAAACTCAGTCTCCCATCGCTGGCGGGACAGACAAAACTTCTGGCAATGCCTCAGCGCTAATCCAGAAGTCTACAACGCGCTTTGCGCATAAAAATTCGTCTCCCGTCGCTGGCGGGGTAGGCGTAGTTTCTGACAAGGCATTAGTACCAAGTCAGAAATTTCAAAAGTGCTCCGCGCATAAAAATGCATCTTCCCCCTGTGGAAAAGCAGATGGTCCCTGCAATCTACGCAAGGGAAAACAATTGGCAGATTTCCCGAACTCTCGGCCTTTACGCCATCAAGAGAAGAATCTGTCTGATCTCCAGATTACGCGAGAAGCTGATGGCCGATTGAGGACTTCCTCAGTTTTACGCCAACCTAAGCAGAGTCCCAAATTACGCCAGGTCGAGCCCCACAGCATAAAGAAGGCCATGTCTGTGGATAGATACGCTCCTCATGGATCCTGTGCTACTCACATGGCTGGACTGCTGTACACCTATGGCAGGGAGAGAGTTGGAGTCCCCAATGTCCGCATTCCAACTGAAGTAAACAGGAGGAACAAGCCTTCTTCCTCTTCTTCTTCTGTTGGTCCTCCTGACTTGCGTGAATTTTTGATCCAAAAGCGCAAAGATAGGGGATCTTCTAACATGTCTATTACACCCCCTAGGGAGCACTGTTGTAATAGTCATAAAATTGTAGTTAATTGTTGTTGTTCTGAAGCAAAACGGTCGGTTTTCGACCGATTGAACTACTCTTTGCCTTTACAAGAAGAAGGGCCTACATATGCATCGGTGAACATGGCTTCACATGTTCCTAGAGGAAGGTCAAATTCAAGACGTCATCCCTCTAGAACTCCAAGCCAAAGGAGATTCAACAGACTCCTTGAAAACATTGAAGCTGGGGTATTCCAAAACACCCGTTCGAGGTCACGACAACCGGCTTCGTATTCTTCTGATTCCGACGCTGGGGGTCACCAGTTTTCCGAATCAGATGCTGAAAGTATAGAGTCAATCTCTACAGAGACCTATACTAACCCTTCAATGACATCCAGAGAAATGGGGGTCTATGCCATTAAAGATGAACGAGCAGAGGCTTCCCCATCAGGAAGTACTGAGCAACGCATCACTGTGTTGGAGACATCTCTGAAAGAGATGCATACCATGATGCAGAGTATGCACCAGATGTTGGTAACTCAACACACAGCTACGCCTGTTCTTCCAACTCAACTACGTGTGGGGGTAGACTTACCACCATCCAATGCGAATTAGGAGCCTATTCAAGACCAAGAATCGGCTGCCCCTCAACCTCTCAACCCAGAAAATGTATTGCCTCCTGTTGGAGTTACAATACAACCGATCTATCATCCCTCTACGGTTCCTTTCCCAGCTGAAGATCCGATGCAGGCAGTGTGGGAATTGAAAGCCCAGTTTGATGCCTTAAAGCAAAAGGATCAGCTCAAGAAGTTGGGCATCAACCAGCCTTACCCAGCTATCTGGGACGAGATCCCTTTCCCTCCTAAATACAAACCACAGACTATGGCTCTGTTTGAGGGAAAGACATCAACGAGCCAGTACATGAACTACTTCAGTATGATGACGGTGTTATTACAAGGGAATGACGCCCTTCTCACTCGAGTGTTCAAAGGCTGTCTCTCGGGAGTGGCTTATCAGTGGTACCG
Source organism: Iris macrosiphon (assembly GCA_036927795.1). Lineage (NCBI taxonomy): Eukaryota > Viridiplantae > Streptophyta > Magnoliopsida > Asparagales > Iridaceae > Iris > Iris macrosiphon. The sequence continues at coordinate 2,469,441 of JAYESA010000022.1, forward strand.
TAGTCTTGCGGATAACTGCATTACTTCCTTTGAAGATTTCAAGACTTTGTTCTTTGCACGATTTTACGAAGGGGGGATGGACATGTCTATGTCCTCTCTCATCGAAGTGAAGCAGAAGGAGAAAGAGAACGTTCACACTTTCATCGAACATTTTCGTCAAGCTACTCTGCAAATGCCTCCCGGAGTTCCAGACTCAGCATCAGTGGACATTTGCAGGAAGAATCTTCTTCCGGTGATCTCAGTGTTCACAGGACCATATCAGTTCCATGATTGTCCCTCATTTATCATCTCAGCGGTAGCCGCTGAAGACAATAGTCAGAAGGCGCGTGATAATGGAATTATGATATCTACCTCTGAGACAGGTAAGAGGTCATCCTCCAACAGCGACCATCCTCGTGGTTCCAAAGGAAAAGAAGCTCTGGCGATCAATACGTCCAGACAGAAGACTGCGGCAACCACACAGACAAAACCTGGGACTTCCAGACCCATCGAAGTATACTCTTTTGACGATGACGATATTCCGAGCATATTCGAGTGTCTAGTCAAAAGCGGCAAGATCACCCTCCCTGAGGTAAAGCGGCCTAATGAAGTCGGCAGTACCAATAACCCCAAGTATTGCATTTTCCATAGGTACATACATCACCCCACGAAGGCGTATTATGTACTAAAGAGGAAAATCCAGGAGTTGATCGATGCTAAGGCCATCACTCTGCGCAACAATGAGAAGACGGTCACCGCCAACATGATCTCTCTCCAATTCGGCGATATGCCTCCTCAAGAAGTTCCGGATGGTGTTGTACCTATTTCCCGGACAACGATGAACATCGTTAATCTTCCTCCAGCCAGGGGTCAAAATCATGACCTGGCACCCCTAACTACCCAGCGTGGTGAGATTATGTGGGTTCATCCTGATCTGGTGTCAGAGATTGAGGAAGAGACTCGAGCTGCTAAGGCTAAGTCCCGAAAGAACTCAAGGCGCAAACCATGCCATATGGTTATGATTTTCTCGACATCAGATGAAGAGGCTTTGGCTACCGGAACCCATTCAGGAAAATCCTACCTCAAGGACTATGGAGGAAGTCAGGAAGATGCATCGGCAGACACTTCAGCTGCCAAACTTCCAGAACCTGAACCAGTCGTACCAGAGGCAGGTCCTTCTACACCAACTCCGGCGGACAAGTGCAAACAGAAAGAAGTTTGTTTCGACAAACCTTTGAAGAACATTCAAAACAAAGGTTTGGAGAAGCCATACAATTTTGACATCCTGGCCCAACTGGCTAATACTCCAGCCAGACTGTCCATCTTTTAGCTTCTCAGGCTATCAAAAGACACTCGTCAAGCCTTGAGCGAAGTTTTGATGCAGGCAGACGTATGCTTGACCCAGCTCAAGTCCTCTGACAAAGAACCTGTGGCATGTCCTCAATGCCATAGTGTAATGGAAGTGGTCCCAAATATCACTTTCACTCAAGATGATATGTTGTTGAAACATAACAAGCATGACAGACCCCTCTATTACACCGGATATGTCAGTTCTATGGAGTTCGACCGGATTCACATAGATCCGGGATCATCGATCAGTATCATTCCTCATAGTCTGCTCAGACCACTGAGGATTCCTAACAGCGAATTGGCTTACACCACCACTATAATTGTGGGCTTCAATGCCAGGAAAAGTAAGCCGTTGGGGAAGATTCGTCTGAGAATCCAAATTGACGACCTTAGATCAGTGACAACATGCTATGTCATTGATTCAGAGGTATCCTATAACATTTTGTTGGCAGACCATGGATCCATGATCACAACATCGTTCCTTCGACTCTACATCAATGCTTCAAATATGTAGATGCCCAAGGAATGGTACAAACGGAGTTTGCTGATCTTAACCCGTTCAAAGGAGTAGAATCCTACTACTCCGATGCCATGTTGTACACCCAAGACTATATGGAAGAGGTGTCAAGCAAAACAGAGGAGGAATCCCACCGGGAGCCAGAAGAACCCTCTACCGAGCAACCTCTGTCAATCAAGGTAAAAGGGCGGACTACTCGTCCGAAAGTCATGGAACCCATGGCTATCCACCTGAACAAAACCAAGACAGGACAAGGAGGTGATCCTCTAGTGATCACTTTGAACCAGAAGCCTCCACCCTTGGTCATCAACCTTCGGCACAACAAACAGCCGATTGATATAAATATAACCGGGAATATGGTTTCTCATGATAATAGAGAACCTCGTTTCTAGTACATTGATGCTCAAATTCCTAATCAGGAATCATCCCTCCATAACGATATAGAACCTATAGCACAAAGATTCTTGAAAGCTATAGATTCCTATCATCCGTATGTGTGGGAAGTAGCGTCACCAGCCAACGTCATCATAACATATGGGCCGCATGAGGATTCTATCTTTATTGTCCCACCTACTCGCAGCAGTCAGCAACCAATAGTCTTCAGTCGCATGCGCAGCAGACCGACTGTACAAGAAGATTCTCCCGATGACGATGCTGGTAAAATACAGATTCACAGATATAGCCCGCAAGCATTGAAGATTATGCAAAGTATGGGTTATGACCCGAAGGCAGAACCAGGCCTCAACTTTGGAAAAGGCAGGCGAATGCCGTTGCACGGAAATCCCTACTGTCAACGAACTCATTTTGGGTTAGGGTATACCACCTCTCTTGCAACTCCTGAGTCAAATGAGGATATCTTTTCCTCTTCTCAAGATGGCTCATCGTCCTCCGTCTCATCTGACGATCTCGAACGAGCATTATCAGCAAATATGGTATTGACAGATTCCCTCGAAGCAGACGAACAGGAATCTGAACCGTTTGGGAATGACTCTTGGGCTCAGCAAATGGATACACAATGGGAACTCCGGTTCGAGCAGAGAGAACCGCCCACTGAAGATAAAGTTATTCAAATCAATGTTGGAGATAAAATGACACCAAAGCCGATATTTATCAGTAACAACCTTTCCCCAGCAGAAAGGGAAGAGATGATCCAGCTGATAAAAGAATATATCGACGTCTTTGCGTGGAATTATGAGGATATGCCAGGTCTTGTTCCAAAGGTGGCTACTCATAAGCTCAACATATTGCCCAATTCAAAACCTGTGAAGCAGCACCAACGCCGGTTCCGCCCGGACATGATGGACGCCATTGAAGCTGAAATCAAAAAGTTGATAGGCTGCGGGTTCATCCGTGAAGAGCAACATCCTGATTGGGTCGCCAATGTTGTCCCAGTCATAAAGAAAAGTAGGAAAGTTCGCGTTTGTATCGACTTCCGAGATCTCAATGCAGCTTGCCCCAAGGATGAGTTCCCTCTTCCCATCACAGACGTAATGATCGACATCACATGCGGTTTTGAATGCATGTCTTTCATGGACGGATTTTTAGGATACAACCAAATCAAGATGCATCCTGAAGACGAAAAGCATACTGCCTTTCGCACACCACTGGGGGTATATTTCTACATAGTCATGCCCTTCGGATTGAGAAATGCCGGGGCTACATATCAGCGAGCCATGAGTAACATATTCCACAAGCATCTACGCAAAACGGTAGAGTATTACGTAGACGACATCGCTGTCAAAAGCCGATTCAAGGCTAAACACATCCAAGACTTGAAGATAGTGTTCGAGTTGATGCGCCAACATCAACTCAAAATGAACCCCACGAAGTCCTTTCTCGGTGTATCCAGTGGCAAATTCTTGGGATTCGTCATTACCGCCAAAGGTATTCAAGTCGACCCTGATAAGGTAAAAGCTATCTTAGAGATGCAACCTCCCCGTAATCTGAGAGAACCCAGGGGATTTCAAGGTCGTCTGGCTTATATTCGAAGATTCATATCCAACCTCTCTGGGAGATGTCAGCCTTTTTCTCGTCTCATGAAGAAAGGTGTGTCCTTTGTATGGGACAAAGCCTGTCAGCAAGCGTTTGATGATATCAAACGCTACCTCACTAATCCTCCAGTTCTGGTGCCTCCCGTCATAGGAAGACCATTTTTGTTGTATGTTCGAGCAATGGATCATTCTTTGGGAGATCTTCTCGCATAGAAGAACGATAAAGGTCATGAATAGGCTATCTATTACCTAAGTAGGATGATGATAGGAGCTGAACACTGGTACAATCTAGTGGAAAAAGAATGCTTGGCACTAATATTTACTATTCAGAAGATGCGACATTATGTCACAGGCCAAACTATTCACATCATCTCCAGAATCAATCCTCTTCGGGTATTGATGAGTAAACTGAACGTCCTTAATTCCTGACTCGCGACTTGGGCGATGTTATTGATACCATATGATATGGTTTACGTCCCTCAGAAGTCCATTAAAGGCCAAGCATTGGCTGATTTCCTAGTTGCTCATCCGATTCCGAAAACCTCCAAACTATACGAGGACATTTCCGACGAAGTTGCAGAATGTAATTCCGCAATGAAAAGTGATACATGGCAGCTATTCTTCGATGGTGCCTCCATAACTGGCCCCAGGGGAAACGTAGTTTCAGGAGTAGGAATTGTCCTGGTCACTCCTGATAAACTCGTCATCTATCGAGCATATTCTCTTAGCAAGCCTTGCTCTAATAATGTGGCAGAGTATAATGCCCTACTCATCGGACTCCAAGTCGCTAAAGAATTGGACGTCGAACATCTGGAAGCTTTCGGTGATTCTCTGCTGATCGTCAATCAAGTCAGAGGAATATATGAAGTCCGTAATCCAGACCTCATTACTTATCACCGAGCAACGATCGAGATAGCCATGTCTTTCAAAGAATTCTTCCTAGAGCATGTGCCTCGATCTCAGAATCTGGAAGCTGATGCCCTGGCCAGTCTAGCTGCAGATCTAGCTATTCCTATAAGGAGGCAGAATTCAGTGATCCTTTTCAACAGAGATCTATTCTGTGTGAAAAATTACTTTCATATAGAACGCAGCTATGCTGTGAACATAGATCCTACCAAGAGAGACTGGAGAAGTCCCTTTATAGATTTTATGGCATACGGAACCTTACCAGAAGATCCCAAAGAAGCAGTATCGGTTAAAAGATGATCATTACGCTTCTACTTTGACGCTTCCTCACAGAGTCTATATCGTCGAACATACGATGGACTACTACTACGATGTCTCTCTGACGATGATGCGAAGCGGGTTATCCGTGAAGCTCACGACGGTGTATATGGCGCACATCAACCCGGTCCTAAGCTACAAGATCGTATCAGGAGGATGGGCTATTACTGGCCTACTATGATCACAGATGCAATAAAATATGCAAGACAGTGCAAAGCCTGTCAGGTTCATGCAGATTTTATACATCATCCTTCTGAGTATCTACATCCTACCATTGCATCCTGGCCTTTTGAAGCATGGGGTATGGATATCATTGGTCCTATTTACCCGTCTTCTTCCAGAGGTCATCGGTTCATATTGGCCATCACGGATTATTTCTCCAAGTGGGCAGAGGCGATCCCTCTTGCTGAGGTGAAAACATCCAACGTGATCAGCTTTATCAAGCATCATGTCATTTATCGTTTCGGGATACCCCGAAGGATAATCCATGACAACGGGCCTCAATTTATCAGCCAAGCGTTTTACCGGTTTTGCGATAAGAATCGGATACAAGATATGGCCTCTACGGCATATAATCCTGCTGTTAATGGTTTGGCAGAAGCTTTCAACAAAACCATTATCAAACTCTTGAAAAAGTTTGTCTCTTCGAACAAAAGAGATTGGAATGAGAAGCTAGGAGAATGTCTCTGGGCATACCGCACAACGGTACGAGCACCGACGGGTTGTATCTCGTTCTCATTGGTCTACGGGAGTGAAGCAGTTCTCCCCATTGAAATCCAAATTCTGTCACTCAGAATAGCAATGGCTAATGAGTTGACTCAAGAAAAGAATGATCAATTATGGCTTCAAGAGCTAGAAGGATTAGACGAGAAACGCCTCATAGCCCAACAACGCATTGCGTTCTACCAGGCACGTATTTCCAAAGCTTTTAATCAAAAAGTGAAGGAAAGGGTGTTCAAAGTTGGCGAGCTAGTTTTAGCTGTGAAAAGGCCAATGATCATTACTCACAAGAGTAAGGGTAAATTCCAACCCAAATGGGAGGGCCCTTATGTAATCGAGACGACGTTCTCAAACGGCGTTTACAGATTAGCCAAGCCCAACGAAGATCTGTTAATGGCTCCTATCAACGGCAAATTTCTAAAGAGGTACTATGCTTAATCTTCTTTGCTCAAATATAGTATGGTGAAGATCTCGTTCTGACAACACTACGTCCAAAGAACTAGTTGGATCATATTCTATCATGTCCATATAACCTCTGAATAGATATGTTTAACTAATTTGGAACCTCAAAATCTATCACGTCCATATTACCTCTGATAGTGTTTGGTATACAAATTTAGTTGGATCATATTCTATCATGTCCATATAACCTCTGAATAGATATGTCCAGCTGAAGCTTACCGAAAGTATATCACGTCCATATTACCTCTGATATTACTTTCACCCTAGCCTGTCATTTATATTCAAAAATGATGGGTCCACAAAGTCAGATGAAGTCTCTTTATTATCTCCAAAAAGAGCAAATTACATAGAAAAGCAAAAGGTACGTCATTTGGGAGAAGCAGTCAAATCACGGATCTGCTGTGCCAGTGCGGCCATCTTCTTATTCCTGGAGCTCAAAACTGTAGCGCAAGCCCGCTCCAACCTTGCATCCTCATTGTTCAAGACAGACATTTCAGACCGAGCACGTACAAAATCTGCGTGGATGATACCCACACGTGTCAGGTTTTGCTGAGACGCTTCCAGTCGGTTCTTCAACACATCTCTAGCTGCCGATGAAGCGAGAATCCTTTCCTCTGCCAGAGCGAGTTCGTCTTTTAATTTGCGAACCCTCGCTACCTCTTCCTCATATTCGGCCTCGCACTTGGCCAGCTGGGGAATGACATACTCTAATACGGTATGCTCTTCATTTATCTCTTTCTGCTGAGCCTCGATGGACTTGCTCAGAGTTTCCATCTCCCCAACAAGCCTCGCAGTCAAAGAGTCATATTCAGCCTGAATCAGGTCATCAATGCTGCCTTGGGATAGTTGCAAATAATTGTTAATGGGTTGTTCTAAACCATTAACTATTTGGTCAACGCATCAGCTCTCTCAGCGTCGTTGAAGTCTCTAATCGGCACTATCACAAACTGGGAGGACCTCCTCAGAGCCTCGAAGCCTAGATTCTTCTCCAGCACCATTGATATCAACGTTTTCAAAGTGCTGTAGAAAATACTAGTATACTGCTCAATTAGCATAGCGAGATCCGAATGGACGCTGGGAATGGCTGCAATATCGGCAAATCCCCTTCCAGGAACGACTGCAGAGGGTATCGTCACAGTCATCGCTTCAGCAGATGGCGTGACAAAAGTTGAGGCGCCGACAACGGCCGAAGTGGCTGGCGTACTCGAAGGAGGCATAGCCGTGATGACAGGTTCATCCTCCTCTGAATATATTGGGACTGTAATGGGCGAGCCTGCACCCGAAAATGTTTCCTCTTCAAGGTCGAGCACCTCCGTTTCATCGGCGGGAGCCGCAACAAAGCCAAAGGTTGCGTCGATGCTACCCTCCCCGTAGATGTCTTCCCCTAAAAAAAAAAAAAAAAAAAAAGAAGACAGGAGAAAAGTTAATATCAACATGATGTTAATTTTCCAAAAAGAGGCATAAAGACGATATTTACCCATGGCCGATGGTATATATGTCGCGTCCGCAGCCAGTACAGCTAAATTATTTCTTAATGATGTTAAGCGAGCTGTCATACCTGGAGAGGAAGGTGCACCAAATGACGACTGAGGGTAGTCGTCCAAGTCTTCACCCAGATCCAATCGAGGTTCATCAGGTGGAATCTCGCTGGGTATACTTACAGATGCGGCAAGGGTTACTTCCGTTATTGGTCTGGATAAAGGTATATGCAATCTTATTTTGCTCGGCCTCGAAGTTGATCTCGTTACACTACTTGAAGCGGTAGTAGCAACAGCAGTCTCGAGCAAGGAATCTCCGGCACTGGCAACCGGGACTGTAGAGGTTCCCTCTCTAAAAGGCGAAGAACCTCTAATCAAATCATCCCCGACCGAGGAAACGACAGGCTCACTCCTGGGAACCTCATGGCTAGAAGTCCTGATAGGACCACTAACAGTCTTCTTCTTTTTGCGAGGGGAAGTCTCTTTCAGAATATGAGCCCTTCACTTACTGGGGATAACAAGAGGCTCTGCAGGCGGAGGTATTATACCTCTCGGTCCTGTCAACAAAAGCTCATCTGGATTGACAGAGTCTTCACCTTCGTCAGAGGAAACTTATGGGATTTCCTCTCTTCCAGTAGACTTATGAGAGGGCATCCTAAAACTTCCACGCATATCAAAATCGCGATGGAAGGTATTGACGGCCACATAAAATTGGGCGTACGAATGGAGGATGCGCAACTCCATGGAAAGAGAAGTCGCAGGCACAGTAAAGGTTGCTCCAGTATAACCCATTATGAAGTACCGCCATCCTCTCGCTCCATCAATAAGTCCACTTCTGGACTTGAAGCTGGTGATGGCATTTCCTATATGCAATTGGTCATACCCAAACTGCCTGGCGAACTGACTAGGCAGATAGGGCTCCAAGAAGCAATGGTCTTCACTTCTGTACAGCAAATGGGAAGGTCTAATACAGACCAACCAATAAAAAGCTTCAGGAGAAAGAACGGTCTTCCCTTCACCTGAATCCTGAAGTCTCATCCCCTGTTGATTGAGATGTACAGTGGGGATGATACAAAAGAGCTTCCAGCTATGAGCAAAATTTAATGCTCGCCGGCAATCTGTGACGGTCAGCACGTTCCAAGAGGAATTCTTGTAATTCAATAAGAAATTATTTCCCGAGCTACTACCGGAGCCGGGAGACATCACCCTGGGTTATGAAGAATTAACCATCCCATCAGGTATAGGAACGGTAATTCTACCCTGGGAAAGCTGTCACGCCGAGTTTCGTCGACAAGCAGCCCATCAGTAATGGCTCTCAGGCCAGCTTGTATCCGGCATACCATGGCAGGGAGCAGGCCCAGTCTTGCCCCAAACACCAAACGAACGGCAGGCCACAAGGTGTTGCGATGAATGCGATCTAAAGATGCAATGCCAGGTACTACCAATCGGCGTAGCCAGACGGAAAGAAAGCCAGCCAATTGAGCTTCCCTTGATAGAGGCCTGCGGCAATGCCTCATATAACTATAGGCTTTAGTGCCTGCAGGATAATTCCCTATCCCTTCATCGAGAACCTGATCTGAAGCCTCAGCGTCTTCAATAAGATCATCGACTACTTGAGCATTAAGCACACTCAGAAGGCTCAAAGGCTTATCCCTGCTATCCACAACTTTGTCTGGCTTAGCATCCCTGGCCTGATGAAAGAAGAGATAGGACACCCATTTGTTGGTGTGAGCCAAATCAGACGGCTCCTGATAGAAAGTGGTGCAAGCAAGGTAGTGGCACATCAGCTCCTGATATACTGCCACTACCCGAGGGTTTGTATCCCCCAGCTCCTTGTTTGTGGGAACATACTCTTCATAAGGAGTATCCCCCATTGGCAGTCTTGAAATCTCTGCCATCTCGTGAAGGGCCAATCCCAACTCCCCTAGCGGAGTGGCGAAAGTTCCAGTGAGCGAGATATACCGCTCCATCAAAGCCAAAAATAGGTTGGGGTTGAGAGGTAACCCAACACTGGTAGCCTCCACAGCCGCGAACAGACCAATGCTCTCCAGCTCCGTCTGAAAGTTCTTTAGGGCCCAGGCAACTAAACGAGCCCATCGGAGATTTACAGGGGTGAGCCACCCGTTGGTCCGAGGATTAACCTTAGGATATACTCCTCCATGCCCCATGAAGTTATTGCAAAAAGTCGATAATTGGACCGGTTGGAGCAGTGAAGTGTCTTCACTCGGGACACTGCCCGGAAATAATCCCCTGAAAGGCATGACAGGGCCTGAAGGACGGCTCACAAATGAGCCTTGGTCTGATCCTTTCTGATAAAATATCTTCTCCGGCTGGCCGTGAATATTAGGGGTCAGGGTCCACGACATCCTCCTGGGATGCGTGGCATGGAAGAATGCCGAGATAGGGTAATCTCTCGGCATCCTGGGCAGGTACATTACCATGCCCCCAGCAGTAAAAACCCAGTTTTCCTTCTTGGGCTTCGTCTGGGATTGTTTATCAATCATATCCCCGAACAGGAAAGCCGGTTTTATATATTTGTCCCCATCTATATACGTCAGGGGCTCTCCGTTGATCATACTCAACAGCATGCGTTCTCCCTGAGACGATATCAGAATCCCCCTTCCTTCAGGATATTGAGTTCCAGAAATAGGGAATATCACGTGGGACAAATCTTCCAGGTAATTGGAGTTCAGCATCCCAGCTGCAGAACCCATCACCTCAGCCAACAGAGGTATCTGCAAGTCCACTACAAAATGCAAAAAAAATAAGTCAGGTTTTACACTAGACATTACAGTCTTGCAGCTTATGCCAAAGATTAACAGTCTGTGCTTTTACGCCAAGACTGTAAAAACTTGAGTTTTTACGCGGGAACCTATCTCCGAGGCATAAAATTCAAGATTGGCAGTATACACAAAAATCTGACAGCCTGTGTTTTTACGCCAGACTGCCAAAATTTGAGTTGTTACGCCAGAATTATTTCCAGAGCGTAATACTCAAAGTTTATAGTATACGCCAAATTTCGACAGTCAAAGCTTTTACGCCAGACTGCGAAAATATGGAGCTTTTACGCTGACACATTAGGAATATGAGCGTAAATGATAGAACATCTCTGTGTATCATCTTCCTCGAAGAGGCTCTCAGCACAGAAGATGACCTAGCGCGTTCACGTACAACGTGTGCGAAGGGTTTTTCTTGTTGTTTTCTTTGTCCCAAAAGCTTTACCTATGACGCCTGGCGCACAGCTTGACGATGGGACAACTCGTTCAGAGCGAGGCTCATTCAGCCCGATGGGTGTCGCTCATGCTTGAACAGAGGAGCGAGAAGAAGACGCAGCTTTCTTTCCCTTAGAGGTGGAAGGTTGTTTCGGTGCCATAAATAAAACTCAGAGTTCTCAAGAAAGAGACGAAGAAGAAAGGTTCTTGGAAAGCTAGGGTTTTTCAAAAGACAGACGAAGGGTTTCTTCTCTGAAAGCCTTGGGGTATTTATAGAGTTCAGATAACTCTTCGAATCCCTAACAAAATTCGATATTTAATATTCGGTTATGATTGGGGGACCACGTCAACATATCATTAGAAGACGGACAGTCATACTCCACAAACAGATCCATGCTTTATGCTCAGTAGCTACAAGTCTATGATCTTACGCTCAGGAGCTTTTACGCTCAGAAGCTACAAGTCTACGATTTTACGCTCAGAGGCTATAAGTTTACGATTTTACGCCCGGATGCTTTTATGCTCGGTAGCTTTTACGCTCGAGAGGCTACAAACCTACGAGTTCACGCTCAGAGGCTACAAATCTATGATTTCACGCTCAAAAGCTTTTTACGCTCGGAGGCTACAAATCTACGACTTTACGTTCAGAAGCTACAAATTTATGATTTCACGCTCAGAAGTTTTTCGCTCAAAGGCTACAAATCTATGATTTCACACTCAGAGACTATAAGTCTATGGTTTTATGCCCGGATACTTTTATGCTCGGTAGCTTTTACGCTCGAGAGGCTACAAACCTACGACTTTACGCTCAGAGGCTACAAATCTATGATTTCACGCTCAGAAGCTTTTTACGCTAAGAAGCTACAAATCTATGATTCTATGCTAGAAAACTACAGACGGCCAACCGCAAGGATTTACGCAGAAATGCTCGTTCCTGGTTACAAAATATTCCAAGCGCCCAAAACATACAGAGTTCAACATTGAAGAGGATTCTTCTCCTTGGGCTATTTGAAGTTCATCCAAAGTCTGGTCAGAATCTTCTACAAAAGTTCAAGTATGGCCTGTTTGACGGCCATTTCTCGCCCTATTTTTCAAGGGATTTTCGGGAAACCATTCTTGAAGACGACGATCTGAACAGCAAATTCTTCGTATCAGAGAAGTGACAGTTCAGAAACTCTACGCAACTCCTCGTTCAAAACAGCATGACAGTTTGGATCTTCAACTTAGTGCTAAAGAAGTTTTCTACGATTTTCAGTCACGCGTAAAAGACGGGACGAGATCAGATACTATTTTATCAGAGTCGGCGTAAAGTTATTCAGACGTGCTGAAGCTGCAGATATTCAGACTTCCTCACAGCAAATATGGCAAATCATCAGATGCGTAAAAGAAGACAATCTTATTAATCATGATTACATATGATGGAAATCCAGTTTACAAAGGGTTTTTCATCCTCATGATTACATATGATAGAAATCCTTTTTCTACAAAGGGTTTCTCATCTTCATTTAAGATCACACCAAGAATCTGCTACTCCAGGTCATCATATGGGTGGAGATCTTTATTCTTCTACGGCACTACATCGGCTTCTGCAGCCGATGAACAAGAAAATGGTGAATGGCGGGAGGATACAAAATTGGGCCTGTCTAAATTATTTAAGAGCCCATCATCCATACGCCATGACAGATTGAGTTGAGGTTTTAGACCCAACTCAATATTGGAAGACAGGGCCAGTTTGTCTGCCCTCGTCCACCGTCATGATGGGAGAAAATATAGCTTGCAAGCTGTGTGGTCGAATGTGACCCTTCCTATCTCCCGGATGAATCGCCATATGAAATTGCTGATTATCCCGAGCAAAGGAAGCTATGATATCCTTCCATGATCCATCGTTGCAGATGGCATTTGCTCGAAGACGCCTCTTTTTACGGCTCCTTACATGCTGGAAGAACATGATCTTCTTCTTCCTCAAGTTAACAAAATGAACCTCGGCAACCATCTCTGTGTGGTGAAGGAAGTGTGGGAAAGACTGGTTAACTCAGTCGCCTTTATATAGGCAGAGGAGGACACACCAAATCCTAACAAATCCCTGAATATTTGCCGAGAAATCAGCCTCGAGGATTGAGTCAAGCTTGACCGTTTCATGCTTCATTCAAAGTGTTTTAAATTACGAGGAATTTGAAAACTTTGAAGGGGGTCTTGTAGAAGCATGAAAAATATGCTGCAAGATTATACGCAGTATGCACAAAATCCGCGTAAAGCAGAGTTTTCAGTACTGTGTGGCGTAAGATATAACTTCAGAGCCATTGGCGTACAGCAGAGCTTCATCGCTAGTACAGCGTAAAATACAGCTCCAGAGCAACCCACGTAATGCAGTATTTTTAGACTACTTCAGCGTAAAAAGGTTGTTATATCGCCACTTTGGCGTAAAACCTGCTCGCATTTAATGCAGTGGGAAGTTGTACGAGGAACTTTTCGTATTCCTCGAACAACCTGTCAGATCATGCAGTGAACCTGACTCCTGACAAAAAGTACTGCACGACTATCCAGACGACGGTTGTAATGATGATTCATCACAGAGCTCCAGATTGTCGTTTAGTGACATTTCCTTGATACAAATTGCTTCTAGGCATTCAAGGGAATACGCTGCCTAGTTTTACACAGGAAGATATGAGCTTTTACGTTCAGCAAGAGACAAAACGAACCGCCACGTCAAAAGCTGCTCTTCGCACAGAGCTCGAGGCACGTCTCTGCAGTTAATGTGCGTGATGGGGCAGATCTATGCATTTAATGCATGAGATTTGGTTCTACTTTCAAGGACCGGGTAAGCCATAATTATGGCTAATACGTCCACATTATCATCTCTGCATGTTACGCCATCAGGCTATTTTCAGCTATAGGAGCATGTTGTACGCTATCTCCTTGAAATACGCCGACTTGGTTATTTTCGACTATAGGAGTACGTCGTACGCTATCTCTTCGGAATACGCCAACTCAGGCTATATTTGCATTTGTGCGTAAGGCTATTTTGTCCAGAATACGCTCAAGACCTCAGTCAAGGAAGAAGAATCGGCTATCTCCTACGCTAGCTACCTATCCATGCAGTACCAGGCTTCTACGCCTACCAGGCTTCTATGCCTACTTGGCTTCTACGCCCACTTGGTTTCTATGCCAATTCGACAACAATTCGGCTTCTACGCCAACCTGCTTCTATGCCTACTCGGCTTCTACGCCATCAGAACAACTATTTGGTTTCTACGCCATAGTGACAGTTATTGGCTTCTACGCCAACCTTTTCTACGCGAGGGGAAGTTGCCCACGTGGCTTGCATGCCGTGATCTTCGCAGCAGTTATACGCATTACCTCTTAATGGCACACGCATCACACGCAGAGTCGAAGATCATTTATACGTGGGTTGCAGTTATTATAACCGCCGCGTAAAAAGTGTCACACTCTCCACTGTCCGGCTTCTACGCCGATTGATGGTTACTGTCACTAAAACTCTATAAATAGAGACCTTCGTCCACGGAGGTCCAAGGTCGGAAACTTGGAGAACAGAAGTCAGGAGGTCGAAGAGAGGTCAAGAGTCAAGAATCGAAGAGAGAAGAGTATAGATAGAGAGTAGTGATCGACGATTTTGGCATCGAGTATCCACTCCTTCTTGTAATCTTTGAAGCTTCTACTTCTTCAACAGCACTTCTTCATCATCGTGTGGTCCAAGGGACAAAGTGATCGACCGCAGATCAGACTCGTATAGCAATATTTACCCAGATTTAAATTTTGTACTTAACATCCTCGTATAGGATTAATAGTACTTCTTGTTTGTAAACCTAAGGAAGGGTTTCGTATAAACCTAGTTTTATTTCTTTCGTTTATTATCAAACACTTTTGGAGTTGGGATGATTGACAGGTACCATATATATATATTTTAAGATGTTAGTTAGTTAGAATTAACCCAGACAGCATTTTATCATCGATATTGAGGCGTAGGCTGGGTGTACCCACGTACTCGTGTCCGAATATCCGGGTGTGGGTCGTAACACATTTTTAGTGGTGGCCTATGCAGGTCTAGAGTCATAATTAGAGCAATATCGTGGTAGTGCTCGCTTAGAGTACTGCTACTAGCCTGCTTTAGGAAATTGGATTTAGGCTGAGAGTATACTCAATCACAACTAGAAAATACTTCCAAATATCTGTTTTGCTATCCTTATCTATTGAATGTTTGCTTTACCTTGAATAAATTATGTCATTCTTTAATGATATCGTATCATACTAAATATTGATTCCTTATTTTAATCTATCTTCATGATGCGGCCGAAGATGCGTTCCCAGCGCTTAGGTGCCATGTCAGCACGGTCAGTCACTTCATCGCCTATGAAGGCAGCACCATCAGATACTGTTCCAGCACCTACCTTCTAGAGGTCAGCTTTACCGATCCAGGTGGACATTTTTGCAGCAGCTTTCGGAGGTGCTCCACCTCCAGTACAGAGGGCAGCACCGACAGTTTCAGGGGATCTTCCACCCTCACCACCCGCAGTCGATCAGACGGAGTTATTCGCGCTCTTTCAGCAGATGATGGAGGCGCAGCAGCGTTAGTCAGAGGTCATGAGGCAGAGCATTGAGAATGCTCACCAGATTATGCTCGCAACAATTGAGAGAGCTGCCTTAGTCCAGCCACAGACGACACCACCTCAGTTTACCCTGCAGCAGCCGAGGCAGGTGACCATCATATACTTCAAGAGGATGGGGCCAAAGGACTTTAGAGGCACATAAGGGATCCTTTATGCTGATGAATGGATAGAAGACATTGAGGGAAACCTGCGGCTGGCGCAGATTCTAGAGAGGTTGCAGATAGAGGCCGCGAGGATCATGATGTTCGATATTGTGTTGACTTGGTTCAGGACAGACCCCAGGATCTCAGCACCAATACTTACTTAGGAAGCTTTCAAAGAGCTCTTTAAAGAAAAGTTCTTTCCAGATGTGGCTCTGACATCTTTAGAGAGCCAATTTCAGTACCTTATTCAGGAAGGTATGACGGTGTATAAGTATGCGGTGGAGTATTACAGATTAGGTCCTTTATGGAGGGGTAAAACCCCAGAGAAAGAGCCAAAAAGTTTAGGAAGGGCCTGAACAGGGAAGTCAAATCACACACGAACGGAGATCCCATCCCACTTTCGAAGAGATTCTGAGACAGGCACAACCGGCAGAGGATGATCTAGAGCTTGGATCTAAGAGGCCGAAAGACATGGGAGGATCCAGTACCAACACAGGTCTAATGAAGCGACCTCATTTTTAGCAGCAGCACCAGAGGCACTTCCAGCAGCCGAGGCAACAGTATCATGGACCAACTAGAGCGTCGGCACAGCAGATGCACCAGATTCATAGGGCAGTATTCCTTGCACTTTCTGTTAGAAGCAAGGACATGGATGGGATGCATGCAGGATGAGATTGGGCTAATACTTTTTTTGTGGATCAGGAGACCATAAGTTGAGGGCTTGTCCTAAAGTTTCAGCTCGTCCAGCTCAGGGCGGAGCTCAGGGCGGAGCTCAGGCACAGAGAGAACCCGCGAGACCACCACCGGGACAATAGAGAGGACCTCCTCTACCACCACAACAACAGTAGTTTGCTCAGCACCTGCAGCAGCAAAGAGGTGCCCAGCGACAGGGGTAAACTTTTGCCTTGACCGTCGAGGAGGAGGAGCTAGTCGGTAATATTATCTCAGGTTAAGTCTATCATGATTCTTTTCTAGCTCATGATTTATTTGATTCCTGTGCTTCATATAGTTTTATATCTTTATCTTTTGCTATGAAACATCGTCTTGAGTCTAAACCGTTGGCAAGGACTTGCAAGATCACGATCGGGGGTAACATTATCCTGGTCAGTGATGTTTGCAAGGACCGGAGAGTTTCTTTGGAAGGTCAAGAGTTGGGCGTATGTCTACTCGTAATGCCATTTTCGAGCTACGATATAGTACTCAAGATGGATTGGTTGAGTAGGCATCATGCTAGTATCGATTATCGAGGAGGCAGAGTTTTGTTTCAAGTGCCAAGAGAGCTAGAGTTTGAGTTCGTCAGAGGAGCAGCAGAGCAGAGTGAAGGAGACTTCTGTGGAGCTTTGGTAGAAGAGTAGGAGCTGCCACATCCATTGATTGCAGAGTATATGGACGTATTTTGGAGGAGTTGCCGGGGTTACCACTAGACAGAGATGTGGAGTTCTCTATAGATTTGGTGCCAGGCGCAGAGCCAATATCACAGCATATCTATAGAGTGAACAATAATAAACTGGCGGAGTTGAAGAAGCAGGTGGATGAGTTGCAGGACAAGGGTTCATCCGCTCAAGTTTATCACCATGGGGTGCTCCGGTATTATTTGTACCAAAGAAGGATGGGTCGGTACGCATGTATATTGACTACAGGGCACTCAACAACCTCACTATCAAGAATAAATACCCGTTGCCGCGGATTAACGATTTATTTGATCAGTTGAGCGGAGCGAAGGTATTCTCAAAGATAGACTTGAGGCCAGAGTACCACCAGGTGAAGGTGAAGAAGGAAGATATTTTGAAGACAGCTTTCAGGACTTGGTATGGACAGTTTGAGTTTTTGGTAATGCCGTTTGGGTTGAGCAATGCCCCGGCGGTATTCATGAACCTGATGAATATGGTGTTTCATCAGTACTTGGATCAGTTTGTTGTAGTTTTCATTGATGATATACTAATTTATTCGAAGACCCCGGAGGAGCATGAGAATCATCTGAGGATAGTTCTGGAGACCCTCATGAAGGAGAAGCTATATGGCAAGCTTTTGAAGTATGAGTTTTTCCTTGATAAGGTTGAATTCCTCGGACATGTGATTACAAGAGACGGGATCTCAGTTGACCCGAAGAAGATTTTAGCAGTTGAGTCATGGTCTACCCCGAGTTCAGTGGCGGAGATCAGGAGTTTTCTTGGACTGTCAGGCTATTATCGGAGATTTATTCAGAATTTTTCCAGTATTGCGAAGCCAATGACTAGTAGACTAATCAGGAAGGACGTAGAGTTCGTCTGGACTGATGATTGTCAGTCTACTTTTGAGGAGCGGAAGAAGAGGTTGACTACAGCTCCAATATTGATATTGCCATCAGGGACAGGAGAATTTTTTATATACAGTGATACATCGGGTAAGGGTTTGGGTTGTGTGTTACAGCTGAACGGGAAGGTGATTGCCTATGCTTCTAGGTAATTACGTCCGCATGAGAAGAATTACCCTACCCCTAACTTGGAGTTGGCAGTAGTTATTTTTTCTCTTAAACTGTAAAAAAAGTACTTGTATGGAGAGCGGGTAGAGATCTTTACATACCACAAGAGCTTGAAGTATCTATTTATACAAAAAGTGCTCAACATGAGGCTGCGGCGATGGTTGGAGTTGATGAAGGACTTCGACATTTCTTTGTAGTACCATCCATGGAAGGCCAACGTAGTCGCGGATGCCTTGAGCAGGTATCCGGTGGCTATGTATTTGACGAAGGACAGATATTTATTGGCCGATCTTGATAGTTTGGGCATTAAGGTATTAGTTCCTGGAGTCACAGCACAGATGTGGGGACTTCAGGTACAGTCAGAGTTGATAGACCGGATCAGAGCTACACAGTTCGAGGATTAGTCTCTGAGGAGCATTAGAGCATAGGTCTGGATAGAATTGGCAGATGACTTCAGTATTGCAGATAATGGATCATTGCGGTACGGTACCAGATTGTATGTGTTGAGTGGAGCAATGCGCGAGAAAATTCTTCAGGAGGAGCATCGATCTCAGTACTCTATGTATTCAGGTGCCAACAAGATGTATAGGGACATGAGAGAGCATGTTTGGTGGTATGGTATGAAGCGAGAGGTAGCTAGCTTCTTATCTAGATGTTTGGTTTACCAGCAGGTAAAGACGGAGAGACAGAGGCTAGGTGGATTGCTTCAGCTTTTACCTATTCCAGAGTAAAAATAGGAGCATGTGACGATGGACTTTGTTTCAGGACTTTCGCGATCTCTAGGAGGTAAGGATGCGATTTGGGTCATCGTAGATAGGTTGGCCAAATTAGCCCACTTTCTGCCATTCAAAGTGGGTATGTCTACGAAGAAGCTCACGGAGATGTATGTGCATCAAATAGTCAGATTGCATGAAGTTCAGGTGAGCATAGTCTCAGATCGGGATAGTCGCTTCATGTCCCACTTCTGGAGGTGTTTGTAGGCTAGTTTGGACACTCAGCTCAAGTTCAATACCGTATATCATCCTCAGACAGACGGGCAGTCGGAGAGGACTATTCTAACTCTCGAGGATATGCTACACCCCTATGTTTTAGATTTTGGAGGCTCTTGGAAGGATCATCTTCACTTGGTAGAGTTTTCTTACAATAACAACTACCAAGCTATATCACCGTTTGAGGCGTTATATGGATGGAGATGCCGCACTCCGTTATCATGGGATAATGTTGGTGAGAGAGCTTTATTGGGACCAGAGATGGTCGTGGATGCAGCTGAGAAGGTGAAGCTCATCAGGGATAGACTTTGGGTGGCGCAGGACAGACAACGGCATTAGGCCGATAACCACCGGAGAACATTGGAGTTTGAGGTATAGATTTTGTTTTGCACTGTTTGTGATTGTTTGTTTTTGTTAGAGTGCTAAGGTTATCTTTCGTTCTAGGTTGGCGGTCTGGTTTTCTTGAGGATTTCTCCGACACCTGGCAGGATTTCTTTCACTGGAGGCAGAAAGCTTAGTCCGTAATTCATCGGACCTTTCAGTATTCTCGATAGGGTCGGTACAGTTGCCTATAGACTAGACTTGCCACCTGCATTAGAGGGAGTGCACAACGTGTTCCACATGTCACAGCTAAGATGGTA
Organism: Iris macrosiphon; assembly: GCA_036927795.1. Taxonomy (NCBI): domain Eukaryota; kingdom Viridiplantae; phylum Streptophyta; class Magnoliopsida; order Asparagales; family Iridaceae; genus Iris; species Iris macrosiphon. The sequence goes on from JAYESA010000022.1 coordinate 2,489,233, forward strand.
TGTGGCAGATCCTAATCATATGATGGATCACTCGAAGATCGAGGTGGGCCCTACTCTTAGCTATCAAGTGAAGGCAGTTAAGATTCAGGATCGGAGAAAGGTGCTGAGGAACCAGACGATTCCTTTAGTGCGTGTCACATGGAGGCATCGCTCACCAGGAGAGAGTACCTGGGAGCGAGAGACCGAGATGCGCGAGCGATATCCATATTTGTTTGAGCCGTGAGGTATAATTCTTTCTTTCATTGTATTGATAACTTTTGGTAGTTAGTTTCTTCCTTAATTTCGAGGACAAAATTTTTCTAAGGTAGGTAGGTTTGTCACCTTCACTTTTTTCAACTAAGGGTAGTTTGGTAATTTGACATGGGTATTGTATTTTAGAATTATTATATTAAATATTGTGAATATTATTTATTGTATTATTTATTTATTGTTAGATGTTAGATTTATTTTGGACTTGTGTAGTAGACCTAACTAGTTTAGCCTAGATCTATAGACCAATATTTAATTCTAGTTAAGATTGAGCCCAATAGTAAGTCCACTCATTAGGAGGATAAATTAATTAGTGAAACCAATTAGACTAGAACCTTCCCTCCTTAATTAATTTCTTCATGAGAGGCCCCAAGGGGTATTTTGAATAATTCATAGTAGCTTGGAGGAGGGGTAGAGGCCGGCCACCTATAGGGAGGAGAGAGACTCTCTCTCTTCTCATTTGACATTCCAATCTAGATCTAGAATTTTTCTCTTCAAAATTCTTTATTCCCACACCAATTCTTACTCAAATTTCTTTCTAATTCCTTTCCTATTCTTCATTGGAGGCTAGTAGAACAAGAATCTACAAGGAGGAAGCAAGGATCTACAAGGAGGAGAAAGGATCTACAAGTTGGAGGCTACTTTCACCCAATTTGGAAATTTTATTGGGAATCCATCTCCTAATAGGTACAATTCAGTTTCCCTCTCTAATTAGGTTCTAAATCTATGATTTAATTATTACGAACCATCCCACATGCTAAGGCTACCCATAGGAATTGGAATTAGGTTCATAGGAGGCCTATGGAGAAAGTTATGTGATATTTTGTGTCAATTTTGGGAGAATTCCAAGATTGACACATCTTGTGTTTGTCAATGGGTCAATAAATTGACATGTGTTTGATTGTGTGTGACTAGTGTCGTATCCACAATTAGATACGTGTAGGCTGTATCCCGATAATTTGGCGATACGGGTTGATTTGGAGATTTTTCTCCGACACGAGGGTTTGAGCATGTCACATTTTTACACGGACACGTAGTGGAGTAATTAGCTCTTCGGGTTGTTCATAATTATTATTTTTAGACTTGCTTGTGTGCTTCGGGATACGTTTGGTTGTGTAGTGGAGCCGTATCGCAAGCGTATCATAGAATGAGTGTGATACGGGTGCGGTGCACTCCACGTGTTTGTTATTTATACCTCAATTCAATTTGACTTGTTTATATCTATTAGAATGATATAATTATATGGTTATGTGTAGGTATCTCTATTATATTATATAGATATGTATAGTAGCTATATGTATATGTGTAGTGATATGTGTACATGTGTTTATATATATATATATATATATATATATATATATATATAAGTGAGTATGTTGTATATATATATTTATGTATGATTATTCATATGGGAGTATCTATATATATGTGTATATATATATATATATATATATATATATATATATATATATATATATTGATATCTACATAAGTATATAGAAGTGTGTAGAAGTATATGTGTGTGTGTGTGTGTGTGTGTGTGTGTGTGTGTGTGTGTGTGTGCATAGTGAGTGAGTGAGTAGTGAGAGGGTCAGGCAGTAGCTACTGAAATGGCAAGAGTCTACAGCACCTTATGCATTGTGCAGCAATGTAAACTACACAGAATCAGTAGAGAGCAACTGCAGACAACTGAAGTGCAGTGGCAGTAGTACAGTAACCATCACTGATGAGCATCTGTAGCATGCAACTGAAGCACTGTAGCAGCCAGTTAGTGCAGTATCAGCAACTGTATTCAACACCACAGCATTGCAGTGCAGTATCACCAATAGCAGTCAGCAACGACTCGAGCAGCAACATGCTTGAACAGAGTCTTCAGTTTCACAACTACAGCAAGTAGTAGTTTCAGTAGAGCACAGTATGCATCAACAGCAATCAGTCACTAACAGCAAGGTACAGCAGCAAACTGCATAGCAATAAGCAGTAGCAGCTACCACAGTGCAGTAACCAACAGCAAGTCGAGCTAGCTAGCAGCAGCTTATGCATTCAGCAACTGATGAGAAACTACAGCAGTCACCAACAGCAACAAGGCCAGCAGCAACAACAATGAGAGGCAGCAAGGCAGGGACAACTAGTTAGGTAAGTGGTTTAGTTAGTTATTGTTAAGTCTAGTTAGTAGTTCATAAATAGTGTAGTAGTTAAGTACATTGTTAAGTAGTTGTATATATATACATTGTTATCTAATAGTTAGTTGACTCTCCCTCCTTATGCCTAGCGTTGATTAGAGAAGTCATGTTGAAGCTGATTTTCTCCTCATAGAAGCGAGATAGAAATGCCATCTCCAAATCGTTCCAAGATTTGATGGAACCGACAAGGAGACTCCGGAACCATTCGAACGTGGGTTCGCCGTGAGTTCCGATGAAGAGCATTCCGCGAAGGGCGTCATTTGTCGAGATGCCAAAGGTCTGTGACTTAAACTGATAAAGATGTTGGCTTGGAGACGTCAGACCTTCGTATGGCACGAATGTCGGTGGCTTGTAATTGGCAGGACCAACTGCTTCGTCCTACTCGATCGGATCTGGCAGGCCTACCTCCACTTCATTTCAACAAAAAATATACTTTTTACCAAAGTTTAAAATTTTTCCACTTCTAATATCCACTTCTTCAAAGAACCCAAATGAAAAAATATATCACTTATTTTCAATTCACCATAATACCTAAGCCAAATATTAATTTCTAAATTTTTTATTTTGTTCTTTTTCGTTGAACCAAACAACTCTTATTCGGAGATCTAAAAGTCAGCAAGACGATAAAGGTTTCAAAATATTCTCTCTATTCTTTTTTTTTCTTTCTTTTTCTTTTTCTTTTTCTTTTTCTTTTTCTTTTTACAGCTTAACTTTGGTAGTTGCAAACACGCGCTTTAGTGTTGTTCCCAACTCGCAAGCAATGAACATCACAATTTTTTTATCAGATTGTTAAGAAACGATATAATTGAAGTTGTACACAGCTTGTAAAAAAGGAAGGTTGCATCCACCCGACCAATTGTACAGTTGCACATGATCCAATAATTTCTTTCATTTTTCATCCACAGCTGTGATTGGACATGGATCTAACATTTTTAACACTCCTACACCAGACTTAAGCCAGCTCTCCAAGAAAGAAAAAAAGACAACGAAATAGTTACAAAAATAAAAGTTCCAAAAGAAATAAGAAAACCTACTAAAAAAAGGAGGAGAAGAAAAAATCTGCCTGGAAATACGGTTGTCATGCGCCATGAATGAAATAGTCGGACCCCATCGGCCCATCCCCTTCGGCATGATGAGTCTCTGCATTCATTCATTCGTTCATTCAAACTCCACTGCTGCTATAGAGCCGAATGCAACGAACCTAGCTATTCTTTTTTGCGTTCAAGCTAGCTACACGAGCAAGATGATGAGTACCTCCTCTCCAGTGTGACAATGTCTATTGCAATTTATTGAGTGAGACAATGTGATCATTATCAATTGGCCACACCTCATTGACCCAGCATACACCGGCTAAGTTAATATTGCCATTTATATTGTTTTCCCTTCTTTTAGTTCAAGCGTGTCAACAACACCTTGTTGTGTTACACAAAATATTCTCATATATGGTATGCTTTCGAGCAGAACGTCAACTAATCGTAAGAGTATACTTTCGAGAACATGTCTAATATAAACAAAATTATAAAATGGAAGAAAACTTCTAAATATGTTGATTTTTAAAACATTTGCTTACAAAATAAAAAAAGAGAATTAGTAAAGAAGTATATACATCACTAAAATGATAAAGTTCATAAGATATATTTTTATATTAACAACAAACAAAAAGTTGAACCCATTCCCGAGACTTAATCAAAGATGAAAGAACGCGTGATCGAGATCAGAGGTTCACACAAAAGTTCTCACTCTTACTATTCTCGATTTCCACAAAGAACTATATAATGATTATGATTACAATTTGCTCTTAAGATTACAAAGGAATCAGAAAAAATAAACTTCACGTTCTTCCTTGCACTCGCAGTTGCAGACGAACAAAACAGAATTACAACTAGCAGAAGAGAAAAAAAATAAATTTGCTTGTTGGGGTGATGAAGATCACCGTTGCTCTAAGCAAGATTCGCCCCCACACGATCTGCTTCCAAGAACCAGCATGTTCACGTAGAACTTCTGGAACGCTCGTTGTCACCTCTTTTCCGGACTCGCACGAAATTCCTGGACTCCAATGGCGGCGGCAGCAGCAACTCTCTTTGTTTCCTGATTTTCGAAGTCAGTTCTAAAAGAGGCACGAAGAGAGTATTTATAGAGAGAGGGTGGAAACCCTAACCGCCCATAAGTTACGGAAAGATAGATGCACGAATTAATTTCAAATCCCACAAAAAACGGATCTGAATAACTGTCCATATATTTCCATAACCATTCAAATATATCTGAAAGCAGCAGCCATGCAAGCAACCTCATATGCTGCCGCTTACGCAGCAGCGCATGAGGCAGCCCAAGCAGCAGTCCATGTGGCAGCCCAAGAAGCACCGCTCATGCAACTGCTCATGCGGCCCCGCGTGCGACCGCCACTACCAGAAAAAGTCAAATTAGCGACGTCTAAAAACATCGCTAAATAACCAAAAAACGTCGCTAAGTAAGTTTAGCGACGTAATTAGCGACGTTTTAAAGAAGTCGAAAAAAAGCAAGTCGCTAAAACAAAAAACGTCGCTAAACGTCGCTATGCCGACGTTTTTTAGCGACTTTAATGTGTCGCTAAATTTAGCGACGTTTAGCGACGCAGCGTCACTAATTAGCGACGTTTCTTAAAGTCGCTAAACGTCGCTAATTAGCGACTTATATAGCGATGTTACACCAACGTCCTTAATGACCTGGCAATACTGCCATGTCAGTAGTTTGCGACGTACAGCGACGATTTTAGCGACTTCGTTAGCGACGTCATTAGCGACGTTTAACAGCATCGCTAATTAGCGACGTATTTAGCGACGTATAAGAACGTCGCTAAACGTCGCTAAAAATGTCGCTAATTTTACAAAAAAATAATAATATTGAATTGCATTTCTGGGTTTGCCAACCCCCTTGGGTTCATTATCAGGTATATGATGGTAGTAGAAATAATTGAATAAGGGACACAGTAGCAGCAACAAGGGGAAAATTTTTAGTGCACTGGGTAAATACAGGCCAAGTATCAGTCATCAGTTGTAAACCAAAATATATTAGAAACTGTGTGAATATCAGTGAATTAAGACAGTACTATCTGTATTGTGTGTTAGTCTTAATGTGCTCAGAGATAGGGAGAGTGTGTGTATTATAATTCAGTGTTTGAGTTTGTACAGGGACTGTGTATTATATTGCAACTTGTATCATTGAACTGGAAAAAAATATGAAAAAACAGGCACTGAACACTCAACACCGGTAAAATAACATATTTAATATGAATAATATAAGAAAATTTGAAGAAAAGAAAGCATCCAGCAAATCTCATCGTAAAGAATATGGCAAATTTATATCCATACAATCGCATCTAAATAAAAAAAAAGAGATAAATATCCAGCAACTAGCTATACTACTGCGGATCTGCAGGAGGCTGACCACCGGTGCGCCTGAAGGATAAGAACTGCTCATACTCGTCCCGTGGAATCGACACCGATGTTGATGGAGAAGGCAGTGACGTCGGTGGAGTCTGTGTCGATGTAGGCGCACCAGGAGGTCGTGCCCGCTCCAAGTCTGCGAGTCGCTGGTTGTAAGAATCTATGGTAGATAACAGCCTCGTACTGCTATGAACCATTGAATCCTGCATCATCGTCAGCCTCTCGCCCATCGATAGTTTTGATGCATGCAGCTCCATGATATTGCGGTCTGTCGAGGCTCTAATATCATGTGTCAAATCCCGGAGCTCTGTCATGCTGCGGTCGAGCATATCGAATCGTGCGATGAGCGTCGGATCGTCTGCCTGCGGCTGGGACCGGGGCTGCTCCTCCATCCTTCGCAGCAACTCGTCACGGAGAGACGCAATCTGACGGTCAACGGCCTCCTGGACTCTGGCCGACGACTGCGAGGGCTGTGTGGAATCCGCAGCTGTCGGGGAGGCCCTAGATGACTGTGTCGCAACCAGGGCGCCATAGGAGCCCGTACCATAGTACGTACCCCTCTGGAGACCACCAGCTACGGTCACCCACAGGTCGTCCGCCGACGGAGCTGGAGCGAGCTGCGACGAAGTACCAGCCTCTCCAGGTGTAGGTGCACTAGCAGTCGCCCGCTCACGCAGCCTAAGATACTCGGCCTAGAAAGGTTTGGAAACTCGATAATTGCCTAAGTTATATTAAAATTAACACAAAGTAAAGTAATACTTACATAGGTCTGCGAGGCCCTCTTATCAATGAGATTTCTGTCCTTGAGATGGGTGGCCAAGAAGACGGTCACCATGTTTGCATCCTCATCCGTCTGTACCTGTTAAAAATATATTATTTAGTACTAAACTTAAACATTTTTTCCAAGTACCATTTTATGGTACTTACATTAAAATAATATATTTAAAAAAAAATACCAAACGACGAAAATGTTCCGTCATTGGAATCGAGCCACCATACCACTTGACAGCATTCTGCCTAGCCGCCTTGGCCTTCTCAGACCTTTCCTTGTAGCTCGGATCGTCGAATCTAGCCCTCATCGCAGTCCACTGCTCAGCCGTGATCCAACCTTGGATCATTTTTCCAGCACGATCACGAGCCTTCTGGTCATCCAGAGCATCTCGGATAAGCTTGGCGGCAACGGTAGGAAAGAGCTGCTCGAAGGGGTACATCCACCGATAACCGATAGGACCACCAACACGTGCCTCATAGGAAAGATGAATTGGCAAATGCTCCATAGAGTCGAAGAATCCAGGAGGAAACACCTTCTCGAGCATACATAGTGTTACCGTAACGTCCTTCTCTTGCTTTTCTAGACGATCGACGAGCAACTTAGTACAACAAAGATCTCTGAAGAATATGCTAAGCTCTGTCAATGGGTCCCAAACGACCTGCGGTAAGAATTCCCGAAATGCAATCGGAATTAACCTCTCCATGAATACGTGACAATCGTGGTTCTTCATACCCACCAGTTTGTTCTCCTTGAGGTCGACGCATCTTCTCAAGTTCGACACGTACCCGTCTGAAAACTTTAGACCCTGAATCCACCTACAAAGTCTACCTTTATCCTCTTTCTCCAGTGAGAAAACTGACTTAGGTTGCTTTAACTTTCCATTCCCCTCCTCTATCAAATGCAATGCAGGACGTCTACATATTTCTTCTAAGTCCAACCTGGCCTTCGGATTATCTTTCGTCTTCCCCTTTACCTCCATTACAGTATTAATTATGTTATCAAACACATTCTTCTCGATATGCATGACATCAAGGTTATGTCTGATCAGATTGGTACTCCAATATGGCAGATCCCAGAATATACTCCTCTTCGTCAAGTTATGGGTGCGACCAAATCCGTCACACTTGTACCCCTTAGCAGGCTCTTCGATAGCACTTGGTAAATCTTTTACATCTTCCCATATTGTGTATCCGGGCCACCTTGGCGGTGGATTGGCCTTCTCCATAACTCCCGCACGAAAAGCATTCCGGTTCCTCCGGTACGGATGATCCTTCGGCAAAAATTGTCGATGACAATCGAAGAAGCACGGTTTGCCTCCGTGTTTCAAACGGAAAGCCTGAGTACGGTCCATGCAATACGGACATGAGAGACGACCATGGGTGCTCCATCCCGATAACATTCCATAGGCCGGAAAGTCATTGATGGTCCACATAAGTGCTGCCCTCATCTGAAAATTCTGCTTTCTAGAAACATCGTACGTGTTGGCACCTACTTCCCACAGCTGATTCAACTCATCTATCAAAGGCTGTAAATACACATCGATGTTCCTCTTCGGATTGTTCGGACCCGGGATAATAACGGTTAGGAACATATACGGAGTCTTCATGCACATCCAAGGCGGTAGATTGTACGGAGTGACGATCACAGGCCAACACGAATACTGGGAGCCCGAAAGTCCGAATGGGGTAAAACCGTCAGAGGAGAGCCCCAATCTGACATTACGCACTTCCTCGGTAAAATATGGATACTCTCGATCAAAGTGCTTCCATGCTTCTCCATCGAATGGATGATCCAATACTCATTCGATCTGTTTTCGTCTGTGCTAACTCATGTTTTCTGCAGTCTCCTTAACCATAAACAACTGCTGCAACCGCGGCGTCAAAGGCAAGTAGTGAATCGAATCGGTAGGCTTCCTTGCACCGACAGACTTTCCTCTAACAGTGGCCTTGTAGCGATCAGCACCACAGAATCTGCACGTATCTTCATCCTTGTCGTCTTTGTAGTACAACATGCACCCGTTGCGACATGCATCAATTTTCTCGTATCCCATCCAAAGCGATCTCACCATCCTCTTAGATCGATAGAAGTCTTTAAGCAACTTTGCACCCTCGGGCATGATCTCTATAATCAAATCGAGCAGTCGATTATAGCATTCTTGCGACATGTTAAAATCGGACTTGATGCCCAATAATCTTGTAACCACCTCCAACGGTGAATGATCCTCACAACCAGGATATAGTGGAGTCCTTGCATTCTCCAGCAACTCCATAAATTTTGCAGCATCGGCATTCGGTGCCTCCTCAGCTGCATCATAATTGTCCGGATTGAAACTAGGTCCTGCCGTATCATAATTGTCCGGATTGAAACTAGGTCCCGCCGCATCATAAACCATGTTCACCAACCCGTCGTCGTAAGCATCGTGGTCGTGGACATCCATATACGGCTCCAATAGGGCTCCGACTCCGATGCTAGAGATACAAGTTCTCCGTGCGCGGTCCACTGATAGTAATTCGGCGTGAAGCCCTTCAAGTACAAATAATATGTAACTTCCACTTCTGGATGATATTTTCTGTTGCGACATCTCACACACGGACACTTAATTTTGGTACCGTCCATGTACTGAGGGAACGCCTTGGCGAACTGCAGGAACTGCTGTACACCCTCAATGAATTCATCCCGCACACCGCACATGTCATCAGGATGATGGTTGTACATCCATGAACGATGACGCAGATAGTAATTCATATCCATTTCTAGATACTTCTGCAAAAATGACAGTATGTATCATATAAATTATTACATACAGTGGTTTATCACCTAACTTCATAACTTAACCGTACTATAAAAATCATAACTGATATAATACATACTTTCATTTATCAAAGTCTAAAATAAGCAATATTCAAAACAACTGACCATTTATCAAAGTCTAAAATAAGCAATACTTTCATTTCATAATTGATATAATACATACTTTCATTTATCAAAGTCCAAGAGCCCTGGATATGGAATATAAATGTTAATGAGTGTTTTGAAATGATAAACAGGGTTAACTAGTTAATGGTGATGTTTCTAAGCCACTTCTAGATCCATACTAGTTTATACTAGTCAATACTAGGTTAATACCTTGCTACACTATGTCTTCTAGGTCGTACTAAGGAATTCTAGTTTATACTAGTTAATGCCTAGCTAATACTAGTTATTACTAAGTATACTAGTTAATATTAGCTATACTAAATACTACTAGTATAACTTAACTAATATCATACCTTACCCCAACTCACATCTTAGCTCATAAATGTATGTCACAATAATACCTGATACCACAGTATCAGTTCACTTCACAGCACTGTTGTGCTCTAATTGAACTGCACTGCAGTGATCACTCTTGCCAATTAAATCTCTGATACCACAGTATCAGTTAAGGGCTGTATTGGCATGCAACAAGTGACCTGTGAACACCTACCCGATACTTGGATATACCTTAACCCAAACACATGCCTGCAGACCCTAACTAAGTCTGCAACCTCTGATACTTTGCACTGCTGTTGTAGTGGCTAAATCTTCCCTTCACTTAGTTGTTTCCAATTGCCCTTAGCTACTGCCATGGCTCACAGCAGTGCTTGCTGCTGCCTTGCCATTGCTCAAGCATGCATGTGTTTGATGCTGCTCAAGTGTGCACCAACACTCTCCCACTGCAGAAGATGACAGGAACCAATCCCCTTCTCACAGTGCCAACCCGACACCACTGCAACACATTGCCAGCTTGCCTAATGCACTAGGCCAAACTAAATTGAGTTCAGTTCCTGAATCCTCATTGTTCAGTAGTGACACCCACACACAACTCGACTCTTCTACCCTCTCCCACATCAAGCACAGCTAGAAGACACTATGAACACCAACACAGATAACAGTAGCTATATACCTATCTATATATATATCGAGATACACCTATATATGCATATACTCTCTCATATACAAATAGATAATACACCAATTTACATATACATATCATATGATACTCTAAGGCATAAATAGACACACACACACAACCACTAGTCCAATTCACAAACATTTGGTGTGCAACACCAAGATACTCTAGTATACATCCTCCATACACCACACCACCATGATACCAACCGTCAATTCACATGGACACATCCAATAGAACAAATATTGTATGAATAAACTAATAGTTGACAATATTAAATAAAATAGATGTATAGGAATTAATCCTGATCAAAAACCCTAACCCTAACCCTAACCCTAATCCCAGGTCAAAAAACCTAACCCTAACCCTAGGTCCTGATCAGTGTTTGTGTCAGTGTGTGTGTGTGTGTGTGTGTGTGTCGTGTCTGTGTCAGTGTCTGTGTGAGTGTGTGTGTATGTGTGTGTGTGTGTGTGTGTGTGTGTGTGTATGTGTGTCGTGTGTATCTGTCAGTGTCTGTGTGTGTGTGTCATGTCTGTCAAGTGTGTGTTGTGTCAGTGTCACATGTGTGTCCTGAGAGAGAGAGAGAGAGAGAGAGAGAGAGAGGGTTTACCTAGAGCTCGAGGAGGAGGAGGGAAATGCCGGAGTAGCCGCAGCCGTGGGGAGCCGGTCGCCGGAGAGGGGGGGTGGGAGAAATCGAAAGGTTTTTAAAACTTTCGAAATTTTCGACAGATGGGGGAAAAGAAAACTGAGCCCTAATTAACCAAAATTTAGCGACGTTTAGCGACGTCAAATAACAACGTCGCTAAAATAAGATTTAGCGACGTCAAAGACGTCGCTAAACACGTTGCTAAATATTTTTAATATATACGTCGCTAAATACGTCGCTAAACGTCACTAAATTAGACATATTAGTGACGTTTAGCGACCTTAATTAAACTTATAGCGACTAATCTTTTCAAATCTTAATAAAAGTCACTAAACGTCGCTAAATGTCGCCATTTAGCGACGTCTAGCGACGTTTTTGATGGAGTCGCTAATTTATCTTTCGATAGCGACATTTTTACATGGAGTCGCTAAAATGCGTCGCTAATCCCGCTTTTTCTAGTATTGCGCACATGCAACCGCTCATGCAGCCATGCATGTGCTCATGCGACCGCTCATGCGGCCCCACGTGCGACCGCGCATGCAACTCGCGACGATGCTGACCTACTAAGTGCAAAGTGCGCCAACAAAGCGCTACTTTACGTCCGAGTCTGAGTCGTTAAGTCCCTTTGGGGCTTAGCTCCCATGGAAATAAATCCAAGAGCATGACAAAAAGCATAAATGCTTTCGTGAGTTGTTAATCATTTTTTCTCCCAGAAAAATACCACCACATGACACCCATGTGCCCCACCACACCCCGAGTGTATACCTCAACTCATATAAATTATTATATTGAGATATCCACTTGGTGGTGTAGCCAATGTTGGACTATATTTACTAGTCCAAAGGAAACAACACCAACAAAAATTAGGACGGAGATTCGAACACTACTCAGGGACGGATATGTGGGTATTGTCCCCTGCCCCTACTCATCCCGTTGGCATCCCTAGTTATTAGCAGACATGTTGATTATTGAAGAAATGAAAAACACCGATACCATAGTTCATGCAAAGTTTGTCATAACGGTTAGAAAAATCTGCACTAGCAGTTGTATTTCTCAAAGATATATACAAACTTTTGCTTTGGGTTTCTCTTGTTCTCTATCTTCCAACTTTCGTATCTTAGTAGTAATCTAATGCCACATTGGTCAAGATTTTATAGTTATCTTATATCAAGTAATTGTATCATTTTATTTGGATCTTCAAATATTGGTATTAATATATAATATTTTTAAAACTATAAATATATTTATTATAAAAAAATAATAGTAAACGTTACGTCTTTTGAACGAAAATTCTGACTACGCCAATGCATGTACCTATAATTTAAGTACTACATTGAATGCTACCCACGCGAACAAGTTAATAACTATATATACGTAAGTTATTTCATGGCCTTCCCGAGATGTTAATATTTGTTTGCGCATGGAGATCAATAGTTTAAATTGTAGAGTAAATATGCAACAAGTGACTTCTCAAAGCATTGCAACAAGTTGGCTGACAAGAACAATGATGATCACTGTTGAACATTCAATTCACTGTCCTCAGTTGCATCATTCATGGCAGCAAAAATATAATGCTCTCCTCTTTGGTCATCCATTAATATTTATTGTCAAGATGGTGGTCCTCTTCCTTGACTAACATAGAATGATGGGGGCAGTGGCAGTTGCATGCACAGTTCTGGGAAACAAAAGAGACTTCTCTTCCCAAGACTTAGCATACTTTATTTTATCGTTCTTGTTAACCACAATCAAATCATGTACTATTTAAATTTGAAAATAAAATAAAATTAAGAAAGCATTATCAAATAATTTGTTTTGTATTTACCATTTTGTTCTAAATCACGGTTATGCCTACTTTTACTAATGTTAATTAAGAAAATATGTTAACAAATAATGCTAAATTGAAGAGAATAATATCTTTGCTTCATTTAGATTGAAGCATAACTATATACTTGATTAGATTCAATAGCTATACAGTTTTCTTAGCCGTCAATCTGTGTGACATGTGGGCCAAATGTGTTACATGGAATAAAAATTTGTTATAGTTGATCGATCGTAGAAAGAGCACCTAAGAGCATCTACAGTGGAAGGGATTTTAAGTGCTATATTTTAATTTTAGTCAAATTTTATAGTACTCGAAGATTACAGTGGACACTTGTACCTACTTAAAAATTGCTAGAAAGCTACTAAACACTTCAGATTTGGAGCGTGTTCTAGCTCCTCTATATTAATTGATGAGTCCACCAAAAGTAGCCAAACAGGAAAGAGAATAATAAAGAGAAAATATATTACCAATGGAGATACTATAGACACATACTTCAAATTATTATTTTTGGAATATTTTCTTGATATTGATACGCAATGGTATACTCCAAATTACCCTCCTCGTTCATTTTTTTATTTATTTTTCCTTTTTGTTCCGTAAGATTTTTCTTCCCTCATTTTATCTTTTTATTTTTTTTCCCATTTGGTAAGAATGGTTCATTTTGGTGGGCTCAGAAATTAATGTAGCGGAGCTAGGTCATACTCCAAATCTGGAGTATCTTTTGACTTTCTAGCAATTTTCAAGTATGAACAAGTGACCATTTGTGGCCTTCAAGTGCTATAAAATTTGACTAAAGTCAAAATATAGCACTTGAAACCTCTCCCATTGTGGATACTCTAACATATTGTGTAGTCTAGGAAGGCAATAGTATAATGGGCTAATAAACGTTTAGACCCTGAATTTTATATTGGTTTAGAATTTAAGTCCTAACATATCCAATTGAAATTTTTGGATCGTGAATTTTCATTTTTGGTTTACTTTTTCTTAGTATATTCTGAACGTGATTACAATGGCAACAACCAACACAAATGGAAAATGAGGATATAATAAAAAAATAAAACCAAAAATAAATTTCAGGATCCAATCTTTTCAATTGGACATTTCATTACTTAAACTCTAAGAGCATCCACAGTGGTAGAGATTTCAATTGCTATATTTTGACTCTAGTCAAATTTTGTAGCACATGAAGGCTACAATGGGCACTTGTCCATAATAAAAAATTGCTAGAAAGCCAAAAGACACCAGATTTGGAGCGTGTCTAGCTCTATTACATTAATTTTTGGGCCCATCAAAATGAACCATTCTTACCAAACATTGAAGAAAAAATAAAGAGAGAAAATAGGGAGAAAAAATCTTACCAAATAGAAAAGAAAAATAAAGAGAAAAATAATGAAGGAGATTAATTTGAAGTATTTATTTGGAGTATATCATTGTGTGCCAATATTAAAAAGACACTTCAAAAGTAATAATTTGTACAATTTTTAATAATTTGGTGTTTATGTTTGGAGTATCTCGATTGTGGATGCTCTAAGCTGATATAAAATCCAGAATCTAAATGCTAATTTGCCTTGGTATAATTAAAGTTTTATTTGGGGAGACATAGCTTTAAAGATAGACATAAATAAATTAAAGCAAACCAAAAAAATGAAAAAGAAACCGCAGCAAACTCTGTGTGTTTAGTTGTTACATTGTTGCTTTAGGATCAATTTAGAGATCACGAGGGTGATTCCTGCAATAACCCTAAACAATATTAGATTCATCCTATTACTTGAATTATGGTAATTAAGAAATCAAATGGTTAAGATGTCACCTATTAATTATGAATAGTTTAAATAATTATGAAATATGTAAATTACTTAATTTACCTATTTTCAAATTTGCATGCATTTCATGAAAATGATGTAGAGAAGATTTATATGAGGTTTGGGATGAAATTGTTTGCAATAAACTATTATAGTGTCATCTTATCTCCCGCTCTTCCTATTCTCTAAAGAAAAACTAAGAGGTCGTTTATTGTTTCCATGAAGTTAATTATAACAACATGATTAAAGGATAAGTTTATATACAAACAAATGACACATTTAATAGCACATTTTAAAATCCTCTATAAGTATTATGAGTAGATACTGGAGAACATACATTGTTGATGTCACTTCAGCAAGTATACAAAAATTTATCGACTTGGACCCATTCTGACGATGATGGCACAATTAGCTAATTAAAACATAGGGTTTCATTTAAAAGAACCAAGAAAGCATGGATGAAAATAGATCACATTTGGAATTGGATGCAACAAATGTCTTTCCAAGTCCTACGACATTTCACATGGTTTGGAAGACCAAAGTGAAAGTTGCAACCTTTCTTTTGATTAAACAACCTATCTTTTAATTAAACACACCCCCATCACAGCCATTTTAAAGCAACCACATAATAGTGTATGTGGACCTTTGTCTTTGCAAGTCAAGAGAACCAGTTTCCTTTGTACACAAGGGATATTTAGAAATCATGCACCATATTAAATTAGATAATTAAATTAGTACATTAGGTAAAATAGGTATGGAGGTCCTGTAATTTAATTTTACGAAAATATGTACAAGTTTGAAACAATTTTTGATTATAACTAAAGAGAGCACGGCTTTGCAACAAATTTGTTGAGAAAACAAATTTGAAGACAATCTGAAAAACTGTTGAAAGAACTCCATGTCGAGGTGATAAAAATCACTCTTGCTCAAAACGATATTCGACAGTTTTTCCATCAATCCGCTTCCATGAACCAGCAAGTTCGGATGAACTGCTAGAGTGCTCCTTTGTCACTGTGAGGCTTCATCGTATCGATTTTCGTATACAGATACGTAAGTATATATCGCATGATTGCATTTTTTCGGTTTTCATGATTTTGGTAGAAAAAATAATCGGATGATTCATTATCAATAAAGGAGTACATATATATATATATGAGAAGCTAACTCCTCCCTCTATTATTCTAGTAGACACACCTCTCATCCTAGTATCCTATATCCTACAGCAGGCTCGTACTAGTACAACTAAGTCGTTGGACTTCCACTATATCGCACTAATTGCGAACCCTGACCTGCATGGGACATCATAAAAATGTGTCACGACCCGCACCCAGTGTGAGGGCACGAGTACGTTGGTACGTTTAGCCTACGCCGCAACATTGGCAGTAGAATGTTGTCTATGTCACAATATTACCTAATCAATCTCACACAATATTATAAGCTAAACCTGTCAATGATATCTCAACTCCAAAAGGAGGACAATATAATTAAATTAACACAATACTCAATCACATATCTAAAGCACGATAAGATATAAAAAAAAGTCTAACACAACCACATAGTCTAAACATCAACAACATCCAATAACAACAACAAAATCCAAGTCTCAAATATAAGCCGGAAACAAATCCGGTACCAAAATGCTAATAAAAACTAATTAGGATAACTAGTGATTCCGGCTAGGCCTCCCGGCAATCTTTTGAGCTACTGGGTCCAAGGCCGCACCCTGTAACTACCTCTTTCCTGGAGAGGAGTATTTTTGTCTTTTCTTATTTGGTATTATTGTTAAAAATTATATTTCATGTTAATTATATTGATTATATTTTATTTCACAATATTTGATATTGTTACATATATTTATATATTTAATATAGTTTATGGTTAGTTGTTAGCTATTATTAGACTAGTTGTTAGTGAACCTAAATGGACCCAACTAGACCAATTTAACCAAATGGACCTATTAGACTAGTCATGACTACATAGGTTCATGACTTTAGTGACTAGAAATAATAATACAGAGTTAGTCATATTAGGTGTACCAATTAGTATTAGTGGATGTTAGTTAGTAAATAATTAGTGTCATGGAAGGAATATTCCTATCCATTAGTAGAGATGCCATTCCCTAATTAAGTAGGATTCTTCATGACAAATTCTAAGACTAATTAGAAGAGTGTGTAGGGTAACTTGGATATGGTAACTCAACCCAACCCAAAATTGGGTGGCCGACCCTAATATAGAGGTATATAAACCTTCATTAGCTCATTAATAACCTTCATTCAACCCTAATTAGCTCCCTTCCACTTTGCCCTAATTTGAGAAGAAGCCCCAACCTCTTTCATTTCCAAATCAATCCCCATCCCACCCAAATGGTATTCCCAAGGAGGATAGAAGCTTGGAATATCAAAGAGGAAGCATTGGAAGGAAGCTAGCTTGATGGAGGTGTCTATTTCTTGGATTATGTGTCCCCTTGGTGCTTTACATTGGAAATCTATCTTCCAATAGATAAATTCATATTACCCTTTTTATTTTAATTCTAAATGATGAATATGACCATTAGGAACCTACCCATGGCTAAAGGCTACCCATAGGAAGAAGAACGAGGTTCATAGGAGACCTATTGAGAAAGTTACATTGACTTTTGTGGCCAAATTAAAAAAAATCCGAATTTGGACCACTAGGTATTTGTAGGAATGTCTTATAGGTGATTTTGGAGTGTGAGACATGATTTGAGAGTGTGTATGTGTCCACAATTGGATACGGGGAGTGCGTATCATAATACGCCATGATACACATGATTACGATTGGTAATTTCTAGGTGTTGGTGCCTTCTTTGTATCATTTCCTCTTGTATGTATTAGATCTAGTTATATTCATGCTCTATTATATGTATATATAGTGTTTCTTTATGTTTAGAGCATCATGCCAGGGTGGTTGGGAGAGTATCTCATGTGTATCATGAGTACTTTGAGTATATTAGTGTTTGGTGAGTATTTGTCATGCCCCAGTACTAGAATACGGAGGCGGACATGGCCAACTCCCTCGTAGAAGGTATAGAATATCGTACGGCGGTCACGGCTGTAACTAGACAAGTGGGTGCATACTACAAGCAAGTCACTTAGGGTCACATAGAACATCTTATTTCTCAATCAGTTAAGTAAGAATAGTAAACATAGAACATGTATGACAAGGAAATAAGGCGTCCCAAATGCCCTGCCACAATATTCTGGAAACCAGCCACACAAAATAATAAGCTAACAGAGAAAAAGTACACGACCATGATCACCTGCAGTCTGATTAATTACAATCATGTAAGAAGACTAAATATCCTGATTTACGGCTAACATGTATCGGTGGCTAAATGCCCAAAAGAGTAAAATATTCAATAATGAGCCGTGATCAAGAAACCCACTCGTATCCCTCAACGGCCATCCGCCTGGTGTGCGGCATTGTTCAAGGGAAAGTATGCTTCATCCTCGGGTGCTGGCTCTAAATTTGGCCATACAAAACAAGTGGGGTTAGACCCCAAATAGCAAGTACCACAAAGTAAGCACGATTGAAGAAACAAAAACAGAAGAATATATATATATATATATATATATATATATATATATATATATATATATATATATATATATATATATATATATAGTTTCAGTAGCCCAACCTTTGCCGTAGCATCGACGGTAGAACGCTGTTTGGGTAAACTATCTATCTAGCAATCAAGATATATTATGCCACTAATGTAAATGAATATACTTAATCACAGATCTATAGATGGAATAAGCACGAATATGATAAACGAATAGAAGAGTCACAAATACAACTCATGAGACAAAAATAATATCCAATGAGTTAGAGAAATACTAAAAATAATGCTGGAGACAAATCCAGTACAAAATGAAACTAACTACGAAGCTACGAGTCCTGGATCTTCTGTCTTAGTCGGGATGAGACCGTCCTGAGCCAAGGTCTCTAGATCTAAGCCAACCATGTCCTGAGGCTCGTATTGAATGGGGTACCACTCCTTAGTGTCATCTGAAAAAAAAATATCCGGCCAGGAAAGGAGCAGAGTACATCTCTAACAGCAGTTCTAATAAATGTTATAAACTATGTAACAATAAATAGATGTGAATATACCAGATATAATATACAAATACAAGAGATATGCAATAAAAGGAAATACTGAAAATAAATACCAGAATGAGCAATATAGAAATGAACAACAAATACTAATGACTAAGTGAGTGAGTACCAGCTTTAACATGTGATCGACTTAGGAGCTTGATACAAGAATTATGGCCTGGTTAATCATACGTGCGGTGTATGATTAACACTATTCAAGGAACAAGACATGATACAAGGAGGGTATGATCATATATCTACACTAAATACTCCTCGTCCCTGACTGGTATAGTGGATCCAACCATGGTACGTTATGACACAAGATTCTCTAGAATAGTAGCAAGTCTCCCCAAGAATCAGTGTCTGTACATGTACAAGAGGAACAAGGAAACAATGCTTGCCCAAGATACACCATACATATTAAGGAATAATATTTTATGACGAGATCTGGATATACCAATCCGTGTAACCATCGTGTCAAGAAATCAATGATATCTATACTAGATAGAAGGAACATAAAGGATATCATAAATGAGAAACTATCCGAAAATGTACTCGCCTGAAATTCGGTGAACAGTATCAAAGATGTCCGGTACGGTGCCTCGAAGACCTAAATATAGAATATTACATCAATACAAGATTTTGGAATAAAAATAAGTTAAACTAGTCAACTTCTAGGTCAAAAAGTCATTTCTAAGTCAAAATAATCAAACTAGGTCAACTCGAGGTCAAACTAGTCAAACTTGGTTAAACTAGATATTTGTAGGTTGTATGAGTCCATCTCTAGGATATTGGGTCCATACACTATGTAACTAGGCCATACTAGCTATACTAGGATACGAGGAAACCAACAAGATACCGTATCATAAGATACATAATTTATTAGATAGAAAATATTATAATATGTATATACAATCAACAATATATAATATTTCTAACTAAACTAATGCTAAGTGGATACCTTTGCTTTGGACCAATGCGGTATCACACCTCTACACACCCATCTTGATACTCAAACCCAATACCTTGAGTATCCACCAATACCTTGACATTACCTTGGTATCACAAGGTAATGTTAATTTTAACATATAACTAACTACCCAATACACTAAACTATAACTAACATGCATTAGCTACTTATACTATACTATACTAACTACCTACTAACTTACTAATATATATATATATATATATACTAGTAATCAATAGTATATATCTAACTACTAGATAACAATATGTACATATACATATATAACTAACTAGCTAACTATCAACTAAACTATCAATGAACTAACTACTAAACTATACATCAAGCTAACTAGCCCCACTTACCTTGCTCTAGCTGATGTGCACACTACTATTGCTGCTTGGGCTACTACTCTTACTGCTTCCTGAGATTGCAGCTGCTATTTTTGCTTGCAGTTGCTACTGTAGGCTATTTGCTTTGCTGCTGCAGGCT
This sequence comes from Iris macrosiphon, assembly GCA_036927795.1. Classification (NCBI taxonomy): domain Eukaryota; kingdom Viridiplantae; phylum Streptophyta; class Magnoliopsida; order Asparagales; family Iridaceae; genus Iris; species Iris macrosiphon. Next base: position 2,509,638 of record JAYESA010000022.1, read on the forward strand.
TTGCAGTTGCTATTGCAGCTGCATGTTGTGCTGCATTGCTGTGCAGCCTTGCTGCAGTTATTGCTACTGCATGCTGTTGCCGCTGTAGTGCTAGCTTGTTGTTGCTGCTCAAGCTGCATGCTGTTGTTGCTGCACTGCATGCTGTTGTTGCTGCACTGTATGCTGCTATTGCTTATCCTCGCTGTCTTGCTGCTCACTGCTAGCTTGCTTTGCTGTGCAGCTGCTAGCATTGCTGGGTTTGTTGTGCATCCCGACCCCCTAGCACACACACACACACACACACACACACACACACACACACACACACACACATATATATATATATATATATATATATATATATATATATATATATATATATATATATATATATATATGTATACATAATACTCTCACATATATATATATATATATATATATATATATATATATATATATATATATATATATATATATATATATACATATATATATATACATATATATATATATATATATATATATATATATATATATATATACAATAGAGATACATATACGTATCTATATATATACGTATCTATCTATACAATAGAGATACATATACATATATGTCACTCTCACTTTTTCAATTAAGGGTAGTTTGGTAATTGCATGTATATTTTATTTTAGGATTTATTGTATTAAATATTGTGCATGTGTAATTATTTATTTATTGTATTGTTTATTGATTGATTAGATGTAATATTTATTTTAGACTTGTGTAGTGGACCTAAACATTTAATTAGGTGCATGAACCCAACATTTATGTTAGTTTAGATTGAACCCAATATTTAGGCCCATGGTTTAGGAAGATGAATTAATTAGTGAACCCATTAGACTAGAACCTTTCGTTCTTAATTAATTTCTTCGTGAGAGGCCCCAACGGGTATTTTAGACTTTACATAGTAGCTTGAGGGAGGGGACAAGTGAGGCCTATATAAAGGGGATAAAAACTTTCTCTCTTTATTTTTTATTCCAAATCTAGATCTAGAATTTCCCTCAACCAAATTCCATCAAATCTCTACCAATTTTCACCCAAATTCCTTTTCTATTCTTCATTGGAGGCTACTACAACAAGGATCTACAAGGAGGAAGCAAAGATCTACAAGGAGGAGCAAGGATTACAAGTTGGAGGCATTTTGGGGATTTTTCATTGGGAATCCATCTTCCAATAGGTATATTTTAGTTTTTCCTCTTTAATTAGGTTCTAAATCTGAGATTTAACTATGAGAAACTACCCCACATGTATAAGCTACCCATAGGAATTAGTTTTAGGTTCATAGGAGGCCTATAGAGAAAGTTATGTGTATTTTTGTGTCAATTTTGGAGAAATTCCGAGATTGGCACATGTTGTGTTTGTCAATTGGTCAATTAGACCAAATTGGTATGTGTTGGATTGTTTGTGGCTAGTGTTATATCCATAAATGGATATGTATAGGCCATATCCCAATAATTTAGAGATACGAGTTAATTTGGAAGTTTTTTCTCCGACACGGGGCTTTGTGCATGTCATATTTTGACACGGACACGTAGTTGATTCTATTATGGTTTATATATTTTATAGTATTTTAGACTTACTTGCGTCCTTCGGGATACGTTTGGTGGTATGGTGAAGCTGTATCGCAAGTGTATCATAGAATGAGTGTGATACGGATGCGGTGCACTCCACGTATTTATTTTATTGTCCTCATCTCTTTCTCTCTCTCTCTCTCTCTCTCTCTCTCTCTCTCTCTCTCTATATATATATATATATATATATATATATATATATATATATATATATATATATATATATATATATATATATATATATATATATTATGTGATGTGTATATGTATTTGAGTGTGTATTATATAATATAGTATATATGTGTATACATATAGCTTATCATATCTAAGTTTAAGTGTATATGTATATCTATGTATATATGTGATATCTACAGGGTATATATATATATATATATATATATATATATATATATATATATATATATATATATATATATATATATATATATATATATATGTTTATGTGTTGTGCATGAGTGTATATATATATATCTCTATAGGTGTTTGTGTGATTATATATATATATATGCATAGATGATGGGTTTGATACATATATGTTGTATGAGCTATATAGAGTATATGTATCTATGTGTATGTTTATATTTATCTATGTATATAAGTGTATCTATATGTATTGATATATCTATGAGTGTTTATATATATATATATATATATATATATATATATATATATATATATATATATATATATATATATATATATATATATATATAAAAGTGATTATGTTATCTATACATATATGTAAGAGTGTATATATATGCATATGGAGATTGATATATATATATATATATATATATATAGATTGTTTATACGTAGATTGGTTTATATATACGTGTGTGTGTGAGAGAGGGGCGAGGCAGCAGCGAAACGCTGCAGCGAGTAGTGCATCAGCAGCTAGTGTATGCAGCTCAGCACAGCAACTGCTGCAGCGAGCAGCAGCGCAACCTAGCACAGCATGCTGCAGCGAACGTAGCATTGCAGCAGCAGCGAGGCAGCGCCACAGCAGCCTGCAATAGCAACGAGGCAGCACGTCGCAGCAACAGTGCCGTAGCAGCTGCAGCGGCAGCAGCGAAGCACTGCAGCGAGCCTGCAGCGAGCCTGCAGCGAGTGCGCAGCGTAGCAGCAGCGAGCTGCAGCAGAAGTCCCGTGCGTAGCAGTAGTGCACCCCAGTGCGCAGCAGGGCACAGCAGGGCGAGTACAGCGGGTGCATGCAGCAGCTGCAGCCTCGTGCAAGTAGCATGTGCGCAGCGCAGCAGCGGGTATCAACACTGCAAGCCGAGTCAACATCAGTGCAGTTTTAGTGTGTTTAGTTAGTTAGTATTAAGGTTAGTTAATAGCTTGGTATTATAGTTAGTTATATACCTATTAGTCTAGATAATTATATATATATATATATATATATACTTGTTAGATATGTAGTATGTTAGTATGTACTATATGTATCTATATAGTGTGTGGGTATTGGTAGTAAGTTTTTATGTAGGTATATGTATCTATGTATTGGTATGTATTATATGCTAGTAGTTAATAGTTTTAATAGTTTAGTTATGTTAGTATAGTTTAGTATATGGGGGTTAGCTATATATATTAGCTATATGTATTAGGATTTGAATTACCTTGGGATACCAAGGTAATGTCAAGGTATTGAGGGATACTAGAGGTATTGGGTAATGGGTTGGTTTAGTCTAGTTGGTTACTATAGTAGTTAGTTATATATGTTTGATTATGTAGATAGTTAGATATATAAACTAGTATATATATATATGTTATGATTGATAGTTAGTAGTTGAGAAATATGTTAGTTTAGTTAGTGTAGTGATTAGTATATAGTTACCTATATATATGTATCGATATATTAATAGATTATATATGTATTGTAATTAGTATCCAAGTATTGCTTTGATATATATATTATAGTACTTAGTATATATTGTTATAGTTAGTAGTTAGTATTGGGGAATTAAATATGTATTAGCTATATTGATGAGATTTTGGGTCGATACTCAAGATATTGGGTTTGAGTATCGGGATAGGTGTAAGGTAGTGCGATACGCATTGGTGCAAGGCCAAGGTATCCTAATTTCGTTGATTTGTTAAGTATTATGTGTATTGACTTGTATATATATCTAAACTAATATTTTCATATATTGAAATTTGCGTATCTTACACTACCAGAAAAAGTCAAATTAGCGACGTTAAAAATGTCGCTAAATGACAAAAAAAGTCGCTAAATGATAAAAAAAGTCGCTAATCACTTTTAGCGACGTAATTAGCGACGTTTTAAAGAAGCCGAAACAAAGCACGTCGCTGAAAGAAAAAATGTCGCTAAACGTCGCTATACCGAAGTTTTTTAGCGACTTAAAATATGTCGCTAAATTAGCGACGTTTAGCGACGCAACGTCAGTAAATTAGCGACGTACAAAAATGTCGCTAAACGTCGCTAATTAGCGACTTATTCAGCGACGTAATCAGCGACGTATTTAGCGACGTATTCAGCGACGTATAGTAGCGTCGCTAAACGTCGCTAAATTTTTATTAAAAAATATAAAAATATATTAAAAATTACCCATATAATTTTCTACAATTTATGAATTTCTAATTAAAAATAGACCCGGAGCAACCCTCCGTTGAATTCTCTGGGTTCGTCGACCCCTTCTGTGGAACACTCAACACCGGTAATTTTTAAGTATCACATTACCAATCTCCTACAATTTATGAATTTCTAATTAAAAATAGACCCGGAGCAACCCTCCATTGAATTCTCTGGGTTCGCCGACCCCTTCGGTGGAACACTCAACACCGGTAATTTTTAAGTATTACAGTCACACAATACACACAAAATAAAAGTATCACAGTCACACAAAATACATAATATATAAGTATCACAGTCACAAAAAATGCATAATATATAAGTATCACAGTCACACAAAATGCATAATATATAAGTATCATAATCACACAATAACCACAATAAAAGTATATGAAACATCAAAGTATCAATCTCGAGGATATCCAATACGCTAGGGCACATACCAGTCCCTCAGATACTGCGCATAAACAGCGTCTATGTGATCAATCTCCGGTATAGGTGCTGGATGACTGGAACTCCCCGTCTGAGATACAGCCGCTATAGGTGCTGGGTGACTGGAACTCCCCGTCTGAGATACAATAGGTGGTATCTCTTCCTCCTTAACAGTAGGAGGCATCACTTCCTCCTTAACTTCCTCCTTAACAGTAGGAGGCATCACTTCCTCCTTAACAGTAGAAGGTGTCTCTCTCAAGCGACGTGCACGTGCTCGGGTCATGGGTGCCATCTGGTAAGATAGATAAAAACAAAGAATATAATTGATCAGTATCGGGTATCGGTCAATATCAGATCGGAACATGTCAAACTGTATAGGTATCGACCATATTGGATTGGTATCGGCGGATACTGCAAACTAAGGATAAAAGAGTTAGTTCAAAAAAGAAATATGATATTGCAAACAAAGTTTACTGATATGGGACTAAACTAAAAGTAATAAAGACAAAAATATATACAAAGGATACCTTTATTACAACAAATTAGTATTAAGTTCAACATCAATTGTTTAAAATTGAACTGAGTACATACTGATGGGCAAAAGATACCAAAAATGAAGAAGACAAAGATACCAAAGAATGATATTTTTTATACTAGGATGCCCTAACTAAGTGTTAAATGGAACACTACTATCATTAACTAATTCCTTATAATACTCAAGTATCTACACCCTTAACCCTTGTTAGCTAATACATAATACCCAATGATACATCCAATACTCTCACATTACCTAGGTGTTACCCCAAGTAATACCAACCTTTAGTCAATTCCTATCACCTCAACTTTGCCCATACTCAATCCCCACACAATATTACCAACTCATATTACCCCACTACATACTTCACTCATAACTGAAAACTCACAAGCTCCTTTAGCTACTGCAATACCACTTGAACTGAACCTACACCAAGAAATGCCCCTTTTATTGGCCTTTATTGATACCCTCTTACTCCAATATCCAGTCCTACAATATCTTAGTTCCAGTCCACCCTCTATGGTTGCACTAAGGTTTGATACCAATGCCACATCTATTGCACACACACAAACTCGAGTTATTTCACTAATCTGTGTGTACTCAGCACACATCACAGACATCTTGCCTAACCATGCTACTAAACTCTACATCTATTGCAGTCATGTGCACATCCCTTCACTGTACAGATAGGTTTTGGTACCGATAATTATCTTTTTTATACTCAGGTGTAACCTGCCACTCCACCTTCCAAAAAAGAAACATGATATTGCAAACGAAGTTTACTGATATGGGACTAAACTAAAAGTAATAAAGACAAAAATATATACAAAGGATACCTTTATTACAACAAATTAGTATTAAGTTCAACATCAATGGTTTAAAATGGAACTAAGTACATATTGATGGACAAAAGATACCAAAAATGAAGAAGCACACATTAATGGACAAAGATACCAAAGAACGATATTTTTTCGTATTTAGTATTAATATTCATGAAGATATTGGGAAGGTTGTTGTCCATAGAATTAAAATGAGTGGTCGAAATGGAAGAATGCTTATACAATTCTTTGTTATTGTAAGATACATTGAAATTGAAAAAAAATACCATAAAGGACAATTATAAGATTAGTTATGTTTTATGGATATATGGATAGGAGTATTGGACAATTAAAAGAACATGTCCAAAAAATAAGTGTGACAGAAATGAGAATGCTAAGGTGTATGATTGGTAACTCCATGAATAATAGATAAGAAATGAATGTATTTGTGGGAAGTTGAATTTGACACCAATAGAAGATAAGATGAGAGAAAATCTTCTTAGATGGTTTGGAAATATGCGGTATAAACGAATATATGCACCAGTAAGGAGCTAATATAATATTAGTCAAAGGACCTACTAGGACTAGGGGTATTGCACGTACTGGTTTCGCAGAACCAAAAAGTCGTTACTGGACGTGATGTCGTACTAGTCTAAATTGCACTTATACAAGGCATGGATATGCACAATTAATAATTGATCTCAAAACAAGGTTATCGTAATGGAAGTAAGCAGACAAAATAAATCACAACATAACATATGAAAATAATATCTTTTATTAATATTTTGCAAAATAATACAAATGCTCTAAATAGCCAACTTGGCTTACAACTCACGGTTACAAAGGTATTCAGCTGCAAAATAATACAAATGCTCTTTTATTAATACCGATTTACTGGTTGTAGATACTGCACCACTGAGAACAAGTACAGAAAACCCTAACCCTAACCCGAGGTCAAAAACCCTAACCCTAATCCAAGGTCAAAAACATAGGTAATAGTAATACCTCCTCAGATAATAGTAATACCTCCTTGAATTGCTTCAGTAAAGGTTGTAATTTTGTAGGAATAATTACTGGGGGGAACATTTGCTCTCGCCTCGGACAACTAGAGCATAAACAGTTGGTTTCTTTTCCAAGTTGCCATAAAAAATTGCCCTGTTAACAACCATGAAAAGTTCCCTTCTACTTTACTAGCCTTAGTCTTGGTATCTTCTTTTGAAGGTACAAGTATGAAACAAATTCTATACTTTTTGAACGAATATATATTATCAGTTCCTTTATGAGTGGCATCAGGTACTTGTCAACTTTCCATAAAAATCCAAACACAATTGAGTTGTTACACAGACCCGATGAGCTTGCTTATATCAACCTAATCCTGATAACCTGATTTGTGTATTTTAGAGTATTGGTTTGTGGGTGCAACTGAATACCTTGTACCGATTTACAGGTGCTAAGTAAATTAACCCTAACCCGAGGTCAAAAACCTTAACCCTAACCCTAGGTCAAAAACCCTAACCCTAACCCTAATCTTAACACTAGGTCACGTGTGTGTATCGTGTCAGTGTGTGTGTTGTGTCAGTGTCAGTGTCTGTAACATGTGTGTGTCATGTCAGTGTCAGTGCCATGTGTGTCCTGTGAGACACACAGAGAGAGAGAGAGAGAGAGTGAGAGAGAGAGAGAGAGGGTTTACCCTAATACTAGATATGACTATAATTTGTATACGTACTGTATGACCCTAGGTTGACTGTGGATTTTCTCGTATAATTGCATATACTATATGACTCTGAGAATTGTGAGTTGACTGCCTTATGCACACTGACGTACTGGCTAGACATATGATAGTGAGTGGCTATCTAATTGTACATCAATTGAGATATGACACCCGTGCAGTTAGACGCACACTTGACCCTGTTAGTTGACTAGTGTTACCCCTAGCGTAGTCTCTGAGTTCAGTGTATTTATGATTGTGTGTTAGTGTAATGACTAATGCAATATTACTATTAAATAATGTCTATAGGACTGTTGGATTATTCAGACAAGACCTCGGAAACAAGACATTGGTATTTCCAGTAGAGGACCATAGTTGATTATATTCTCTGACAGTTTTTATTATGTTGATTATCTCTATGATTCTAGTTGTATAGCGTACATGATTCTGACACTATGTATACACGAGTTGTCATCATTGAGACCGATAAAGAGGAGTCATGATTGGAATCCATCATGCTAGCTGGGGACGGGGAGATATTAGTAGATTATGTGAGCACACTCAACTCTACATGAATCATAGCTCACCCATACCTCACGTCGGTGCAGCCTGACCATTACATGCCTCATAGCCTGTTATATATGATTAGCCTGACTATTGCTTGTATCATAGCTATCCGGATGGTTAGCCTGACCTTACATGAATCATATCTAGTCATACATAGCAAGCCTGATCAGTCCCAAGCCGATCACATGATATGCTGATGTTTCACATACTTAGCTAGATAATCTAGACATGTATCTCTAGTTTATTGATCTAGCATTTCCCTATGTTCTAGTTACTGTTCTAGCATTCACTTATATTCCAGTTCATTGTTCTAGCATGCACTTGTATTCTGTTCATTGCTAGTTGTACCATTGATGATGACATATGCTCTAGTATTTCTTATTTCTAGTATTTCATTATTCCAGTATTGTTTATTGCCAGTATTTATATCCATCTTGTATTTTTTTATACTGTATCATAGTTTTTGTCAATATATGTGGAACTGCTGTTAGTGCTTGTACTTCGCTCCAATTCTGACTGGATATTTTTTCTAGAGGATCTTGATGACTTCTGTCCTATACACTATGGACCAGGTATAGATGCAGACTACACACCAGAGATCTTAGAGGAGTCCATTCCATTAGAGGAGACACTACCTGTAGCTGTTTAGACAGCATTTATTTTATGCATTTGAGACTTATTTGAGTTTATGTCGAGACTTATGTTAAGTTTAAATTAAGACTGGTGGAGATTTTTATGTTGGACAGCTAGACTGTGGTTTATCTCTATTTTGAGACATTGTGTTTGACTATGTCATTTTTTCTTATCTTTTATCATGCCATTATATTCTTATAGCTATTATGATTGAGTATACATTATGAGCTGTTGAGAGATGTTTATTTCATTATACTCCTTATAGAGTTGATATCATTGACAGATTGTGAGTTATGTTTAGTATATTGAGACCTAGACAGCGTTCTACTGTCAATGCTGCGACGTAGGATGGACGTACCCGCGACTCATGCCCAAATTCCGGGTGCGGGTGGTGACACTATTATGTTGTTATATTTCATCATGATCAGTGTATACCATATTGTTCTTGTTTACCAGTTCTTCTACCATAGTTGACATTGTTCATTATTTTTCGTCTTGTATTATATTCTCTATTTTTGTTTATAGCCATTATCAATTAATTAGAAATAATATAGTGTTGTACTTCACTCCAATCCTGAGTGGATATATTTTTCAAATGAATGGTTAGAGAGGATGTGTCACACTTACTACAGACCAACAGATGGAGTGTCACTTGAGGATGTAGTGCCAGTTACTGAGGCCATTTAGATTTCCATACCTTGTAGTAGTTGTTCTATTTAGATTACGGATTATATTATTATTTTGAGATCTTATTTGTGTTTAGATTTGAGTTGGACATGTGATGTATTGAGACTTGTAATTCTTTTCTTTCTATTCCATATCGTGCTTACATCTTCCTTTAGTTTTATATATGATTGAGTATCAATTGGAGTTGAGATGGCATGGCAGTATTTTATATACATTGTGTGATATATTAGATAGTATAGAAGACCAAGGCAGTGTTCTACAGCCGATGCTGCGGCATAGGATTGACGTACCCACGTACTCGTGCCCCTATACCGGGTGCGGGTCATGATACATTTTTAGTGGCGGCCCATGCTGGTCAAGCTTTGCAAGTTGTGCTATATCGTGGTAGTGCAAGGACTTAGTTATACTACATCGAGCCTGCAATATAATAGGATATAGGACACTATGATGAGAGAGTATACTCAATCACAACTAGGAATTCCAAATCTGATTTAAAATCGCTACTTTTGATTTCATCTGAATAATTTGAATATTGTTGTCCTTCCTTGATAATATCTTATCTCGTGTCAAATTGATCTCTTTTGTTTCGATCTGTCATCAGGATGTCGTCGAAGACGCGTTCCCAGCGCTCAGGCGCAATGTCAGCGAGGTCAGTCACTTCATCGCCTATGAGGGCAGCACCATCAGACGCGGTTCTAGTAGCTATATTCCAGAGGTCGACTTCACCAATCCAGGTGGGCATTTCTGCAACTTTTGGAGGTGCTCCACCTCCGTTACAGAGGATAGCACCAGCAGTTGCAGGGGATCTTCCATTCCCACCACTCGCAGTCGATCAGAAGCAGATGTTCGCTCTCTTTCAGTCGATGACGGAGGCGCAGCAGCGACAATCAGAGGTCCTGTGATAGAGCATAAAAAATGCTCACCCGATCAAGCTCACGATAGTTGAGAGAGCTACCGCAGTCCAGCCACAGACGGTACCACCTCAGTTTATCCCTCAACAGCCGAGGCCAGGGACCATCATTGACTTCAAGAGGATGGGGCCTAAGGACTTTATGGGCACCGAGGGAATCTTGTACGCAGAAGACTGGATAGAGGACACTGAGAGAGACCTGCGATTGGTGCAGATTCCTGAGAGCTTGTAGGTAGAAGCGGCAGGTAGTATGATGTTCGACATTGCGCTGATATGGTTCAGGACAAACCCCAGGATATCAGTACCGGGAATTACTTGGGGAGATTTTCAAATAGAAGTTCTTCCCGGATGTGGCTCAGAGCAATTTGGAGAGTCAATTTCAGAACCTCGTCCAAGGGAACTTGACGTTGGATGAGTATGCGGCAGAGTATTGCCGATTAGGATAATTTGTTGATGGACAAAATCCTCGAGCCAGGGCTAGGAAGTTCAGGAAGGGACTGAACAATGAGATTAAGTCTCATACAAATGGAGATTGTACCACTACATTTGAGAAAATTCTGAGACATGCACAGCGGGCGGAGGATGATTTGGAGTTTGGCTCCAAGATGCCGAGAGACGTCGGAGGAGCGAGTAGTGGTGCGGGCCCATCGAAGCGCATCCACTTTCAGTAACCAAGAGTATATCAGCATCAACAGTATCTTGTGCCATTTAGGGCACCAGCTCAATAGATACAACAGTTTCAAAAGCCAGTTCACCAGGTACCGCAGCAGACTCAGAGGCAGACTCAGCAGACTTTTTCTTGTGCCTATTGTGGAAGGCATGGGCATGATTGGAAGAACTATCAGAAGAGGCTTAGACTATGGTTGTATTGTGGTTCCCCTGACCATCAGGTGAAGAAATATTCCAATAACTCGAATAGACCAGATCGCGGTCAAAGAGGTGGAGCTAGGCTACTAGTGGCACTGCAGACTGCTCAGCACCAGCATAGAGAGCCACCTCAGAAGGGTGGGGTATTTGCAATGGCAGTCGGAGAGGTTGGCACTTTAGGTGATAAGTTAGCTTGTTTTTGTCCTATTCTGTTCCTTTCCTTTCCATCTATTATTTGTGTGTTTAGCTAGTACCTTATAAACTGCTTGTGTTTTATTATATAGATAGTATACCCTGACAAAGACTGCAAAACGATGATGGACAGAGACCATAGTTAGTAATTTCTTTTAAATTGCATGTTGTATATTTTAGTTTAGACTGGAATTAAACTAGAAGGGTTTAGGATCATCTTTAATTTCGATGAGGAAAATTTTCTAAGGTAGGTAGGATTGTCACCCTCACTTTTTCAATTAAGGGTAGTTTGATAATTGCCATGGGTATTTTATTTTAGGATTTATTGTATTAAATATTATGCATATATAATTAATTGTTTGTTGTATTATTTATTGATTGATTAGATGTAGTATTTATTTTAGACTTGTGTAGTGGACCTAAACATTTAATTAGGTGCATGAACCCAACATTTCTGTTAGTTTAGATTGAACCCAATATTTAGGCCCATAGTTTAGGAGGATGAATTAATTAGTGAAACCATTAGACTAGAACCTTTCCTCCTTAATTAATTTTTTCATGAGAGTCCTCAAGGGATATTTTAGACTTTATATAGTAGCTTGAGAGATGGGGTAAGTGAGGCCTATATAAAGGGGATGAAAACTTTCTCTCTCTTTATTTTTCATTCCAAATCTAGATCTAGAATTTTCCTCAACCAAATTCCATTAAATTTCTACCAATTTTCACCCAAATTCCTTTACTATTCTTCATTGGAGGCTACTACAACAAGGATCTATAAGGAGGAAGCAAGGATCTAGAAGGAGGAGCAAGGATCTACAAGTTGGAGGCATTTTAGGAATGTTTTATTGGGAATCCATCTTTCAATAGGTACATTTTAGTTTTTTCTCTTTAATTAGGTTCTAAATTTGAGATTTAAATATGAGAAACCACCCCACATGCATAGGCTACTAATAGAAATTTGTTTTAGGTTCATAGGAGGCCTATGGAGGAAGTTATGTGTGTTTTTGTGTCAATTTTGGAGAAATTCTGAGATTGGCATATGTTGTGTTTGTTAATTGGTCAATTAGACCAAATTGACATATGTTTGATTGTTTGTGGCTAGTTTTGTATCCATAATCAGATACGTGTAGGCCGTATCCCAATAATTTGGAGATACAGGTTGATTTGGGGTTTTTTCCTCCGACACAGGGCTTTGTGCATGTCATATTTTGACATTGACACGTAATTGATTCTATTATAGTTCGTATATTTCATAATTAATATTCTAGACTTGATCGTGTCCTTTGGGATGCATTTGGTGGTGTGGTGGAGCCGTATCACAAGCGTATCATAGAATGAGTATGATACGGGTGCGGTGCACGCCACGTGTTTGTTTCATTGTCCCCATCTCTATGTGTGCTTGTGTATATATATATATGCATGATATATTATGTGATGTATATATGTATTTGAGTGTGTATTATATGATATAGTATATATGTGTATATATATAGCTAAGTATATCTATATCTAAGTTTAAGTGTATATGTATATCTATGTATGTATGTGATATCTATAGAGTATATATATATGTTTATGTGTTGTGTGTGAGTGTATATATATATGAGGGGTTTGATACATATATGTTGTATGAGCTATATAGAGTATATGTATCTATATGTATGTTTATATCTATCTATGTATATACGTGTATCTATATGTATTGATATATCTATGTGTGTTTATATATATATATATATATATAAGTGATTATGTTATCTATACATATATGTATATATGTAAGAGTGTATATATATGCATATGGAGATTGATATATATATATATATATAGAGATTGCTTATACATAGATTGGTATATATGTACGTATGTGTGTATGTGTGAGGGGCGAGGTAGCAGCGTCGCAGCAGCGAAGCGCTGTAGCGAGCAGTGCGCAGCAGCGTATCAGCAGCCAGCGCATGCAGTACAGCACAACAACTACTGTAGCGAACGCAGTACTGCAGCAGCAGCGAGGCAGCGCGACACAGCTCATCATAAGCGCCGCAGCAGCTGCAGCGTGTATCAGCGCATGCAGCGGCAGTAGCGCGTGTAGCGGCTGTCACTACCATATTTTCTAGGAAAGGATATTTTAGTAATTTTATATTTAATTAAATATTGTGCATGATAAATAATTATTTGTTGTATTATTTAATTGTTGTTAGATGTTAGTTATTTATTTTGGACTTGTGTTAGTGGACCTAACTAGTTTAATTTAGACTCATGGACCAACATAAATTAATTGGTTAGAATTTAGCCCATTTAGAAAGCTCATTTTTAAGGAGATGGATTAAATTAATTAAACCATTAGACTAGAAGCTTTCCGCCTTAATTATTTCTTCATGAGAGGCCCCAAGGGGTATATTGGACAATTCATAGTAGCTTGAGGATGGGGAAAGAGGGGCCGACCTATATAGAGAGGGGGAATAAATTTCTCTCCCCTCATTTCATTTAGAAATTAGATCTAGAATTTCCCTCAAACAAATTCCTTCATTCCCACTTCATTTTCCTACCAAATTTTATTCTAATTCCTTCCTAAATCACTATTGGAGGCTAGTGGAGGAAGGATCTAGAAGGAGGAAGTAAGGATTTACAAAGAGGAGCAAGGATCTACAAGTTGGAGGCTAATTCTATCATATTTGGAGGTTGCATTCGGAATCCATCTCCCAATAGGTACAATTCAGTTTTTCCCTTAAATTAGGTTCTAAATCTGAGATTTAACCATGGAAAATCAACCCATATGCATAGTCTACCCATAGGAATTGGTTTTGTGTTCATCGGAGGCCTATTGAGAAAGTTATGGTACTTTTTGTGTCAATTTTGGGGGAATTCTGAGATTAACATTTGTTGTGTGTGTTAATTGGTCCTATAGATCAATTTGGCATGTGCTTGTGTGTTTGGGGCTAGTGTCGTATCCACAATTGGGTACGTGTAGGTCGTATCCCAATAATTTGGTGATACATGTTGATTTGGGAGTTTTTCCTCCGACACGGGACTTTGTACATGTTATATTTTGACACGGACACGTAGATTTGTATTTGACTCTTCGTATTATTCATAAATAATATATGTGACTTGTTCGTGTCCTTCGGGGTACGTTTGGATGTGTGGTGGACTCGTGTCACATGCGTATCCTAGATCTAGTGGGATACGGTGTGATACTCTCTATGTGTTGTACAAATTATATGTAGATCTATTTCTTGTGTTCTTGGAGATATAATTGTATATATATATATATAGAGATATATATAATATGTTATATATAATTATGCTTCTTGTGTCTTAGATCTATGTATTTATTATGTATATTGTATGTAGCTATTCTTATATATGTGTATATAATTGTATATGGTAACATGTATAAATATGCATATGTAAATAAATATTTATGGTTTGTTATAATTATAATTATATAATGTGTGTTATATATGGTGAATGATTATATATATATATATATATATATATATATATATATATATATATATATATACATATTAATATGTATGTGTGTGTATGTTACTATGTGTTTTATGTACATAATACTATGTGAGGGTGTATTTATAATTATTAGTAGTAATTATGCATATGGTATATATATATATATATATATATATATATATATATATATATATATATATATATATATATATATATATATATATATATATATATATATGTATATATATATATATATATATTATGGGTTATATATACATAGGTTATTATATATATTGTATATATATATATATATATATATATATATATATATATATATATATATATATATATATATATATGCATCAGCGACAACAGCAAAGGCGACACAGCAGAGCGTCGCAACAACAACAACAAATGCCAATAGCAGCAGCAGCGGGAGCAACAACAACAACAAAAGCGTCACAATAGCAAACAACAGGGAAGCAGCAACAGTGACAGCGGTAGCAGGGAAGCAGTGACAGCAACTGTCGCTGAAATAGCAGCGTATCAGCAGCGTATCAGGAGCTTTAATGACAGTTTTTAGCGACAGTACAGAAAACTGTCACTAAAACAACTGTGTATCAATATCAAAAGCAGCCTTCAGCGACAGCGGACAGAGTCTTTAGCGACAGTTTGGCAATTTTATATTTTAGATTTTATATATATATATATATATATATATATGTATATGGTATTTAAAATATATATAAATATATTTATATGTGCTAAATAGTATTTAATATATACTCTATGTATAATAATTATTGTAGTATATGTACATATCTACGGGTAGATAGTATAACTAGTGTTTGGATATTACCTTGAGAAACGAAGGTAAGTACCAAGGTAATTGGGGATACCAAGGTATTGGGTTTGGGGTATTAAGATTATGTTTTATGTTGTGATACCTTGTTGGTTCAAAACCATGGTACCTATTTAATGTTTGTAATTAGGATTCTATATTATTAATAATTGTTTGACTTATATATTGATGTTTTACCTATGGAATTACGTATCCGGAGATACGGTATCATAATATTTAAGATATGGTTTTGTGACCTAGACTTTAGTATTTTGAACCAATATTTTTGTGTTAGACTTGTGCAACCTAAAAATGGATAGTTGACCATAGTTTGAATATAGTTAACCATAGTCGACTTAGAGTTGACTTAGTTGACTTTTGACTTAGAATTGGCTTGTTGACCTAGAAGTTGACTAGTTTAACTTATTTTCTTTCCGGAACCTTGTATTGATGTTGTACTCTATATCTAGGTCTTCGAGGCACCGTATCAGACATCGGTGAGACTATTCATTAGAATTCAGGCGAGTACATTCTCTGATAGTTTCTCATTTATGATATCCTCTATGTTCATTATATCTAGTGTAGATATCCATGTTCTCTTGATACTATAGTTACACTGATTGGTATATCCGAATCTCGTCATGAGATGTTATTCCTTGGTATATGGTGTATATGGTGCAAGTATTATTTCATTAGTTATCTTGTACATGTACAGACACTGATTCTCGGGAAGAGTCTCTATCTTCTTGGGGAATCTCGTGCCATAACATATCGTGGTTGGATCTATTATACCAGTCAATGGTGGGGAGTACTTTAGTGTAGATATGTGATAAATATCCCTATTGTATCAAGTACTTTTATTGAATATTGTTAATCATACACCGCACGTATGATTAGCCAGACCATATATATTGTATCATGTTTCCAAGCCGATCACATGTTAAATCTAGTACTCACACACTTAGTCATTAGTATTCTTGTTCATTGACATATTGATCATTATTGTATTTATTCTAGTATTTCCTTATAAGTATATATCTTATTGTATCTATTGTGCATCTTGTATATTAATATCTATTTACTTTTACATACTTTTTATCATTGATTAGAACTGCTGTTAGAGATGTACTCTGCTCCTTTTCTGACTGGATATATTTTTCACAGATGACACTGAGGAGTGGTACCCTACACATTATGGACCTCAGGATATTGTGGGTTTAGAGTCAGAGACCCTGACTCAAGAGTGACTTATCCCGACTGAGACAGATGACCCGGGTTTAGCACATTTTTAGTATTTTGTACTGGATTTGTCTCCAACTTATTTGTTAGCATTCTTTCAGACTCATTGATGTATTATTTTAGACTCATGAGTTGTATTGTGACTATTATATTCTTTATCTGATTCATGCTCATTTCCATCTTAGTTCTGTGATTGAGTATATGGTTATTATTGGTGGTTCATTATATTGCTAGATAGATTACCCAAACAGCATTCTAACGCCGATTCTACGGCGTAGGCTGGGCGTTGTTTTTGACTTGTACCCTTATACCGGGTACGGGTCGTGATACATTTTTAGTGGTGGCCCATGCAGGTCTAGTTTCGCAAGTTATGCGATGTTGTGGTAGTGCGAAGATTTAGTTGTACTACTGCGAGCCTACGATAGGATATAGGATATAGGCTATAGGCTGAGGATACTCAATCACATCTAGAAAAATTCTTTTGATTCAACTATTCTACTTTGATATTGATACTTGATCTCTTAAACTGTCCTTTCCTTGAGTTTCTTATATTATTTGCCATATTGATTCCATTCCAGCTTTAGCTTTATTTGATAGTGGTGTTTCCTATAGTTTTGTATCTGTTTTTTTTTTGCTCTGAAGTATGGTTTGGTAGCTGAGTCTTTGCTTAAGACTTGCAAGATCATGACCGGGGGAGGCATTATCCTGGTTAATGATATTTGCAAGGATCGAAGAGTTACTCTAGGAGGCCGGGAGTTGAGTGCGTGTCTACTTGTAATGCCACTTCTGAGCTACGACATTGTACTCGGGATAGATTGGTTGAGTAGGCACCGTGCTAGTATAGATTGTAGAGGAGATAGTGTTTTATTTGGTTCGCCAGGAGAGCCAGAGTTCGAGTTTGCTAGAGGAGCTGCACAGCCGGGAGAAGGCATTATTTATAGAGCTATGGTGGAAGACAAGGAGTTGCCACATCCGTTGATAGCAGAGTTCTTGGATGTTTTTCCTGAGGAATTGCCAGGGTTGCCGCCAGATCGAGATGTTGAATTCTCTATAGACTTGTTGCCAGGTGCAGAACCAATTTCAGAACATGTCTATTGAGTAAACAACAGCGAGCTGGTCGAGCTGAAGAAGCAGGTGGACGAATTGCAGGATAAGAGGTTTATCAGATCGAGTTCTTCACCGTGGGGAGCCCTGGTATTGTTTGTACCAAAGAAGGATGGATCGGTGCGCATGTGCATTGATTATAGGGCTTTGAATAATCTGACTATCAAGAATAAGTATCCTTTGCCACGGATTGATGATCTGTTCGATCAGTTGAGTAGTGCCAAGGTGTTTTCTAAGATAGATTTGAGATCAGGCTACCATCAGGTGAAGGTAAAGCCGGTGGACATACCGAAGACTGCTTTTAGAAATCGGTATGGTCGTTACGAGTTTATGGTGATGCCGTTTGGTTTGACTAATGCACCGATGGTATTTATGAACTTGATGAACAAGGTGTTCCATCAGTACCTTGACAAGTTCATGGTGGTGTTCATCGATGACATACTCATATACTCGAAGATACCGGAGGAGCGTGAGAAGCATTTGAGGATTATGTTGGATGTGCTGAGGAAGGAGAAGCTGTATGGGAAGTTGTCCAAATATGAGTTTTTCCTGGACAAGGTAGAATTCTTGGGGCATATTGTGATTGGTGATGGTATCTCGGTGGATCCGAAGAAGATCGCAACAGTGGAATCTTGGAAAACCCCGAGTTCGGTAGCAGAGATCAGGAGTTTCTTGGGATTGGCAGGCTACTACAGGAAGTTTGTGCAAGATTTTTCGAGGATTGCCGAGTCGATGACCAGACTCACCAGGAAAGATGTAGAGTTTATTTGGACAGAGGATTGCCAGGTTGCTTTTGAGGAATTGAAGAAGAGGTTGACGTCTGCCCCTATTTTGACGTTGCCATCAGGGTCTGGAGGTTTCAGTATTTATAGTGATGCATCGGGGAAAGGATTGGGTTGTGTTCTTCAGGAGAATGGGAAAGTGATTGCCTATGCATCCAGGAAATTGCGTCCTCATGAAAAGAACTATCCTACCAATGATTTGGAGTTGGCAGCAGTCATCTTCGCTCTGAAGTTGTGGAAACATTATTTGTACGAAGAGCATGTGGAGATCTTCACAGACCACAAAAGCTTGAAGTACGTTTTCACGCAGAAGGAGTTGAACATGAGGCAGCATCAGTGGTTGGAACTGATGAAGAATTTTGATATATCATTGTTGTATCATTCTGGAAAATCTAATATAATTGCCGATGCTTTGAGTAGGTATCCGGTAGCTATGTTCTTGACGCAGGATCGATATTTACTGGAGGACTTGAAGAGCTTGGGCATCGAGGTGATAGTTCCTGGTTGTGCTATACATATATGGGGATTGCAGATACATTCAGATTTGATGGGCAGGATCAAGGCAGCACAGTACGAGGATGTATCTCTGAGGAGCATCAGAGCTTAGGTGAGGGCAGGATTGGAGGATTATTTTACCATTGCTGAGGATGGATCTTTGAGGCATGGAGTTAGGTTGTATGTGCCTAGTGGGGAGCTGCGTGAGGAGATATTGCAGGAAGTGTATCGGTCTCAGTATTCCATGCATCCAGGTGCCAACAAGATGTATCAGGATATGCGAGAGAGTGTGTGGTGGTATGGCATGAAGAGAAAAGTGGCACAGTTTGTATCCAGATGCTTAGTGTGCCAGTAGGTGAAAGCCGAAAGGCAGAGGCCAGGAGGTTTACTTCAGCCATTACCCATTCCAGAGTGGAAGTGGGTGCACATTACTATAGATTTTGTGTCCGGACTTTTACGATCTCCAGGAGGGAAAGACGCAATTTGGGTCATCGTTGATAGGTTGACCAAGTAAGCCTACTTTTTGCCTTTCAATGTGGATTTGTCTACGGAGAAGCTGGCAGAGATGTATGTGAGGTGTCACGCCCCAAACTCCCGCAAGCCCAATTGTCCCCGCTGAACGTGAATCACCACGTTGCAGCTCTCCCGCGGGACAATCGTTCTCTTCGGGACGTGATGCCGTGCAAGCCTAAAGTGCGCTTGCACAAGGCCAAAGCTCTGATACAAGGGCAAGTAAGCTATTTGATACTGAAGCAGCGGCATACATATTTCAGAAAAGTAAAGAACACAATGGCACATAAAAAGCAAGCTCTTTTTATTGATAATCGAAAGTGTTACAAGCGGCACTTGGCCGAGGTTACAATTCGCTCAAGCACTCTTCTCTCGATTATAATAACACCGTTCCATACATTATGTCCCTCTATACAAAAGCAGCTCAAACTCGATACGGCTCAAGGCATCGACTCCAAATTTCTGGTTCCTTGGGATGAGGCACGGCTATCGCTTCCTCGGACGATCAAGCACCTGAGAACAAGCAAACTGTTGGTGGGTCAGCACTTTATACAAGTACTGGTGAGATAAACAACTGAACAGAAGCTACACCCCCTGAAACCCATACTAAGTAATCATGTGGCAAAACATTGCATTACTAGTGATCTTGCTAGTTTTACCTAGGTTCGTTTCATGCAGTTCTTAGCAGAGTCATATTACATCTTTTGAAACATAACTTTGAAACAGTTTTGCATATTCAAACTATAAGCATACGAATTGGGACAGTGCTCTATCGTGCAGTGTGCAGCATGTATTGTGCATCAAATCTAACTCTTAGGGGCAAAGCTTATCTAGCAGACTGATCATATCGAATTGAGGCAAACATATCAAGTGGACTATCATTCATTCAGAGTTAAAGGCAACACATCTATATGATTTCGGTCCCCGAGAAACTCAGGATTGGCAGCGGTAATCCAGCTATCCAATGACTCACATTCTGATACTATTAGCAGCTGTGACCGAGGTTCAGCTCTGCACTAATAGTCATTGTCTGACCGATGCAATGCATGAAGCACTAACATATAAGCTCTACGATGCAGACTAAATGAACAAAGCAGGCTTATGCATAAACTCATATTTCTTACCCCATAGCCGAACGGTTATCCCTGCAGTAGACACACAAGTTAGCCACATTTGCATATCCAAAACTTATGTATCAAAACACTGGTGCCAACAAACGATAGATATGCAAGAAGGTAAACCTAGCATGCGCCCTATCTATATGACGGTCCATGGGTTGCCCCATGATTAGCAGCAGTTGCCCAAGGTTCAGCTCTTCACTAGCACGCATGGATGTCGGCAGCTGTGACCCAAGGTTCAGCACTTCACCAACACACCCGAGTGCAAGCAGCTGTGACATCATGGGTTCTGCACAACACTAATAGACATATCGCCCCACTAGACCCTTGCGAGCCGTACACCTCAGGGCGATCCAAAAATCTCTTCCGGACCGAGCGGTTCCCAGTGCCCCAGGAACCGTTCGAGAGACAAGACCTTGTGCACAAGTTGTCCGAGACCAATACAATGACATAAACACATAGTGCAAGCAAAACAATGATCAAGCAAAACATATGCGGTCTTAGCGAAACACATCTTATCAAACGAAGCATATCTTTCACAGACGAAGCACACATTTCACATATCTAATAGCACACCCCACTAGACCCTTGCGAGCCGTATCCTCAGGGCGTACTATTAGTCACTTTGCTCACATATTCACTTAGCAGTTCGATAGCCAACAGACAAATGAAACATATATATATAGGCAAGCACGATTGATTCAAATCTAACATGCAAAAACTATCTCTTTTTAGCATATTCAAAGGGACATATTCGAACGATTCATTTACTTATATTTCTTAGCATAGCAGAGGTTCGTTCAATAGCTGTGTCGGTGTTTCTAAGCATGCAATAATTCTATCTTTCACTTAGCATAGAAATGGTTCTATTTTATTTCTGACAAGCATACACATTCTCTTAGTTAGGCAGCAGATTCGTTTCGATGACAAGCTATGTGAGTTCTCTTATTAGCATACTGAGTCGGTTCTACCATTCTCTTATGAAAACATTTCTTCTTAAGCAAACAAGCATTCAAAAACTCAGATTCATTATTAAGTCGTGCAAGAATCAGAGAATGCAGTTCTGCCCACTCACCTTGATTAATCGGTCGGGAACTCTCCGAGAAGACTTCCGTTCGAGCAAGCAAGACGATCTCACTTGTACATAGTGCCTACGCGGAGCGGGGCACTACATACTTACCCACCAATAAAGAGTTTCGTCCTCGAAACTCAAGGAGAAACTCACGAAAACACAGAGCAGCGATAGTCCTCATCCCTCACAATCCCAAATCAAAACTCAACAAATCCAGAAATCACAAATCACATCTCAAGCAATAAATCAAATCCAGAAAACTTTTGTGCACATCTTTGAGAATATCTATGGACTTATTGTATGGAACGTTCATTGCAACACAATCACAACTCAGAGTCGGAGGCAACGGAATGGGCAAAGAATCGAGTTGCTATGATACCATTATGTCACGCCCCAAACTCCCGCAAGCCCAATTGTCCCCGCTGAACGTGAATCACCATGTTGCAGCTCTCCCGTGGGACAATCGTTCTCTTCGGGACGTGATGCCGTACAAGCCTAAAGTGCACTTGCACAAGGCCAAAGCTCTGATACAAGGGCAAGTAAGCTATTTGATACTGAAGCAGCGGCATACATATTTCAGAAAAGTAAAGAACACAATGGCACATGAAAAGCAAGCTCTTTTTATTGATAATCGAAAGTGTTACAAGCGGCACTTGGCCGAGGTTATAATTCGCTCAAGCACTCTTCTCTCGATTACAATAACACCGTTCCATACATTATGTCCCTCTTTACAAAAGCAGCTCAAACTCGATACGGCTCAAGGCATCGACTCCAGATTTCCGGTTCCTTGGGATGAGGCACGGCTATCGCTTCCTCGGACGATCAAGCACCTGAGAACAAGCAAACTGTTGGTGGGTCAGCACTTTATGCAAGTACTGGTGAGATAAACAACTGAACAGAAGCTACACCCCCTGAAACCCACACTAAGTAATCATGTGGCAAAATATTGCATTACTAGTGATCTTGCTAGTTTTACCTAGGTTCGTTTCATGCAGTTCTTAGCAGAATCATATTACATCTTTTGAAACATAACTTTGAAACATATTTGCATATTCAAACTATAAGCATACAAATTGGGACAGTGCTCTATCGTGCAGTGTGCAGCATGTATTGTGCATCAAATCTAACTCTTAGGGGCAAAGCTTATCTAGCAGACTGATCATATCGAATTGAGGCAAACATATCAAGTGAAATATAATTCATTCACAGTTAAAGGCAACACATCTATATGATTTCGGTCCCCGAGAAACTCAGGATTGGCAGCGGTAATCCAGCTATCCAATGACTCACATTCTGATACTATTAGCAGCTGTGACCGAGGTTCAGCTCTGCACTAATAGTCATTGTCTGACCGATGCAATGCATGAAGCACTAACATATAAGCTCTACGATGCAGACTAAATGAACAAAGCAGGCTTATGCATAAACTCATATTTCTTACCCCATAGCCGAACGGTTATCCCTGCAGTAGACACACAAGTTAGCCACATTTGTATATCCAAAACTTATGTATCAAAACACTGGTGCCAACAAACGATAGATATGCAAGAAGGTAAACCTAGCATGCGCCCTATCTATATGACGGTCCATGGGTTGCCCCATGATTAGCAGCAGTTGCCCAAGGTTCAGCTCTTCACTAGCACGCATGGGTGTCGGCAGCTGTGACCCAAGGTTCAGCACTTCACCAACACACCCGAGTGCAAGCAGCTGTGACATCATGGGTTCTGCACAACACTAATAGACATATCGCCCCACTAGACCCTTGCGAGCAGTACACCTCAGGGCGATCCAAAAATCTCTTCCGGACCGAGCGGTTCCCAGTGCCCCAGGAACCGTTCGAGAGACAAGACCTTGTGCACAAGTTGTCCGAGACCAATGCAATGACATAAACACATAGTGCAAGCAAAACAATGATCAAGCAAAACATATACGGTCTTAGCGAAACACATCTTATCAAACGAAGCATATCTTTCACAGACGAAGCACACATTTCACATATCTAATAGCACACCCCACTAGACCCTTGCGAGCCGTATCCTCAGGGCGTACTATTAGTCACTTTGCTCACATATTCACTTAGCAGTTCGAAAGCCAACAGACAAACGAAACATATATATATAGGCAAGCACGATTGATTCAAATCTAACATGCAAAAACTATCTCTTTTTAGCATATTCAAAGGGACATATTCGAACGATTCATTTACTTATCTTTCTTAGCATAGCAGAGGTTCGTTCAATAGCTGTGTCGGTGTTTCTAAGCATGCAATAATTCTATCTTTCACTTAGCATAGCAATGGTTCTATTTTATTTCTGACAAGCATACACATTCTCTTAGTTAGGCAGCAGATTCGTTTCGATGACAAGCTATGTGAGTTCTCTTATTAGCATACTGAGTCGGTTCTACCATTCTCTTATGAAAATATTTCTTCTTAAGCAAACAAGCATTCAAAAACTCAGATTCATTATTAAGTCGTGCAAGAATCAGAGAATGCAGTTCTGCCCACTCACCTTGATTAATCGGTCGGGAACTCTCCGAGAAGACTTCCGTTCGAGCAAGCAAGACGATCTCACTTGTACATAGTGCCTACGCGGAGCGGGGCACTACATACTTACCCACCAATAAAGAGTTTCGTCCTCGAAACTCAAGGAGAAACTCACGAAAACACAGAGCAGCGATAGTCCTCATCCCTCACCATCCCAAATCAAAACTCAACAAATCCAGAAATCACAAATCACATCTCAAGCAATAAATCAAATCCAGAAAACTTTTGTGCACATCTTTGAGAATATCTATGGACTTATTGTATGGAACGTTCATTGCAACACAATCACAACTCAGAGTCGGAGGCAACGGAATGGGCAAAGAATCGAGTTGCTATGATACCATTATGTCACGCCCCAAACTCCCGCAAGCCCAATTGTCCCCGCTGAACGTGAATCACCATGTTGCAGCTCTCCCGTGGGACAATCGTTCTCTTCGGGACGTAATGCCGTACAAGCCTAAAGTGCACTTGCACAAGGCCAAAGCTCTGATACAAGGGCAAGTAAGCTATTTGATACTGAAGCAGCGGCATACATATTTCAGAAAAGTAAAGAACACAATGGCACATGAAAAGCAAGCTCTTTTTATTGATAATCGAAAGTGTTACAAGCGGCACTTGGCCGAGGTTACAATTCGCTCAAGCACTCTTCTCTCGATTACAATAACACCGTTCCATACATTATGTCCCTCTTTACAAAAGCAGCTCAAACTCGATACGGCTCAAGGCATCGACTCCAGATTTCCGGTTCCTTGGGATGAGGCACGGCTATCGCTTCCTCGGACGATCAAGCACCTGAGAACAAGCAAACTGTTGGTGGGTCAGCACTTTATGCAAGTACTGGTGAGATAAACAACTGAACAGAAGCTACACCCCCTGAAACCCACACTAAGTAATCATGTGGCAAAATATTGCATTACTAGTGATCTTGCTAGTTTTACCTAGGTTCGTTTCATGCAGTTCTTAGCAGAGTCATATTACATCTTTTGAAACATAACTTTGAAACATATTTGCATATTCAAACTATAAGCATACAAATTGGGACAGTGCTCTATCGTGCAGTGTGCAGCATGTATTGTGCATCAAATCTAACTCTTAGGGGCAAAGCTTATCTAGCAGACTGATCATATCGAATTGAGGCAAACATATCAAGTGGACTATCATTCATTCAGAGTTAAAGGCAACACATCTATATGATTTCGGTCCCCGAGAAACTCAGGATTGGCAGCGGTAATCCAGCTATCCAATGACTCACATTCTGATACTATTAGCAGCTGTGACCGAGGTTCAGCTCTGCACTAATAGTCATTGTCTGACCGATGCAATGCATGAAGCACTAACATATAAGCTCTACGATGCAGACTAAATGAACAAAGCAGGCTTATGCATAAACTCATATTTCTTACCCCATAGTCGAACGGTTATCCCTGCAGTAGACACACAAGTTAGCCACATTTGTATATCCAAAACTTATGTATCAAAACACTGGTGCCAACAAACGATAGATATGCAAGAAGGTAAACCTAGCATGCGCCCTATCTATATGACGGTCCATGGGTTGCCCCATGATTAGCAGCAGTTGCCCAAGGTTCAGCTCTTCACTAGCACGCATGGGTGTCGGCAGCTGTGACCCAAGGTTCAGCACTTCACCAACACACCCGAGTGCAAGCAGCTGTGACATCATGGGTTCTGCACAACACTAATAGACATATCGCCCCACTAGACCCTTGCGAGCCGTACACCTCAGGGCGATCCAAAAATCTCTTCCGGACCGAGCGGTTCCCAGTGCCCCAGGAACCGTTCGAGAGACAAGACCTTGTGCACAAGTTGTCCGAGACCAATGCAATGACATAAACACATAGTGCAAGCAAAACAATGATCAAGCAAAACATATGCGGTCTTAGCGAAACACATCTTATCAAACGAAGCATATCTTTCACAGACGAAGCACACATTTCACATATCTAATAGCACACCCCACTAGACCCTTGCGAGCCGTATCCTCAGGGCGTACTATTAGTCACTTTGCTCACATATTTACTTAGCAGTTCGAAAGCCAACAGACAAACGAAACATATATATATAGGCAAGCACGATTGATTCAAATCTAACATGCAAAAACTATCTCTTTTTAGCATATTCAAAGGGACATATTCGAACGATTCATTTACTTATCTTTCTTAGCATAGCAGAGGTTCGTTCAATAGCTGTGTCGGTGTTTCTAAGCATGCAATAATTCTATCTTTCACTTAGCATAGCAATGGTTCTATTTTATTTCTGACAAGCATACACATTCTCTTAGTTAGGCAGCAGATTCGTTTCGATGACAAGCTATGTGAGTTCTCTTATTAGCATACTGAGTCGGTTCTACCATTCTCTTATGAAAATATTTCTTCTTAAGCAAACAAGCATTCAAAAACTCAGATTCATTATTAAGTCGTGCAAGAATCAGAGAATGCAGTTCTGCCCACTCACCTTGATTAATCGGTCGGGAACTCTCCGAGAAGACTTCCGTTCGAGCAAGCAAGATGATCTCACTTGTACATAGTGCCTACGCGGAGCGGGGCACTACATACTTACCTACCAATAAAGAGTTTCGTCCTCGAAACTCAAGGAGAAACTCACGAAAACACAGAGCAGCGATAGTCCTCATCCCTCACCATCCCAAATCAAAACTCAGCAAATCCAGAAATCACAAATCACATCTCAAGCAATAAATCAAATCCAGAAAACTTTTGTGCACATCTTTGAGAATATCTATGGACTTATTGTATGGAACGTTCATTGCAACACAATCACAACTCAGAGTCGGAGGCAACGGAATGGGCAAAGAATCGAGTTGCTCTGATACCATTATGTCACGCCCCAAACTCCCGCAAGCCCAATTGTCCCAGCTGAACGTGAATCACCACGTTGCAGCTCTCCCGCGGGACAATCGTTCTCTTCGGGACGTGATGCCGTACAAGCCTAAAGTGCGCTTGCACAAGGCCAAAGCTCTGATACAAGGGCAAGTAAGCTATTTGATACTGAAGCAGCGGCATACATATTTCAGAAAAGTAAAGAACACAATGGCACATGAAAAGCAAGCTCTTTTTATTGATAATCGAAAGTGTTACAAGCGGCACTTGGCCGAGGTTACAATTCGCTCAAGCACTCTTCTCTCGATTACAATAACACCGTTCCATACATTATGTCCCTCTATACAAAAGCAGATCAAACTCGATACGGCTCAAGGCATCGACTCCAGATTTCCGGTTCCTTGGGATGAGGCACGGCTATCGCTTCCTCGGACGATCAAGCACCTGAGAACAAGCAAACTGTTGGTGGGTCAGCACTTTATGCAAGTACTGGTGAGATAAACAACTGAACAGAAGCTACACCCCCTGAAACCCACACTAAGTAATCATGTGGCAAAACATTGCATTACTAGTGATCTTGCTAGTTTTACCTAGGTTCGTTTCATGCAGTTCTTAGCAGAGTCATATTACATCTTTTGAAACATAACTTTGAAACAGTTTTGCATATTCAAACTATAAGCATACGAATTGGGACAGTGCTCTATCGTGCAGTGTGCAGCATGTATTGTGCATCAAATCTAACTCTTAGGGGCAAAGCTTATCTAGCAGACTGATCATATCGAATTGAGGCAAACATATCAAGTGGACTATCATTCATTCAGAGTTAAAGGCAACACATCTATATGATTTTGGTCCCCGAGAAACTCAGAATTGGCAGCGGTAATCCAGCTATCCAATGACTCACATTCTGATACTATTAGCAGCTGTGACCGAGGTTCAGCTCTGCACTAATAGTCATTGTCTGACCGATGCAATGCATGAAGCACTAACATATAAGCTCTACGATGCAGACTAAATGAACAAAGCAGGCTTATGCATAAACTCATATTTCTTACCCCATAGCCGAACGGTTATCCCTGCAGTAGACACACAAGTTAGCCACATTTGCATATCCAAAACTTATGTATCAAAACACTGGTGCCAACAAACGATAGATATGCAAGAAGGTAAACCTAGCATGCGCCCTATCTATATGAGGGTCCATGGGTTGCCCCATGATTAGCAGTAGTTGCCCAAGGTTTAGCTCTTCACTAGCACGCATGGGTGTCGGCAGTTGTGACCCAAGGTTCAGCACTTCACCAACACACCCGAGTGCAAGCAGCTGTGACATCATGGGTTCTGCACAACACTAATAGACATATCGCCCCACTAGACCCTTGCGAGCCGTACACCTCAGCGCGATCCAAAAATCTCTTCCGGACCGAGCGGTTCCCAGTGCCCCAGGAACCGTTCGAGAGACAAGACCTTGTGCACAAGTTGTCCGAGACCAATGCAATGACATAAACACATAGTGCAAGCAAAAAATTGATCAAGCAAAACATATGCGGTCTTAGCGAAACACATCTTATCAAACGAAGCATATCTTTCACAGACGAAGCACACATTTCACATATCTAATAGCACACCCCACTAGACCCTTGCGAGCCGTATCCTCAGGGCGTACTATTAGTCACTTTGCTCACATATTCACTTATTAGTTCGATAGCCAACAGACAAACGAAACATATATATAGGCAAGCACGATTGATTCAAATCTAACATGCAAAAACTATCTCTTTTTAGCATATTCAAAGGGACATATTCGAACGATTCATTTACTTATCTTTCTTAGCATAGCAGAGGTTCGTTCAATAGCTGTGTCGGTGTTTCTAAGCATGCAATAATTCTATCTTTCACTTAGCATAGCAATGGTTCTATTTCATTTCTGACAAGCATACACATTCTCTTAGTTAGGCAGCAGATTCGTTTCGATAACAAGCTATGTGAGTTCTCTTATTAGCATACTGAGTCGGTTCTACCATTCTCTTATGAAAACATTTCTTCTTAAGCAAACAAGCATTCAAAAACTCAGATTCATTATTAAGTCGTGCAAGAATCAGAGAATGCAGTTCTGCCCACTCACCTTGATTAATCGGTCGGGAACTCTCCGAGAAGACTTCCGTTCGAGCAAGCAAGACGATCTCACTTGTACATAGTGCCTACGCGGAGCGGGGCACTACATGAGGCAGATCGTCAGGATACATGGAGTTTCCATCAGCATAGTCTCGGATCGGGATAGTCGTTTCACTTCTCATTTCTGGCGGAGTTTGCAGGAGAGCTTGGGCACTCAGCTCAAGTTCAGTACTGCATATTATCCCCAGACAGATGGGCAGTCAGAGAGGACTATTCAGACTCTCGAGGATATGTTGCACACTTCTGTACTAGATTTTGGGGGTTCTTGGGAGGACCATCTCCATTTGGTAGAGTTTGCTTATAACAACAGCTACCAGGCTAGTATAGAGATGTCACCTTTTGAAGCTCTGTACTGTCGGAGGTGTCGTACTCCCTTGTCTTGGGATGATGTTGGAGAGAGAGTTCTGCTTGGGCCAGAGATGGTTGTAGATGCAGCAAAGATGGTTCAGTTGATCAGAGACAGACTTCGTGTGGTGCAGGACAGACAGCGGCATTGGGTCGATAGCCACCGGAGACCTTTGGAGTTCGAGGTATAATTTATAATTTGTTTTGTGCTTGTTATTGGTTGTTTGTTATAGATTAAGTTCTTAAGGTGGTGTTTTCATCTAGGTGAGTGGTTTGGTGTTTCTGAGGATTTCTTCGACACGAGGCACGATTCGCTTCGGTGGAGGCAGGAAGCTTAGTCCATGATTCATCGAACCTTTTACTATTCTAAAGAGGGTCGGTACAGTTGCTTATAGGCTAGACTTGCCACCTACATTAGAGGGAGTGCACAACATGTTTTTTGTATCGCAGTTGAGACGATACGTGGCAGATCCTAGTCATGTATTGGATCACTCGGAGATAGAGGTGGGCCCTGCTCTTAGCTATCCAGAGCAGTCAGTTGAGATTCTGGATCGGAGAGAGAAGGTGCTGAGGAACCAGACTATTCCTTTGGTACGTGTCGTATGGAGGCATCACTCTCCGGGAGAGTCTACCTGGGAGAGAGAGGATAAAATGCGAGGGCATTATCCATATGTGTTTGTGCCTTGAGGTATGTTATTTTCTGGTTATGTTCTGTTCATTGTTATGTTCTTTCATAGTTAGTTATATTCTTTAGTTCTGTTCTTTTGTGATGATTTGGGGGTAGTTTTTATTTTTGAATTTCGAGGATGAAATTATTTTTAGGAGGGTAGACTTGTCACTACCAAATTTTCTAGGAAAGGGTATTTTAGTAATTTTATATTTAATTAAATATTGTGCATGATAAATAATTATTTGTTGTATTATTTAATTATTGTTAGATGTTATTTATTTATTTTGGATTTATTTTAGTGAACCTAACTAGTTTAGTTTAGACTCATGGACCAACATGAATTAATTGGTTAGAATTTAGCCCATTTAGAAAGCCCATTGTTAAGGAGATGGATTAAATTAATTAAACCATTAGACTAGAAGCTTTCCTCCTTAATTATTTCTTCATGAGAGGCCCCAAGGGATATATTGGATAATTCATAGTAGCTTGAGAAAGGGGAAAGAGGGGCCGGCCTATATAAAGAGGGGGAATAAATTTCTCTCTCCTTCTTTCATTTGGAAATTAGATCTAGAATTTTCCTCAACCAAATTCCTTCATTCCCACTTCATTTTCCTACCAAATTTTATTCCAATTCCTTCCCAAATCAGCATTGGAGGCTAGTGGAGCAAGGATCTAGAAGGAGGAAGCAAGGATCTACAAAGAGAAGCAATGATCTACAAGTTGGAGGCCAATTTTATCATAGTTGGAGGTTGCATTGGGAATTCATCTCCCAATAGGTACAATTCAGTTTTCCCCCTTAAAATAGGTTCTAAATCTGATATTTAACCATGAAAAATCAACCCATATGCATAGGCTATCCATAGGAATTGGTTTTGTGTTCATAGGAGGCCTACTGAGAAAGTTATGGTACTTTTTGTGTCAATTTTAGGAGAATTCCTAGATTGACATTTGTTGTGTGTGTCAATTGGTCCCATAGATCAATTTGGCATGTGCTTGTATGTTTGGGGCTAGTAGTGTATCCACAATTGGGTACATGTAGGTCGTATCCCAACAATTTGGTGATACGTGTTGATTTGGGAGTTTTTCCTCCGACACGGGACTTTGTACATGTCATATTTTGACACGGACACGTAGATTTGTATTTGACTCTTTCTATTATTCATAAATAATATATGTGACTTGTTCGTGTCCTTCGGGGTATGTTTGGATGTGTGGTGGACTCGTGTCACATGCGTATCCTAGATCTAGTAGGATACGGTGTGATACTCTCCAGGTGTTGTACAAATTATATGTAGATCTATTTATTGTATTCTTGGAGATGTAATTATATATATATATATATATATATATATATAATATGGTATATATAATCATTCTTCTTGTGTCTTAGATCTATGTATTTATTATGTATATTGTATGTAGCTATTCTTATATATGTATATATAATTGTACATGGTAGCATGTATAAATATGCATATGTAAATAAATATTTATGGGTTGTTATAATTATAATTATAATTATATAATGTGTGTTATATATGGTGAATGATTATATGTACGTATATATATATATATATATATATATATATATATATATATATATATATATATATATATATATATATATATATATATATATATATATATATGTGTGTGTGTGTGTGTTTTATGTACATAATACTATGTGAGGGTGTATGTATAATTATTAGTAGTATATATATATATATATATATATATATATATATATATATATATATATATATATATATATATATATATATATATATATATATATATATATACATAGGTTATTAGATATATTGTATAGATATATAAATATATGCATCAGCAACCGCAGCAAAGGCGACATAGCAGAGCGTCGCAACAACAGCTGCAAATGCCAATAGCAGCAGCAGCGGGAGCAACAACAATAGCAAAAGCGCCAAAATAGCAAACTGCAGGGAAGCAACAGCAGCGGCAGCAGGGAAGCAGTGACAGCAGCCAACGACAGTTTTAGGAAACTGTCGCTGAAACAGCAGCGTATCACCAGCGTATCAGGAGCTTTAGTGACAGTTTTTAGCGACAGTGCAAAAAACTATCTCTAAAACAGCAGTTTATCAATAACAACAGCAGCCTTCAGCGACAGCGGGCAGAGTCTTTAGCTACAGTTTGGCAGTTTTATATTTTAGATATTATATATATATATATATATGTATATGGTATTTGAAATATATATTAATATATTTATATGTGCTGAATAGTATTTAATATATACTCTATGTATAATAATTATTGTAGTATATGTATATATCTACGGGTAGATAGTATAAATAGTGTTTGGGTATTACCTTGGGAAACCAAGGTTAGTACCAAGGTAATTGGGGATACCAAGGTATTGGGTTTGGGGTATTAAGATTATGTTTTATGTTGTGATAGCAAGTTAGTTCAAAACCAAGGTACCTATTTAATGTTTGTAATTAGGATTCTATATTATTAATAATTGTTTGACTTATATATTGATGTTTTACCTATTGAATTACGTATCCGGAGATACGGTATCTTAATATTTAAGATATGGTTTTGTGACCTAGACTTTAGTATTTTGAACCAATATTTTTGGGTTAGACTTGTGCAACCTAGAAATGGATAGTTGACCATAGTTTGAATATAGTTGACCATAGTTGACTTAGAGTTGACTTAGTTGACTTTTGACTTAGAATTGGCTTGTTGACCTAGAAGTTGACTAGTTTAACTTATTTTCTTTTCGGAACCTTGTATTGATTTTGTACTCTATATCTAGTTCTTCGAGGCACAGTATCAGACATCGGTGAGACTATTCATTGGACTTTCGGCGAGTACATTCTCTGATAGTTTCTCATTTATGATATCCTCTATGTTCATTATAACTAGTATAGATATCCATGTTCTCTTGACACTATCGTTACACTGATTGGTATATCCGGATCTCGTCATGAGATGTTATTCCTTGGTATATGGTGTATATGGTGCAAGTATTATTTCATTGGTTATCTTGTACATGTACAGACACTGATTCTCGGGAAGAGTCGCTATCTTCTTGGGGAATCTCGTGCTATAGCATACCGTGGTTGGATCTATTATACTAGTAGAGGGTGGGTAGTACTTTAGTGTAGATATGTGATCAATACCCTTATTATATCAAGTACTGTTATTGAATAGTGTTAATCATACACTGTACATATGATTAGCCAGGCCATATATATTGTATCATGTTCCCAAGCTGATCATATGTTAATGCTAGTACTCACACACTTAGTCATTAGTATTCTTGTTCATTGACATATTGATCATTATTGTATTTATTCTAGTATTTCCTTATAAGTATATATCTCATTGTATCTATTGTGCATCTTGTATATTCACATCTATTTACTGTTACATAGTTTTTATTATTAATTAGAACTTATGTAAGAGATGTACTCTGCTTCTTTCCTGACAGAATATATTTTTCCCAGATGACACTGTAAATCCCCTCACCCAAAATTAGGCCTACTTGGCTTAGATAGTGAGACTAGGGCTAGTTTGAATCCAATTAGAAATAGAACACGATATTTTATTTAATTTTACGATATTTAAATCACTTAGCGCACCTTACCGTTGCTTCGATAATCGGACCACTATACTAGCCATTGTCTTCCTATAAATTTTACATCCATGTCCTAGACGTGCCCGCCTTCTATTCTGACCTCTGTGTAACTTATAATTATCTCTCTTGTGCAACATTTTAGTCTCATAAAAATCGTCGCGGACATTATTTCTTAATTCCAAATAATTTTAACTTTGTGTCCTTGTGCGTTCCAATCGAAATTGGAGACACAATCTTGACCCGTTTCGTGCAACCCAAATTATGATAATATTTTACTCTGAGCCCCCTATGTCCATGACACTTGTGTCCCACCTAATTTTATCCCCATGTACTTCTAATTAATTCAAGAACACCTTGCGCATTAATTTTAATTAATTTAATCAAATTTCTATCTTTGTGCAATTTTCTAATTGGTGGGCACTTTTACGTAAAAGTGCGTTGAGGTGTCCATACCATTGGACACAATACATGCAGAAACCTATTTTTCCTTCATAGGAATTTTTCCCATAATTTTTGGAATGTGCAACGCACAACATCGTCCCCTCATTTAACCCTATCCTTGCATTTTAAATAATACAAATTATAGCCCTCCAAACATCCCCATGTGAGGCCAAGGCCCAACCCCAAGAGGATGTTGACCAAACCCACCTTCCTAGGTCAACAAAAATCCAAAATCTACATGTATAAATAATCCTTTTTCCTATTTTTATTCACAAACCCAAAACCCATCCCTAAAACCAATACTTATCCCCTATTCCCTGTTCACCATCCCCAACCTCCCGTTCATCAACTCATCCCCTTCCCCCGCCGGAGCCCACACCGGAGACCCGCCGGAGTCGCCGACAGCAGCACCACTGTCCCGCTGCTCTACACCACCATTTCCTGTCCTCCTCCTCGACGGAGCATCACTTGCACCGAACCGACGATCACCTCCCATCGTCATCGTCCCCGTACCACCACCATGGAGTCCTCCATCATCCCCGAACAACTCAAAGGCGAGACTTCCAATACTGGCCACCTTCTTCCTCCTCTTCTCTGGACTGTCCTCCACGTCCACGAATTCCTCCACAACCCGACCAGAGCAGCACCCAACGCTGCAATCTCCCCTCCTCATCGACTTCCTCCTTCCACCGTTCCCCGCTCGCCTACAACGGCTACACCCCGCCATTATCCTCCGTTCCCGACATCCCTCGACTCTACCGTCGACCTCCCCTCCTTCGACTCGCCTGAGACTCCGCCTTCGCTTGAGTCGATCTCCTCCAACTCCTTCTCCGGTTCATCACAATTAAAAGCCCGAGCCTCCTTTTCTTCCCTCCTCTGCCTGACCTCGACCTAGATCTGCCCTGACCTCCTCCTCTCCCTGCTCAACCTCCTCCTCCTTGGCTGGACCCCCTGGCCGGAATAGTAATACCATCCTCATCATCACCCCATCATCATCATCACCATTGTCGTCATCGTCGATCCTCGTGCCCGTGCACGCTAACCCAGAGGTTCGAACCTGTCCATCTTCTCATTTTTATGTGTGCTTGTGTATGCTATTAGTATTGCTTTATGATAGTTAGTTGATTCAGCCGACGTCGGTAAACCCAATGACTTGTACGCGTACACATACGCGTATTATAATTAAATTGATATATATATATATAAATATATGGATGTATTATATAAGTAATTATATTCTAGTAATAATTATGATTGTATGTGTATTTATTCTGTATGCCCCTAGGTAGTTATGGATATCCCATATTACGTTTGACCAAGTGACCCTAACAACATAATTAGTTGACTGCCTTGTGTACATTAACGAACTGGCTTAGACAAATGCTAGTTGACTGTCTGATTTTGATACAACATTTAATATAGGACACCCGCGTAATTAAATATATAATTTACCTTATTATTTGACCAGTGCCACCCCTAGTGTACCCTCTGAGCCCAGTGTCATTAAGGTTGTGTGTGTGCTAGTGTAATGGCTGATGTGTATTGTGTTATATTATATGTATATAGGACTATTAGATTGATCTGCGCGACTTCTGGAGCAGGTTATTGATACTAAGCAGCTTTCTTGCCAGGCAAGGATACCTTGCCATTGTACTGTTATTCATATTCAATATGTTGCATGCATCTTTATTTCCGTTATTTTGTTCATGTATTTTAACTGCTATATAAACTGCACGTCCAAGGAAACTTGGTTGCAACGACGGTGTCGTCGTGATCTATTTTTATTATGTATATATATTGACCTTGTTTATGAGACCGCCCCATTATTATGAAGCATCATTAGGTTCATTGGCCATGACACAGCTGTTACATGAGTGTGAGTCTCATATAGATCACGGACTTGCGTGACAAGTCTGGCCTCCTGTACGTATGGGCCGTGCGTTAGGGATAACTGCTGATAGAAACTTTGCATGCTAGAGGACTTAGCGATTATTTATAGTCCATGGACATAGACTATTATAGTACGGTGGTCCAATCCTTGTCCTTGTTTGGTTGCAGGGTTGGACTATTGTACTAAAGATAGGCTATGAACCAAATTGTGTGATGGATGTGACATGCTTAGAGCATGGGGTGGGGAGAACAACAAGTAAGGCATTTGGGCTCCTTTGTACTTTCCTTGTGTAACCCGTACGCTCCGCCGGAGATGCGCGGTCATGATGACCACTATATATTATATATTATCAGGCAGCCTCTGCCGTTCAAAAGATGACATGCTTTGTAGGCCCCTGGATCTCCAAGAGAACCATGCCAATCCTATTTTAGCCAGATAGCCCATTTGTTGGAAAGTTGTTCTCAAACTGCATTCACTTAGACGGTTAGACGACCCATTGGATGTTTATTTTAGTACTTTATTGGCATGCTTCTATGTATCTTGTTATGTCCCTCTGAGGACCTGGTCCCTTTTCAGGTGTAGATGTTCATGAGTATTCACAGGAGCGCAGATCCGGACTGGTTACTTATATTTTTGAGGAGGTCTTCTCTTCGAGCCTCATGATTGTTAGTGATGTACTTATATTGTATTATCTTTTATATTCTAGTTGGTAGTGGATTTGTTTTCATCCGACTATCATTTTAGATACTTTATATTGAGATCTACTTTCATAGATATTGGTTATTTCTTTATATTTGATTTTCTGTGGATGGGATTTAGATTATTCCCTGTGACTTGTGATAGATTTATATCATTTGTGGATTTGATATTCATATTACAACGTACGTATGGGTTTAGGTTTCCATATATTGGAGTTGCCATATCCATGCGGCTGGCATGCTTACGTGTCCTAGTCCTACGTAATTTGGGACTGGGGCATGACATGTTTTTGTGGTAGCCCATTCAGGCCGAGAGCATATTGTCTCGGTTACGTTACTGTACCGAGCAAGCCTGCAAATATGATTAAGAGTATAGGATCGCATCCACAATTGACTATAACTCATCTTACTTCCAATCTATTCTATTTGAATAAAAGCATCCTGCTTGATTCATGTGTTTCCCTAATAGTTCCTTGAGTATAGCCTCTCCTAGAATATAGGAATCCCTGTTGTTAGGATGATAATTAGGGTAATATTTCTACTAAGGATACAACTAGGATATTGACACATCACTAAGTTTAGACTACCTAATGAACCCTAACATCCCTTACTACCTAGTGAAACCTAGCATCCCTTATCTATAGATTGGTTTACCATTATCTCTTGATACAATTATGAAAGACTTGAGAGTAGTATAGACACTACTAGGGTTAGTTATAAATTTGACCATATTGTTTGACCTTAGTATTGAGGAACCAATAAAATCCAAGATTGAACATTAGGACTAAACCTAACTTTCATAGTGAGATAACATTAGAACTATAAATTTAGATCATTGTCTTGATATTAGCAGAACAGTACCTTAGGAAGCCAAGAGGAAAGAATATAACACTTTCTTTGATCATACCTCGAACACAGATATTAGCATACCATATTTCCTTAGTGAACCATGATCTTATCAAGAGTATCCCTATTTAATTTCACACCTTGTTCCTCTAAAACCTTAGCGCTCGCGATTTGTGCGACGACTAGTTTTTCTTTTCTTCATCTTTTAATTTGTACCACCTAACCCTTATGATTGTAGGCCAAATGAATTCTTTTATGATAGGATATATAGTTTGCTAGAATTAGAGTTGTAATCTTGAATTTAAAATTATGTGCTTAGTAGAACTTGATAGTTGAGTATTCCTTTAGATTATAATTTTATTGTTATCCTTTAGTTTTAAATCACGTGATTTGAACCCCTACCTCGATACAAGTTATATTCTAATTCACTTGACAGCCAGTAACTTCTCCATTCTTAATATTAATACTTTGTTCTATAAGCACTATGACTAAGACTTAAGATGACCATTACCTATATGATGCAATAGGATGCCCTAATAAGTACAAAGATCTTTTCCGCATATACCCCAATAAGAGTTTAAACTTCATTTACATGGACAAGGTTATTTTGTAGAATCTCCTTTAAGACAGTTACAATACTAGTTATACCTCTAAGTTGGATAGTATACCTCACAACCTAGTATCACATAGTTCTTTTGACCATTAATAAAGTGTAACTGAATGACATTAACTGTATACTAGCATAAGACGATAGTGTCTATCAAGACTGTAGAACTTAG
The DNA here is from genome assembly GCA_036927795.1 of Iris macrosiphon. Lineage (NCBI taxonomy): Eukaryota > Viridiplantae > Streptophyta > Magnoliopsida > Asparagales > Iridaceae > Iris > Iris macrosiphon. Next base: position 2,548,687 of record JAYESA010000022.1, read on the forward strand.
AGGCCCATACCCCTATTTGGTCGACTAGCGACTTCGACAAAGAGTTAGTATGACAACTGTAGAGATTGTAGAGTCTTATCTTCTTTGTGAACTTGAATTATTATGTACCTTCTTTTATCATAATCCAGCGTATTTATATTTGCTGTAGTACCTTGACTTATGCTGCTATTATAGCCTAGTTTTGCAAGATTATTTCTTTATCGAGCTTGTTTATGACATATGTATTATTGGGGGGCCCACACTAATACATTGTCTAAATCAGAATCGGTGTATTAAGGTCTAGCTAACCTTAGTGCGCTTGGTTCGCTCTTCGCATGATTACTTTATGTGGATTGAGATATATAGTTGACTAGTAGACGAATATACTTGCCCTCTAGATATGTTAGAGCATATCATATCAAGTACATAACTGTACTGATGTGAGCATCTGAATAGAAATTTACTAAAAATAGGATTCCAATCCACACCTGCCTTGACAATTCCTATTTGAATTCTTTAAACGTCTTGATCCCCATACTTCTATTCTATTACCTTTCCCTTGAACTCTTTATTATTGTTTCCGTCTTCCCTTATTTCGGAAAGACGAACGCTCGTGCTGGGTATAAGTTGATATATTGATAGTATTAGATATACCCCATAGGCTAATCACATGACTTGGTGACTCTCTTTTATAATTGAGTAAGGGCATAACATATATGATATATTTGTGTGTTAGAAACTTTTGAGGAATTGAATAACATGATTAAATAATTTGAGGTATAAGTTTTCGTAAATGTATAGCCTTATGTGATAGATGGGTAAACTCTAAGTTGGGTAGAAATTGTATTGTTAAACTTGAGGCAAATTCTTTTAGATTGTGATCAAGTGAGATTAGATAGACAAACCCTACCCTATTTTAATTTCGAGGACGAAATTATTTTAAGTTGGGTAGATTGTAAACCCCCTCACCCAAAATTAGGCCTACTTGGCTTAGATAGTAAGACTAGGGCTAGTTTGAATTCAATTAGAAATAGAACACGGTATTTTATTTAATTTTACGATATTTAAATTACTAAGCGCACCTTACCGTTGCTTCTATAATCGGAGCACTACACTAGCCATTACCTTCCTACAAATTTCATATCCATGTCCTAGACGTGCCCGCCTTCTATTCTGACCTCGGTATAACTTATAATTATGCTCTCTTGTGCTACATTTTAGTCGCACAAGAATTATCGCGGACGTTATTTCTTAATTCCAAATAATTTCAACTTTGTGTCCTTGTACGTTCCAATCGAAATTGGCGACACAATCTTGACCCGTTTCGTGCAACCCAAATTATGATAATATTTTACTCTGAGCCCCCTATGTCCATGACACTTGTGTCCCACCTAATTTTATCCCCATGTACTTCTAATTAATTCAAGAACACCTTGCGCATTAATTTTAATTAATTTAATCAAATTTCCATCTTTGTGCAATTTTCTAATTGTTGGACACTTTTACGCAAAAGTGCGTTGAGGTGTCCATACCATTGGACACAATACATGCAGAAACCTATTTTCCCTTCATAGGAATTTTTTCCATAATTTTCGTAATGTGCAACACGCAACATCGCCCCCTCATTTAACCCTATCCTTGCATTTTAAATAATGCAAATTATAGCCCTCCAAACATCCCCATGTGAGGCCAAGGCCCAACCCCAAGAGGATGTTGACCAAACCCACCTTCCTAGGTCAACAAAAACATAAAATCTACATGTATAAATAATCCTTTTTTCTATATTTATTCACAAACCTAAAACCCATCCCTAAAACCAATACCTATCCCCTATTCCCTGTTCACCATCCCCAACCTCCCGTTCATCAACTCATTCCCTTCCCCCGCCGGAGCCTACGCCGGAGTCGTCGAAAGCATCACCACCGTCCCGTTGCTCTACACCACCATTTCTTGTCCTCCTCCTCGACGGAGCATCACCTGCACCGAATCGACGATCACCTCCCATCGTCATAGTCCCCGCACCATCACCGTCAAGTCCTCCATCGTCCTCAGCCATCTCGACGGCGAGACTTCCCACACCGACCACCTTCTTCCTCCTCTTCTTCGGCCTGTCCTCCACGTCCACGACTTCCTCCACAACCCGATCGAAGCAGCACCGAACGCAGCCATCTCCCTCCTCCTTGACTTCCTCCTTCCACCGTTCCCCGCTCGCCTACAGTGGCTATACCCTGCCGTTCTCCTCCGTTCCCGACATCCCTCAATGCCACCGTCGACCTCCCCTCCTTCGACTCGCCTGAGACTCCGACTCCGTCTGAGTCGATCTCCTCCACCTCCTTCTCCGGTTCATCACCACTGCCAGCCTGAGCCTCCTCTTCTTCCCTCCTCCGCCTGACCTTGACGCAGCTCTGCCCTGACCTCCTCCTCTTCCTGCTCAACCTCCTCCTCCTTGGCCAGATCCTCTGGCCGGAACAGTAACACCATCCTCATCATTACCCTATCATCATCATCACCATCGTCGTCATCGTCGATCCTCGTGCCCGTGCACGCTAACCCCAAGGTTAGAACGTGTCCCTCTTCTTATTTTTATATGTGCTTGTGTATGCTATTAGTATTGCTTTATGATAGTTAGTTGATTCAGCCCGAGTCGGTAAACCCAATGACTTGTACGCGTACACGTACGCTTATTATAATTAAATTGATATATATATATATATATATATATATATATATGGATGTATTATATAAGTAATTATATGCTAGTAATAATTATGATTGTATGTGTATTTATTCTGTATGCCCCTAGGTAATTATGGATATCCCATATTACGTTTGACCAAGTGACCCTAACAACATGATTAGTTGACTACCTTGTGTACATTAACGAACTGGCTTAGACACATGCTAGTTGACTGTCTGATTTTGATATAATATTTAATATAGGACACCCGCATAATTAAACGTGCAATTTACCTTGTTAGTTGACCAGTGCCACCCCTAGTGTACCCTTTGAGCCCACTGTCATTAAGGTTGTGTGTGTGCTAGTGTAATGGCTGATGTGTATTGTGTTATATTATATGTATATAAGACTATTGGATTGATCTGCGTGACTTCTGGAGCAGGTTATTGATACTACACAGCTTTCTTGCCAGGCAAGTATACCTTGCCATTGTACTGTTATTCATATTCCATATGTTTCATGCATCTTTATTTTCGTTATTTAGTTCATGTATTTTAACTGCTATATAAACAGTACGTCCAAGAAAACTTGGGTGCAACGACGGTGTCGTCGTGATCTGTTTTTATTATGTATATGTATTGACCTTGTTTATGAGACCGCCCCATTATCATGAAGCATCATTAGGTTCATTGGTCATAATACAGCTGTTACACGAGTGTGAGTCTCATATAGATCACGGACTTGCGTGACAGGTCTGGCCTCCTGTACGTATGGGCCGTGCGTACATGCTAGAGGACTTAGCAGTTATTAGTAGTCCATGCACATAGACTATTGTAGTACGGTGGTCCAATCCTTGTCCTTGTTTTGTTGCAGGGTTGGACTATTATACTAAAGATAGGCTATGAACCAAATCGTGTCATGGATGTGACATGCTTAGAGCATGGGGTGGGGAGAACAACAAGTAAGGCATTTGGGCTCCTTTGCATTTTCCTTGTGTAACCCGTACGCTCCGCCGGAGATGCACGGTCATGATGACCACTATATATTATATATTATCAGGCGGCCTCTGTCGTTCAAAAGACGACATGCTTTGTAGGCCCCTGGATCTCCAAGAGAACCATGCCAATCCTATTTTAGCCCGATAGCCCACTTGTTGGAAAGTTGTTCTCAAACTGCGTTCACTTAGATGGTTAGGCGACCCATTGGATGTTTATTTCAGTACTTTATTGGCATGCTTCTATGTATCTTGTTATGTCCCTTTGAGGACCTAGTCCTTTTCCAGGTGTAGATGTTCATGAGTATTCGCAGGAGCACAGATCCGGACTGGTTACTTATATTTTTGAGGAGGTCTTCTCTTCGAGCCTCGTGATTGTTATTGATGTACTTATATTGTATTTGCTTTTATATTCTAGTTGGTAGTGGATTTGTTTCCATCCGACTATCATCTTAGATACTTTATATTAAGATCTACTTTCATAGATATTGGTTATTTATTTATATTTGATTTTCTGTGGATGGGATTTAGATTATGTCCTGTGACTTGTGATAGATTTATACCACTTGTGGATTTGATATTCATATTACAGCGTACGTATGGGTTTTGGTCTCCATATATTGAAGATGCCATATCCATGCGGCTGGCATGCTTACGTGTCCTAGTCCTACGTAATTTGGGACTGGGGTATGACAGACACTAAGGAGTGGTACCCTACACATTATGGACCTCAGGATGTTGTGGGTTTAGAGTCGGAGACCCTGACTCAGGAGGGACTTATCCTGACTGAGACTGATGACCCGGGTTTAGTACCTTCTTAGTATTTTGTACTGGATTTGTCTCAAGCTTATTTGTTATCATTCTTTTAGACTCATTGATGTATTATTTTAGACTCATGAGTTGTATTGTGACTATTATATTCTTTATCTGATTCGTGCTCATTTCTATCTTAGTTCTGTGATTGTGTATATGGTTATTATTGGTGGTTCATTATATTGCTAGATAGATTACCCAGAAAGTGTTCTACCGCCGATTCTGCGGCGTAGGCTGGGCATTGTTTCCGACTTGTACCCTTACACCGGGTGCGGGTCGTGACAACGGCAACAGCGAGCCTGCTGTGAGTGCGTAGCGCAGCAGCAGCCGCGTGCGCAGTAGCAGTGCACCACAGTGCGAGCACAATGCGTGCATGCAGCAGCTACAACATCGTGCAAGTAGCATGTACGTAGCGCAACAGCGGGTATCAATACTGCAAGCCGAGTCAGCAGCAGTGCAGTTTCAGTGTGTTCAGTTTGTTTGTATTAAGGTTAGTTAGTAGCTTGGTATTATAGTTAGTTATATACCTATTAGTCTATATATATATATATATATATATATATATATATATATATATATATATATATATATATATATATATATATATATATATACTTGGTAGATATGTAGTATGTTAGTATATACTATATGTATCTATGTTGTATGTAGGTATTTGTAGTAAGTTATTATGTAGGTATATGTATTAGTATGTATTATATGTTAGTAGTTAATAGTTTTAATAGTTTAGTTATGTTAGTATAGTTTAATATATGGGGGTTAGCTATATATATTAGCTATATGTATTAGGATTTGAATTACCTTGGGATACCAAGGTAATGTCAAGGTATTGAGGGATACTCGAGGTATTAGGTAATGGGTTGGTTTAGTCTAGTTGGTTACTATAGTAGTTAGTTATATATGTTTGATTATGTAGATAGTTAGATATGTAAACTAGTATATATATGTTATGATTGATAGTTAGTAGTTGAGAAATATGTTAGTTTAGTTTGTGTAGTGATTAGTATATAGTTACTTATATATATGTATCTATATATTAGTAGATTATATATGTATTGTAATTAGTATATAAGTATTGCTTTGATATATATATTATAGTACTATGTATAGAAGACCAAGACATCGTTCTACCGCTGATGCTGTGGCGTAGGTTGGACGTACCCACATACTCGTGCCCCTATACCGGGTGCGGGTCATGACAATATACACACAAATCATCATACATACATATATATATATATATATATATATATATATATATATATATATATATATATATATATATATATATATATATATATATATATAAACACAATATCAGTATACATATATATATACATAACTATATAATTATAATACTCTAATATCTATCAACAAGTATATTAAAATGCAAGGAAACAAACACGTGGAGTGCATCGCACCCGTATCAAACTAGATCTATGATACGCTTGCGATACGAGTCCACCACACCACCAAACGTACCCCAAAGAATAGGAGCAAATCTAAAATAATAATTATAAACAATACGAAGAGCTAATTATACATCTACGTGTCAGTGTCAAAATATGACATGCTCAAACCTCCATGTCGAAAGAAAACCCTCAAATTAACCCGTATCTCCAAATTGTTGGGATACGGCCAACACGTATCCAATTGTGGATACGACACTAGCCACACACAATCAAACTCATGTAAATTTGCTCTAATTGACCAATTGACAAATACAAGATGTGTCAATCTCGAAATTCTCCCCAAATGGACACAAAATAACATATGACTTTCTCCATAGGCCTCCTATGAACCTAATTCTAATTTCTACGGGTAGCCTTAGCATATGGGGTAGTTCTTAATAATTAAAATATGGGATGGTTCTTAATAATTGAAACACAGATTTATAGTCTAATTAAAGGAGAAAAACTGAATTATACTTATTAGTAGATGAATTTTCAATGAAACCTCTAATTTGAGTGAAAATATCGTTCAACTTGTAGATCTTTACTCCTCTTTTTAGATCCTTACTTCCTTCTTATAGATCCCTGCTCTAATAGCCTCCAATGATAATTTGGGAAGGAATTGGAAAGAAATTTGGGTGGAATTTGGTGTGGGAATGAAAAAATTTGGAAAAAAAAATTCTAGATCTAGATTTGAAAATAAAAATAAAGAGAGAGAAATTCTCCCTCCCTATTTACATGGACGACCACTTAACCCCCTCCCCAAGATACTATATAAAGTCTAAAATACCCCTTGTGACCTCTCATGAAAAAATAATTAAGGAGGAAAAGTTCTAGTCTATTGGGTTTAACTTAATTAATCATCCTCAAAATGAATGTAATTCTAATTGGGCTCAATTCTAACTAGATTTAAATGTTGGTCCATGGATCTAATCTAAACTAGTTAGCTCCACAAATATAAGTCCAAAATAATAAACTAACATCTAAAAATAAATAAATAATACAATAAATAAATATACAACATGCACAATATTTAATTAATTATGAAATGACCAAAATACCCTTTCCTAGAAAATATGGTAGTGACAATAGGAATCCTCAGGTCGAGCCATATTCTAGCAAAGGCTAGATGAGCCATGAATCGCTGCGTAGCATATAGTAGTATGCACCGGTCCCTCGGAAGGCTACAGTGCTAAGATCGTATAGAACACATAGTATAATATAATAATCGAATATTGCCATCCACTAATGAGGATTTAAACAATATCCATGGGGGCCAGCCTTCACTCCCCATATGATTGAGGGTGGCTAGTTAAGCACGATCTCGGGATTCCGTCCCTTCCAATGCTCTACATATTTTAGTTGCCTAATTAACCCTATGGTTAGTTGGAATCATATGGCGTGGTCGCTTGTTATTCCCCTTACATGTCATACCATAGTTCGGGCACGCTAGATACGAATCTACTAGTTACTTGCTAGTTAGATTTTGATTCACCCCAGCGTAATGCAACAATCAACACAAGTCATAGCCACGTTTGGTTATTAACCAATTATCATGTCCATGCTGGAGTAATTATATTATATCACATATCATATAACACGTAGGTATACCTCAGTGTAAAACATATAACATAATTATGTAGGAACACTTAGCACGTAGGAACACATAGTAGGTAGTAAGTGTATCAGCACGGATGCCAATAGTCGAGTTAAGTCACAAATCATTGGTAAATCACATGAGTTATAGCACATAGCAACACATGGGTTGAGTCAGGCACATAGGTAGTCATAGTCACTTAGCCGCATAGTCTATTTCTACTTATAGTCGGGTTAAGAATATAGTCAGGTATATATTTATAATCATTTATAACACACATAGAATCACAAAATCCAATAAAACATCCAACTAAGCAAAATAATAAAATATGCACATGAGCATAAGAACCAGGGATGCATGTGATCAATGTCGCATAGGTCAAGGCCGTATAGAGGTCGGTGCCGCATAGGGGTCAGGCCGCATAAGTCAAGGCAAAGTTCACTCCTTGCGACAAGTGCCGAGTGACGTGCATTAAATGCGTGTCAATGAAGTGACTGAAGTGATGGATATGACAAGCTATAAAGTGTGTCAGAGAAAAGATAAAATCATAGAAAATATGCAAGGACAAAGCAGAGTTATGCGGCAAAAGATTGCTCATAGTGGTAATGCCACATAAGTCTGCTTGCCGCATAGATGTCTCTTAGGCTTAGTGGATTTTCTCATTCGTTTATCAAGTGAAACTTAAGGAGTTATGTCACTTTGGACTTTTCAAACACTAATCTTCAGGACACTTTGTGTAATAATTAGTCATGCATCCAACAAGATGGATACATGTTGGAAGGTATATGCGACATAGAGCTTATGAGGCATAGTACTTAGGTCGCATAGCACTCTCTGTAGAATATGGTACTAGCCGTATTAGTACTTCGTCTTCTCCAGACAGCAAGTTCAGCTTTGGCGGAAAAGCTCCAAAAATCAAAAATTATTTTTTCCATTAAAACATTATTTTAACTCCAAATCAAGTGAACCAAAAGCCAAAATGTCTGAAATGGAATGTTCAATCACCCACAAAAACTAGTTTTCTAAAATACCATATTTTAATACATTAAAACCAAGTAAAACTTTTGGAACCCATGAAAAAATCTTTAACTAAAATGCAGATCTACTAAACTCCATCCATCAAAACTGAAAATTCTAAGTATTAAAAGTGCTTAGAATCATAATGTACATATATTAGACTAATAAAATACAAGGGAAAAACAAGAATTAAAATCTAGAGTTTCTCCATGTCATGCAAGGTGTACTTGCCTAGAAACGAATGAAAGAGGAGGAAATGAAGAATGAGGGAAGAGAGAGAAAGAAGTAAGCTTATATAGCTGGGTTGAGGTTTGGACCATAGGTTATCTCATGACTAAACCAACACTATTAAACCAAGAGTCAAGTGAACCAAAAAATTGGTCTAGTCTCCATGACATGCAACCTAATTAACCATGCAAATAAGAAATAATATAAGCAAAAAAACAAATATATTCCAAATACGTATATTAGAAACGGGGAGTGACAGTATCCTAGATTAGTACACACTAAGTATTTGTTTAAATGTATAGTGTATGTGTGTGTGTGTTATATACTAGTGTTAATATGAGTGCTTATGAGCATATGAGGGTGTGTATACATGATTGTGTCTGTACACCTATGTGTTGGTGAGTGTGCTATAATTGTGGAGTGGTGTATCAGATGTGGGAGGATCTGGGAGGAGTGTGTGTGTCTATGTTGGGTGTTGAGTGAGGTAATACCTTAACTTGAGCTTATGGCACAAGTTCGGATATTAGGAAGGGAGAGAGTGATCGAGAGGCAAGAAACAAGCTTAGCATTAGACTGCAAGTTATGGAAAAAGGGTGTGATAAGGAGTTGTGGACCGAACATTTGGTAGGAGCAGTAGAGGTACTCAGGTTAGGGGTTGCAGTGAGGAGTGTTGACAATGGGTCAACAAGGTGTAGATGAGTTTAGGTGTATCTTGAAGAGGGTATCAATGGTGAGGGTTGATAGGATATCAGTGATGCATGGGTATTGATAACAGTGAGGGATAGAGTAAGTTAGTTATGTCGAGTGCAAGTGTGTATCAAGGTTTATGTATCATGTCATAATGGGATTAATTGCATTGAGGGGTAACTATTTTGTATCATATATATTGATATATATATTTATATTATAGATGTTATATATGTATATACATCTAGTGTGTAGGCTTTTGTTGCTTTGGTGTGTTAGTTGATGTATTAGTGATGCATTATGAGTGGGTGAGTATCAGTTAATGAAAAGCAAGGGGGGATCTAGTTCAATATATGGGTTGCGGAGACCTGGGTATTTTCAGTTCAGTTAGGACCTGGGCAGTGAGTGGTAGATGCTCAGCATGTGTATCAGATTCTGCACAGTATATAGTTAGGGTTTGGAGAGACTATGGTCGGGCAACTACAGTACACTAAGGAAATTGTAGTGTGTACCACAGTACAAAAGTTGTATTTGTAACGACCCATTCCGCATTAATCCGGATAGCTGATTCAAATGGCACAAGTACAATGACCCGACCCGCTTTGCTTAGCGAGAAAACTTGCTTGAGGCAAAAGATTTCAGACTTGGACCTTCAGGTGTTCAGACTTTAACTTTCAAAGGATGAACCTGTCTTTGCAAAGGATTTCAGGCTCGGAGTATCGCCTGACTGAGGTGAATCATCGCTAAGGTGGGTGGCTACGATGAACCTGTCTTTGCTTAGCCTGCACACGTAAAATATGGTTGATACATGCTAGTCGCTAGACGAATCACCCTTGCATGCTAATAAAGAATACAAACACATCTAGCTAAGGAAATAATCCCATCTTATATCTTTTGCATAGAACATGGAAGTAGATCGGTTGAACAAAATGGTATGCTTGCTTTATAGTTCTTATAATTTTACCTTGTAGTGTTAATTTTGTTCCTTATATGTTCTTTCAAGTATATTACTTCATATGTCTCAAAATGATCATCACATAAATATTGCCTCGATATAGAAGAACAACACAGATCATGGTTCACTTACCTGTGGAAAGAAGACTATCAAAATAGTTGTTCCAAGACAAATAATAGAAACATGGAAAGTCTTCCGGATCGTTGGGTCACCAAGACAACTCCCAAAATAGGAGCTGCAATAAGTAGTGAAACGTCAGCATAAATGGTGCATCGAATGGAACACATCAGATCATGAAATCTCTGAACGAGTAAATGCATTCGCACTATGTCAAGTAGCTATGTTCATACAAAGGCCTTAAAATATTGCATATAATAAAAGCTTAGTGTTGATGGTCAATGGTCATGGAGAACTTGTGCACAGGCATATGGTTCCTGCGGACGGTACGCTGGTCGCACCAGGGATGATCCGAACCGGTCAGGAACATTCAGATAGTTATTTTATTTAGACGGGAAGACGTGTAGCAGGGCTCGCTACCTGCATTGCATTCCATTCCCGTGTTGAGACTATAACTTGTCCATGGCAGTTCGTCAGGTCGTAAGACCAAGTATGTATCATTAGTATATTTCATACGTGGTGACAACCCGCATAAGGGATCATAGGAACTTGTGGCAAGTAATGGATGTACGGCACACTATGCGTGCAGATCGTTAATTGGACCAAGTAATCTGAAGCTTGAAACACATTTAAGTAGTCTGAGTATAACATGCCTATACAAGTATAACATGCCAGTATAAAATAAGTATAAGACATCTGAGTAATCTGCACAACCTGAGTCACAAAGTAATATGAGTATCGTAAATTGTGTACATCGTGCACCTGATTTAAAAATACTCTCGTAGCATACATGTGTTCGTTATACGATCTTGAGATTTATATATATCTATATAAATGCTTAGATTAACTTGGTTTTATACTTAGACAGGGAAGGACAAATGGTAAGTTGGTAAGTATCGTCGTGTTTCTTGTATATCGCATGGCGCACTGCCACACGAGTTAGGCTTTGAATCTCATGCCATAAAATTGATCCTAAGGCAAGACTTGAAAGATAACTTAATAGTTGGTGCACGGAACTAATATAACGTGTTGGATTTGTTGAGCGGGCGAGAAGCCTCCCCACCAGTGCATTCATGTACTGATAATCTACCAGATTGCTTGCAGGGTGCGGGAGAACCTCGTTCGGTGCGGAATGTCCCCTCGTGCGCGCTAAGGCGTAGAGTTCGCTCTGGAGCCTTGGAGTATTTTGTCCGGAACTGAAATACATATACAGGACATAATATTGGAACATCGCCTATTTATCATCCTATGTTGTAAGCCGCTTGGCATACCTTTATCGTTTGAGAGAGAGAGAGATCTTGAGTGACTTGTAATCTCGGCCTTGTAACCTTATTCATTATCAATTAAGAGAGCTTGTTTATGTATTTATACTTGTATTTATTCTATGTTTTTGCTATATTGACTTGGTGAACTAGTTATCAATGGTCGTTCCGATATTTGCCTTGCGCGGTCACAACTCCAGGTTCGTGCGGCATCACGTCCAAATTGTAATAATCGTCCTACGGGAGCACTGATTCGGTGATTCGCGCCTAACGGGGACCACCGATTCCTGTGGGAGATCGGGGCGTGACATATTGGTATCAGAGCATGGCTTTACGTCCTTGGACTTCTTATCGATTCTCTCAGTTTTGAAAGCTCGTTTGTGGATTATGTTACAGACGCTCTCTCTCAATATTCTAACGGGATATTCCATACAATAAGTCTAAATATTTTTGAAAGTTTATATAAATGATATGATTGCTTGTACGAAATTGTGAAGCGATGGCCTTTGTGCCAACCTGAGTCAGACTTTGTGGGAATAGTCTCGTGTTAGAATCTGCAAGTTATATGTGAACCCGAATACCTATACATGAACACCAAGCGGGTTAGTGTACGAGAGAGAATATCGTTCGGACAGTTAGCTATGCACACAGCCTTTCAGCTAAATTATATTGAGTATCATACAATAAGACCCTGGGGTGCAAGCTAGTTGCGAACGAGATTTGGGTATCGTTCAAATAAGAATAAAGTTGGACTTAGAATGGAAATTGATAGAGACGTTATCGAAATACAGCTAAGGAAAATAATGGGAATCGTATTTGAATTTTGATTTAGACGATTATTCGTAGCGATAAGTTGTGATTCAAAATATAGCTTGTATGAATGACTATCAGCAGGATATATATGAGACTAAGATTTATCAAGTGATGCTTAGGTACCGTACTGGAGTTCTAAGGAACAAATTGGATATACAAGTGAATGATGTCAACATGATTCCGGAGTTAATAGAATGACTCAATTTTTTGAGTGGTGTATTCGATAGTCTCCGGATCAAGTAAGCGAATTGAGAATAAAAATAAGCTATAAAGATTCATAGAGTATAGCTCGAACCCTGAGTGGTATATTGGTCGTCTTAGAAATGTTCGTACGAATCGTGGATTTTGGAGTATTAAACGAGTCTAGCAGCAAGCGACGAGATCGTGTAAAGCCTTAGTATAAATAATGCATAGCAAGTAAGCAAATTCGAAAGAATCATGCAGGATTTAATTCGAACAAATTAGAATGAGTTGAACAAGGGATAAGGCTTACATAGGATAGGAATAAACAGTACTTGGAATTGATATCTTGGTCGGGAAAAACTTAGCTGATCCTATGAGTGATTTTGAATTGAATCAAACGAATTGAAACTTGAGTTGAGATAGAATAATCAGGGATACGATCGGAGTTAGTGCAATTGGAATATGGCGCAAACGAATGATGGCGCACATAAAAAATTTAGATTTGAGTAGGATATCACTCGATAGAGTTCGGTTTGAGTACGAAAGCTACGGTTTTGAATTTGGGAGACTTTATATCATATCAATGGTTGAAAGATAGCATGGATTATTGTAAGTTAGCAAATTTGTGATTTGATGATTGAGAAAGGCGATAATGGACTTAATCTTGAATTTGAACAAACGATCTTGAGTCAATTTAAAGGTAACACTCGACATCAGGCCTAGACGAGATCGATTATTCTGCGGGACCGCTGGCGTGGAGATCTTACGTCCGACGGGGATGATCAAACTCGTAGGAAAATAATCAAAGATTTTACAAATAAACTCGATAAAATAGAATGTATCGAAAGTGAATAGACTTGGATTTGGAATTTTAACTTAGTTGTTTGAGGAATACTAGAAGTAGACTACAAATGATCAAACGGTAACATTAAAGTTGGATGATTTTGCTAGACGAATTATGATCATGGCATGAACGAACATTACTTGGTGAATAAATATATATAACTTGGATGGAGCAAAGTAAAATGATAAGGTGTCTCGATCGTTTTGATGATAACCATATGGTTCGACGTTCTTGTCTTGTACGAGCGTAACTCTATGCTCGTACATGCGTCACACCCGGATTGGAACGGTTATCCCGCGGGAGTATTGGCGTGGTGATCTCACGTCCAACAGGGATGATTGAACTTGCGAGAGACCGAAGCATGGTAATTAAAGGATCATCTTGACTTGTGGTTCAGCATGATAAGATGAGTTTCAGGATACAAATGAATCAAAGTGTTTTGAGGAGGAGTTAGTCTAGAACGTGAAGTAAGATATGCTGGATAGTTTCATGAACAGATACGTAGATCGTATTGGACAACTTAGAGTTTATTATTTATATCGATAATTTAGAATGTGATAGTGACTTGGTGGTCCAGGCTTAGAAAAGAATGGATAGGTAGATTCTATCAAACGTAATGGAGGAGATAGACTATGCAAATCGATGGGTTTAACCTGCGACATGGATATATCATAGATTTGATGGAATGAACGTATTAATATGGATAGAATAATCTGTGCTGGATGTTTAGAAATTTGAGTAAAATAAGCTTGGGTAGAATACCCCGTATGAAAGAATAATGGTTTGACCTTAGAAATTTGGGGTAAGTATCATGCAACAAATTTGCACGAAAAGAATCGTGAACTTGTAATATACCTATGACCTTATGAGCTGACCTAGTGAATAGGCAGACGATCCTATGCCGAGTGAAAGATTGTGTGACCGACTTTAGAGTATTGCTTGAACAAGCCATATAACTGGGTAGCAAGACTTAGAGTTAGGCTTGGGTCGATAAATGTACGCAATATTTAAACGTGAATGAAATAGATAATAAGACTTGGATGCTAGTCGGTTGATCGGATAGATCGTGCATAACGGTAGTGCAATACTTTGTTTGAGTGAGATTGGAAATGACTTAGATTTTTATTGACCCCGTTGGAGGTATCATTGTGATTCGTAAGACGATAACCCTTGAGATTTTCATGAGTAGCTTGTCCAAATTCACTATCGCTAAGTTTGGTTGAATGCATATGTTTGAGAGACGCCTTGAACGTGTGCACGATCCAAGACTCAATGATATATTGGACTCGAGTGCAAAGACTTCACTATTGCTAAGTTGGTTGACATGCATATGTTAGAGGGACGCCTTGAATATGTGCACGATCCAGACTCGCGATAAGCTGATCTCGAATGCTAGTGCAAGTGAATATGTTAGATTCGCATATACGAGTATAACAAATCGAATCAGTTTGCCTCGGCCCTAGATCATCATTTGAGATAGATTATAATATACTCCACGTTAAACGATATATGTTTCGTGCTATGGTGCAGTATAGACTGAGTCAGAACATCGATTGAATGATAAAGTCATCCAATAAGACAGACCCAGCACACACGTGACACATAATAAGAAGCGAGTAGGAAGTAATTTTTGAATGGATCTAATGATACGAATTGATATTCTTGAGTTAGATTCGATAGTATACGATAGAAAGATTTGCGCTCAGGAAGTCTCGAGGACAAGATTTGTTTTGAGTGGTGTATAATATAACGACCCACTCCGCATCAATCCATATAGCCAATTCAAACAGCACAAATGTGATGAACCTACCCGCTTTGCTCAGCGAGAAAACTTTTTTAAGGCAAAGAATTTCAGTCTTGGCCCTTCAGGAGTTCAGAATTAGACTTTCAAAGGCACATTTGGAGTATCGCCCGACCGAGGCGAATCATCGCTAAGGTGGGTGACTACGATGAACCTATCTTTGCTTAGCCTGCACACTTAAAATATAGTTGATATATGCTAGTCGCTAGATGAATCACCCTTGTATGCTAATAAAGGATACAAACACATCTAGCTAAGGGAATAATCCTATCTTATATCTTTTGCATAGAACATGGAAGTAGATCGGTTGAACCGAATGGTATATTCGCTTTACAGTTCTTATAATTTTACCTTGTAGCGTTACTTTTGTTCCTTATATGTTCTTTCAAGTATATTGCTTCATATGTCTCGAAATGCTCGTCATATAGATATTGTCTCGATATAGAAGCACAACACAGATCATGGTTCACTTGCCTGTGGTAGGAAGACTATCAAAATAGTTGTTCTAAGCCAAATAATAGAAATATGAAAATTCTTTGGGACTATTGGGTCACCAAGGCAACTCCCAAAATGTGAGCTGCAATAAGTAGTAAAACGTCATCATAAATGGTGCATTGAATGGAACACACCAGATCATGAAATCTCTGAATGAGTAAATGCATTTGCACAATGTGCATAATGTCAAGTAGCTATGTTCATACAAAGGCCTTAAAATATTGAATATAATAAAAGTTTAGTGTTGATGGTCAATGGTCATGGATAACCTATGCACAGGCTTATGGTTCCTGCGGACGGTATACTGGTCACACCGGGGCTGATCCGAACCGGTCATGAACATTCATATAGTCATTTGCTTCGGACAAAAATGTATGTAGTGGGGTCGCTACCTGCATTGCATTCCATTCCTGTGCCAAGACTATAACTTGTCCATGGCGGCTCGTCAGGTCATAAGACCAAGTATGTATCATTAGTATATTTTATACGTGACGGCAAATCGCGTTTGGGCTCGTAAGAACTTGTGGCAAGTAACGGATGTATGGTGCACTATACATACTGATTTGGACCAAGTAATCTGAAGCTTTAAATACAGTTGAGTAGTCTGAGTATAACATGCCTATACAAGTATAATATGCCAGTGTAAAATGAGCATAAGATATCTGAGTTATCTGCACAACCTGAGTCACAAAGTAATATGAATATCATAAATTGTGTACATCGTGTGCACCTGATTTAGAAATACGCTCATAGCATACATGTGTTCGTTATGCAATCTTGCGATTTTTATATATCTATATTCGTGCTTGGTTTAACTTGGTTTTATACTTGGACATGGAAGGACAAATGGTAAGTTGGTAAGTATCGCCGTGTTTCTTGTATATCGTAGAGCATACTGCCACACGAGTTAGGCTTTGAATTTTATGCCATAAAATTGACCCTAAGGCAATACTAGAAAGATAACTTAATAGTTGGTGCACGAAACTAATATAATGTGTTGGATTTGTCGAGTTGGCGAGGAGCCTCCCACCAATGCATTCATGTACTGATAACCCACCAGATTGCTTGCAGGGTGTGGGAGAACCTCGTTCGGTATGGAATGTCCCCTCATGCGTGCTAAGGCGTAGAGTTCACATAATGTTGGAACATCGCCTATGTATCATCCTAAGTTGTAAGCCGCTTGGCACGCCTTTATTGTTTGAGAGAGACAGAGCTTGAGTGACTTGTAATCTTGGCCTAGCGCCGCTTATAACCTTATTAATTATCAATAAAGAGAGCTTGTTTATGTATTCATACTTGTGTTTATTCTATATTTTCGCTATATCGACTTGGTGAACTAGTTATCAATGGCCATTTCGGTATTTGTCTTGCGCGGGCGCAACTCGAGGATCGCACGACATCACATCCCGATAGAAACGATCGTCCTGCGGGAGCGCTGGTACGGTAATTCGTGCCTAGCGGGGATGACCTATTCCTGCGGGAGATCGGGGCATGATAGTATTATGCTTTGTGTGGTCAGGTGACTATGGGTAGACAGGTGATGGACACAGTTGTAGTTGGAAATTGTATTGGTAAGAGTTAGTACATATGAGAGTATCAAGTCAGATGTTAGAAAGGTTATATGTCTGTGCATTGTGGTAGATAGTATAGTGGTGAAGAAAGAAATCGAGTGTGAGGCAGATGGGTACATTCCAAGCAAATCATATGAGCAAGCCACTGCAGACCTGAGTACATATGTGATTTGGGAAGCAATGGTTCCAGTTTGGACTACAGAGCTAGAGTTTGATCTGTTGTAGTGAGTAGGTTAGGTTTTAGGATCAATATGGATACACTTATGGGGGTATTCTAGGTAAGTATCAAGGTATCACTATGAAAGTGTCAATATCAAGTGTTAGTAAGTATTGGGTAATTGGTCGAGGTACTAAGTTTTGGCCAACATATTAGTAGATAATATAGTATAATTATATATATTTATATAATAAATGATTGTATATGCTAGTTACCTGTATAGATTAGTATTAGTTAATATTAGCTAATATAACTTAGTTTTAACTAGTGTAGCCTAATGTTAGCAAGATATTAGCTAGTATTGGTTGGTATAACCTAGATGTAACTAGTATTGATCTAAAAACCTAGGTTTGACCTAGTATTGACTGGTGTTAACTAGTTTGACCAAGTTTGACTAGTTTGTCTTAGAGTTGACCATGTTTGACTAGTGTGACCTTGTCTTGACCTAGAAAACCATATTTTTAGTTTATTTAATCTTGTTATTACTTCATTACACCCAATAACATAGAATTTTATATATAGGTCAGTGTGACACAAGTTCGGACATCGATTTGTATTATTTGCTCAGGATCACAGACGAGTACATTCTCTGATAGTTTTTATTATTTGATATCTACTTTGATTCTGCTCTATAGTATTGTTTTACCTGATTCCTCGATACTATGGATACACAGATTAGTATTATATGGATTCACTCTCTTGCGACATATACGTCATACTTGTCTGGCCTCTACTTCAGGACTCTTTACTGGCATCACATCAGGACTCACTTACTGGCACAACTTACTTTTATCTGGCTAGCCTAGTACTTGATTTGCGTGTCGGGACTTGGATTCATTTATACTAGTCGGATGGAGAAATATCTTAGTAGAAATCTAAATATTCCCAAAATCTAGAACCACCCCCTACTGGTCTAATCTAGAAAGATAGCAGTCGCACACCTCACGTGCGATGAACCGTATTACCCCCTAGCCGTTTACATATCAAAAATGGTATTTCAAACACACTAGTATAGTTACATTCTTACTGGTTTCAGATTGTATACTTGCCGGATATACCATATCTATCTCAGATTTGTTCTCATTTATTTACAATCTTTATTACCACACTCTCTTGATTCACCATGCTTATCTTTTCTTGCTTCTTAAATTAATTGTGACTGTATTTTATTCTCTGATTTATTTTCTTTCCCTTCTCATCATGTATTACTTACTATAACTATTTTATAGTCTTTACCAATTAATTGGAACTACTATTGGATTGTACTTCGCTCCAATCCTGAGTGGATAATATTTTTTAGATAATTTCTTAGAGGACTTGTGTCCTACAAATTACGGACCACAGGAGATTGATGGTACAGACTTGGACCCAGTAGCTCAGGAGTGATTGTCGAAAGGCCTAGCCGGAATCACTAGCTATCCTAGTTAGATTTTATTTAGCATTTTTTTGTACCAGATTTATTTGTGGCTTATATTTGAGACTTAGATATTGTTATTGTATTTGGCTGTTGTCGATGTTTAGAATTTATAGTTATGTTAGACTTCTTGATATCTTATCATGCTTTGGATTTGTGATTGAGTATTTATCATTATTATCATATTGTCCTCCTTCTTGGGGTTGAGATATCATTGAATGGATATATATTACTGTGTGAGATTGATAGTTAGTTGACCTAGACAACGTTCTACCGTCGATGCTGCATCATAGGCTGGACGTACCCACGTACTCGTATCCTCACACCGGGTGCAGATCGTGACACACCCTCATCTACCGGTGGTCTGTAATAAGTCAGACACCAATCCTCTAAGTCCTCTAAAAAATGTTATCCAGTAAGGATTGAGCAAAGTACAACCCAATAACAGTTTTAATTAAATGACAAAGACTACAAAATAGTAAATAGAGGATGTTATAAATGATGGAGGAAACAAAACTATCAATATATATATATATATATATATATATATATATATATATATATATATATATATATATATATATATATATATCCTGGCAATGGTATTATGAGAAATAAATGAACACTGAGAATATGGCATAAAGGTAATCATCATGCCCCGCTACTGCAGGAATACCGAGTAACTACGGGGATGAACATGGCCAGCTCCTTCGTACAAGGTATAAAATGTCGTAAGGCATTCACGACTGTCAATCATGTGGGTATCCTAGCATGTAATACAATATATGGCCGAAATAAGACTAGAGTAGCATGTGACAATCAAATATGATAAAGAGTATCAAGAAACTATATATGACAAGAAATAATAACTGGACAGGAAAGCATGCAAATACTGTACAAGAGTTGGCAAATTATCTTGCCAGCTCCAAAAAAGGAGGACGTCGTAACTCAAGACGTCGTCCGATCTATCCGTCACATAAATTAAACAAATTAGATCTAAAAACATGGTTGGATAGGTTTTCTAGTCTAATCTATTTTAATTATGAATAAAATAAACTAAAATACTAATTTAATTTAAATATATTAAATTTTAAGGTTATTTCTTGATTTTGGTTTAAAGAAATTAATTTTACGAATTCAGGATCCATGGCACGCATATCAAGGCATTCTGTTGACCAAAAATTCAACCAACACAACCAATATTTTTGTTTCAAATTTTGTATATTTCAGCACTACATAACGCTAGAATCAGCAGTTTCACCAAATCTCGAACCGGTAAAGAATTATCGCCCATATGGCGCACAAATGATAGTTTTTTATGGTTTTCTAGTTACTTTTAGGTTGCATAATTTTTTCAAAATAGTAAACTAACATATTAAATTCTTAGAAAAATATACGTTATATTTTTTTATTTCATCCTTTTGAAACTTCAAACGGATCATGATTTCGAGTTCAGGATATCCAAAAATCTCGAAAACACCAAAATATGTCAGATTTTGGACAACCAGCAATCCATAAATTTTCCAAAAATTTTGGTTCAGAATTTATGAAAATAAATTAGGTATTTAGAAACTATACCTAGAGATGATTCCAACACAAGAAATAGAGACCCATTTGGAGTCCGGAGCTAGGAGATATGGCTACGCGAAATTAAAAACCCCTAGAAAGCAATCTCACTCAAGCCCCTCTCTCTCTCTCTCTCTCCTAATATTAATTTGGCGGAATAATAACCTAGGGTTTTAATACCAAAATTTATAGGCAGAGGCTGACGGTTGGAGCCTGCAGGTGCGATTGTATGTTGACTGGGTAATTTAATTTATAATTTCAAAAATAATTTATTAATCATTTTTTAACCTAAATAACTCCAAATAATTATGTAAAAATATCAGGAAAAAATATAAAATACCATTCTAAATAAGTATTTATGTAAGTAATTAAATCAAAAAAATTATTTTCTAATTAACCAACAAAATAGCCCAAAGAAATCTAATAATTTAATAAAACACTAAAATTAAAAATTAAGGAGTTTAAATTCTGCCCAACTTACAAGAATTTCGTCCTCGAAATTAAAACTAAACCATGTTAGTAACAATTTACTATAGTCATTAATACTTCATTGTCGACTAGCAGTTCTTTCTAAAAGGTTATGGTGAGCCATCCTAACACTTTTCTTTCTTATTTTTTATACACTATTCTTATTATCCCTTAAACTCATCTACACTACCTAACTAACAATAACTCAACTAATAGTGTAATTGATCAATGCAGCATATATACCTAGTACAAGTCACCTTTCTAATCTCTATCAAGCATGAAAGAAAAGATAAGATTAACGTTGTGAAAGGATCAAGCAAGATATAATTTAAACAATCAAATGATAATTCAAAACAAAATCAAGGAAGGTGATAGAAATAAGTGGACGAGATCCTATACTCGAATCCTATTCGCATGCTTGCTCAGTATAGTAACATAACCGAGACAATATATTCTCGACCTGCATAGGCCACCATAAAAATATATCATGCGCCAGTCTCAAAATACGTAGGACTATGAATACGTAAGCATGTCAGCCATATGTATTTGGCAACTCCATTATATAGAAACCATAACACATACGTACGCTCTATTATGAATAATAATTCACAGTGGTATATAATGTCATAAGTCACATGCAATACTAATCACATGCACAAAACCAATAGAAATATATAACCAAATATGGCAATGAACCAAGTATGAAATAGTCAAGAAGACCAATGGTTGGGTGGACACAAATCCACTACCAAACTACAATATGAAAGAAAATATAATAAGTACATCATCTAGTGATCTGAGAGGCTCAAAAGAAGACCTCCTGAAAAGAGAATGAGGTAGCAGGTCCTGGTCCGTGCCCGTACAAATAGTCATGATCGTCTACACTTGAAAAAGGGACCAGGTCCTCACAGAAACATAACAAGATACATATAAACATGCCAAAAGTACAGTAAATAAACATGCAAGAGAGAAAATAAAATAATCACAAGAAACGATTAAATTATGACAATACAACGTCTAAGAGGGTGGCATGCCATGAGAACAACTGTATCAGTCGTGGCTATGGGTAAATCGGGTAATTGTAATCGTAGTCCGGTGAGGCACTAACAGTCATATCACTGGTCTCTATTGCAACCCGTTGAGGCAATAACAACCGAGGGGTCAAGTGAACAAATCTCTATCGTAACACGGTGAGGCGCTAACGAGTCAAAATTTAATCACAATAGCCAACGCCTAATAATAATTTTCTCGCCTAGGGAACTAAGAAATCAAGTCAAATCGGTCAAGGTAGGGTCATGGACTAATGTTAAGTCAAGTTTAATACGGGACCACAAGATCAGGCCAAGTCGTACGCACATGGTAGAGCATATATCATATACGTGATGAGAAAATAGAGACAAGCAGCATATATGGAAGAAAAATAATATATGTGCACGTAAAATAAGAAAATAAGACTAGAGTAGCATGTGACAATCAAATATGACAAAGAGCATCAAAAAAATATATCTGACAAGAATTAATAACTGGAAAGGAAATAATGCAAATACTGTACAAGAGTTGGCAAGGTGTCTTGCCTTCTCCAAAAAAGGAGAAAGTCGCAACTCAAGACGTCGTCCGATATATCCGTCACATAAATTAAACAAATTAGATCTACAAAAGTGGTTGAATATTTTTGCTGCTCTAAAATATTTTAATTCTTAATAAAATAACTTAAAATACTAATTTAATTCAATTATATTCTAAGTTTAATGCTAATTCTAGATTTTGGTTTAAGAAAATTAATTTTATGAATTTGGGATCCGTAGCACGCAAAACAAAGCATTATATTGACCAAATAGTCAACCAATACAAAACCAAGATTTGTGTTTGAAATTTTCTATATTTTAACGCTACATAATACTAGAATTGGTGGTTTCACCAAATCTCGAACGGGTAAAGAATTAGCGCCCATATGGCGCACAAATGACAGTTTTTAGTGGTTTTTTAGTTACTTCTAGGTTGAACGAAATTTTTAGAATATTAAACTCAAATATTTATTTTCAAGAAAAATATATGTTATATTTTGTCATGTCATCTTTCCGAAACTTCAAACGGATCACGATTCCGAGTTCGAAATCTCCGAAAATCTCGAAAACAACAAAATATGTCAGATTTCAGACAACTAATAATCCATGAATTTTTTAGAAATTTAGGTTCATAATTTATGAAAACAAATTAGGTATTCATAAACTATACCTCGAGACGGTTCCAACACCAGAAACGGAGACGCATTTGGAGTCCTGTTAGGAGATATGGCTACGCGAAGTTAAAAAATCCTAGAAAGTAATCTTTCTCAAGCCTCTCTCTCTCTCTCTCTTAATATTAATTCAGCGGAATAATAACCTAGGGTTTTAAAACACAATTTATAGGCAGTGACTGACGGCTAAGCCCGCAGGCATGACTGGATGCTAACTAAGCTGCAGACTGGGTAATATAATTTTTAATTTTAGAAATAATTTATTACTCAGTTTTTAACCTGAATAACTCCAAATAAATATGTAAAAATATCAAAAAAATCTAGAAAATGTAAAATATTATTATAAACCCTAAAAAAATATTTTGGGCCATTTTATGGTTATCGAATTCTACAATAAATTTTGAAAGTCCTAGAAACTTAGTTATTAGCATATTTCAAATCCAAATAAATCCAAATAAATTCTAAAAAATTAAAAAAAATTCTTAATAAATTATAAGAAATATATTTAATCAATTTAACCCTAAAATAAATGTTTGGTTGGATCAACAAGCAAGTATTATTTTGCAATAAATTATGGAAGCCCTAAAAATTTATGTTACCTAGGTTTTAATTACCCAAAATTCTAGAAAAATCCAAGAAATTCTATAATAGCCTGAAAATAATTCTAAATAAGTATTTATATAAATAATTAAATCAAAGAAGTTATTTTCTTATTAACCAATAAAATAGCCAAAAAATCCAATAATTTAATAAAAATACTAAAATTAAAAATTAAAAATTAGGGAGTACATTATACCCAACTTACAAGAATTTTGTTCTCGAAATTAAAACTAAATCATATTCGTAACAATTCACTATAGTCATTAACACTTTATTGCCGAATAAAAGTTCTTTCTAAAAGGTTATGGTGAGCCATCCTAGCACTTTTTTTTCTTATTGTTTATACACTATTCTTATTATCTCTTAAAATTATCTACACTACCCAACTTATAAGAACTCAACTAATAGTGTAATTGACCAATAAAGCATATATACCTAGTACAAGTCACCTTCCTAATCTTTATCAAGCATAAAAGAAAAGATAATATTGACGTTGTGAAAGGATCAAGCAAGATGTAATTCAAGCAGTTAAATGAGAATTTGAAACAAAATTAAGAAAGATGATTTAATTAAGTGGATGAGATCCTATACTCTAATCATATTCGCAGGCTTGCTCGGTTTAGTAACGTAACCAAGACAATATATTCTCGACCTGCATGGGCCACCACAAAAATATGTCACGTCCTAGTCCAAAAATACGTAGGACTAGGAATACATAAACATACCAGCCGTATGTATATGACAACTCCAATATATGGAAACCATAACACATACATACGCTGTATTAAGAATAATAATTCACAAATGGTATTTAATATCATAAGTCATATGCAATACTAATCTCATCCACGAAACCTATAGAAATAAATAACCAAATATGGCAATGAACCAAGCAAGAAATAGTCGAGAAGACCAATAGTTGGGTGGAGACAAATCCACTACCCAACTAGAATATAAAATAATAATAATATGTATATCATATAGTGATCGGAGAGGCTCGAAGGGAAGACCTCCTCGAAAGAGAATGAAGTAGCAGGTCCTGGTCCGTGTCCCTGTAATAGTTATGATCGTCTACACCTAGAAAGGGACATGGTCCTCATTGGGACGTAACAAGATACATATATATTCCAAAAGTACAGTAAATAAACATAAAAGAGAGACAAGAAAAAAACCACAAGAAACGGTAAAACTATGACAATACGACGTCTAAGAGGGTGGCATGCCATGAGAACAAGGATATCAGTCGTGGCTATAGGTAAATTAGTAATAGGAACCCCAGTTCGGTGAGGCACTAACAGTCATATCACTGGTCTTTATCACAGTCCGGTGAGGCACTAACGAACGAGGGCTCAAGTGAACAAATCTCTATTGGAGCCCGGTGAGGCGCTAACGAGTCAAAATTTAATCACAATAGCCAACGCCTAATAATGATATCCTCGCCTAGGGAAATAAGAAATTAAGTAAAATCGGTCAAGGCAGGGTCATTGACTAATGTCAAGTCAAGTTTAATACGGGGCCACAAGATCATGTCAAGTCGTACGCATATGATGGAGCATATATCATATACGTGACGAGTAAATAGAGACGAGCAGTATATATGGAAGGCAAATAATATATGTGCACGTAAAATAAGAAAATAAGACTAGAGTAGCATGTGACAATCAAATATCACAAAGAGCATCAAGAAAGTATATACGAAAAGAAATAATAACTGGAAAGGAAAGCATGCAAATAATGTACAAGATTTGGCAAGGTATCTTGCCTACTCCGAAAAAGAGGAAGTCGCAACTCAAGACGTCGTCCGATCTATCCGTCACATAAATTAAACAAGTTAGATCTACAAAAGTGGTTAGATAAGTTTTCTAGTCTAATCTATTTTAATTATAAATAAAATAACCTACAATACTAATTTAATTTAATTATATTATAATTTTAAGGCTAATTCTAGATTTTGGTTTAGAATCAATTTTACGAATTCGGGATTCGAGGCACGCAAATTGAGACATTCTGTTGACCAAAAAGTTAAACAATACTAAACAAAGATTTGTGAATAAAATTCAGTAGCACTACATAACGCTAGAATTGATGTTTTTACCAAATCTCGACCCGGTATAGAATTATTGCATATATGGTGCACAGATGACAGTTTTTGGTGATTTTTTTAGTTACTTCTAAGTTGCACAAAATTTTTAGAATAGTTAAATATTATATTTAATTCTAAAAAAATATATGTTATATTTTGTCATGTCATATTTCTGAAATTTTAAACGGATCATGATTCCGAGTGCTGGATCTCCCGATATCTCAAAAATACTGAAACGTGTCTGATTTCTAACAATCGACAATCCACTAATATTTCAGAAATTTAGGTTCAGAATTTATGAAAATAAATTAGGTATTCAGGAAATATAACTCGAGATGGTTCCAACATAAGAAATGGAGACACATTTAGAGTCCGGAGTTAGGAGATATGGTTACGCGAAGTTGAAAAACCCTAGAAAGCAATCTTCCTCAAGCCTCTCTCTCTCTCTCTCATAATATTAATTCGGCAGAATAATAACCTAGGGTTTTAATACCCAATTTATAGGCAGAGGCTGATGACTGGAGACCACAAGCGCTCACTGTACGCTGACTAAGCTGTTGACTGGGTAATATAATTTTTAATTCCAAAAATTATTTATTAAACAGTTTTTAACCTAAATAAATCCAAATAAATATGTAAAAATATCAAAAAAATTCAGAAAAAAATCTAGAAAATGAAAAATACAATTATAAACCCTAAAAATAAATACTTGTGGCTATTTTATAGTCATAAACTTCTACAGTAAATTCCACAAATCCTAGAAAATTAGTTATTAGCCTATTTTAAAACTAAATAAATTTTAAAAAATTCTAAATAAATTATATAAAATATATTTAATTATTTTAACCATAAAATAATTTGGTAGGAAAAAAATACAAGTATGGTTTTACAGTAAATTATGGAAGCCCTAAAAAATTATATTTTCTAGGTTTTAATTACCCTAAATTTTTATAAAAATAAAAGATATTCTAAAATAGCCTGAAAATAATTCCAAATAAATATTTATATAAGTAATTAAATCAAAGAAGTTTTTTTCTAATTAACCAAGAAAATAGCAAAAAAAATCCAATAATTTAATAAAAATACTAAAATTAAAAATTAAAAATTAGGGAGTTTATAAATGACACTTGCCCTTGGTTCAATGGCGGGACGTGATCCTGGCCTATTTCTGGATTTGCTAGCGCTGCATCGAAACCATCAAAAGAAGGAGCAAGTGGGGTGCTCCTGAAGGATAAGGACACAAGGCAAATAATACGGGTCAGGAATGGAACAATCATGTCAAGCAAGTTTTTAATTCAAGAAAAATGGGAAGGTGCAGGTTCAGATGGAGTTCAATCGAAGATAAGTAAATGATTGAGATTCTAACAATATGAGTCCCCCCACAAATCTGAAAAATGGACCTGTATGGGCCACCACTAAAACCTTGTCATGCCCCGCTCCCAGAATACTGGATAAAAACGAGGACCGATATGGCCAACCATACCTTGCAGAATACCGAAGTAAGACGCAATGTGCTAAGGTTATCTTGAAGACAAATGGGTAGTTCTCTAGCATGCTATGACGTCAGTCCTAAGGCTAACAAATTCTAGTATCTTAATCCATCAACAACAGTTTCAAGAGTATATGATACATAAAAGTAAAGCGGCGTCCGAAATTACATGTTATATATGATCATGAAATTGGTGAATACAAAATGCTACACTAACGACGTATAGTTATACATGATCAAATATACCCGCCATGATCTAATATATATATTATGTTGATCGTTGCCTCAAAAAAATATAAGGGGCTAATTCTGCCCCTTTGCTGACACCACAAAACAAGAAATCAAAACGAGGGTAGAAGAAGAAAATCCAGTCTCGAGCTTCGACCGCGTTCCTTCGAGTGCGAGCCATCTTGTTGGAAGTACGGGGGATCTTAGTTCTCCTCGGGAAAATTTGGCTAAGCAAAACCAGTGGAGTCAAAACCCCAAACAATAAGTACAACAAAGGAGCTCAAGGTAGTAGACAAAATAATTATAAAATTAGCAGAAAAGAGATATATATAAAAAATAAATACGGGTTGAGACCTGTACGGTACCAATGTACTTGTCTCTATAAAATAACTAAAAAGACTGGTGCACTGATAACAAACTAACTATAAAGAAAGATTAGGCGACGAGCGGCAAGAGGGCATAGGAACTACTCTGGATCAGGACTAAAACCCTTAAACCAAATAAGGACCGGGGTTGCAGACCTTCACCCGAGAAGAACTTTGCACTCTAAGCACGCGCCAAAAGAAATAGAATATAACAGGGCGAGCTATAATTGAAAGAAACAAACATTCATTCCACGGCCAAATATTTCTACGGCTTGCTATAATTACTAACTAGGGTTGTCACAACCTAGTTACCAAAAATGCATGTTTAAGAATATTGCTACCATCGGCACGATAGTCAACCCGGACGACCAAGGGTACGCTTGTCTAGAAATTTAATGCACATCACAACAACATAACTTAAAATTGACATAAACATAAACTTGTCAATAAATCACAAATTGTCTAATGGCATAAAATGTATAAAAACTTATTTTGAATAATAAACTTGTATGCACCTTGTAAACATAAACTTTTGTATAAACTTGACTTGTAAACATAAATTTGTACATAAATTTGTCTTTGTAAGTGCCACAACACGAGTAAACTTGATAGGTCATGGAGCCCTTGCCTAGCAGGGTTGTCACATGCCTCATGGGACTCTTGGAGATTTGGGTAGCCGGTAGCGCAATATACTACCCTCCTAATGATCTAGTCAAATTTTATCTCGTTTAATCATTATTTCAAGTTCTTGAGTCGTTGACACTCCTCGAGAACTTCCTAGAATGACGAGTTACGAGTATGAGCTATTCACGAGTTATTACTGGGGAACTTATCGTATCTGCGATATGCGATACATTAGAAAATACTCGCCCTGGATTGCCCGATGCCAAATGTAATAGGTTAACATGCACAAGTAATTCAACGGTGTCTTGAGGATCCAAATCACGTGTTAGTATGTGATAGCACAACTTCCAACTAGATTCCAATATAATACTCAAAGAACATTCCAAGCAAAACGGAAAGTACGAATAATTTGACCAAACACATGGGACTATTGGATGCATATATGCTTGACGCATAGTGATTCAGGCGCATAGAAAAATCTTGCCGCATACTCAAGACAAAAGTCCACTCCTCGGGATATGCATCAAAGTGACATTCACAAAGGCGTATCAGAGAAGTGATTGATGATTAGTGATAGATATGACAAGCAATAAAGTGTGCCAGAGAAAACATAAAGTCATCAAAAGTCATGCATGAAAAGACATGCAAGAAAAGACACATAAGTTGTTCCTAAGTCATGTGCCAAGCTTGACGCATGAGCTCCTGGCGCATAAACACTTGGCCTTGGAAAATCTCATGCATTCAGTACTTCGTGCACCTCGGTTTAGGAATGCATGTGCAGGGGCAGTCATGAGTCTAACAAGATAGGCGTCAAGCTGGAAGGGGCGCATAAAGCTTTGCCGCATAGGACTCCTTCGTCCCAAGGCAGCACAAACTCTATGGAAAAAACTCCAAAAAATCTTAAAACTTGTTTTCTTCACAAAATCTTCATCTTTGCCCCAAATCAAGTAAAACAAAAGTCAAAATCGCACAAAATTTAATTCTCCATAACATGGAATAATTATTTTTTGAAAATAACAAGTTTTAATAGATCAAAACCAAGAAAATCATAAAATCCATAAAAACCCTAACTTAAAACTCAGATCTACTCAAATCTATCTACAAAAACCAAAAAACTCCAAGAACTAAAATAGATGAGAACATTAAGGAGAATATTTCTACCAAACACATGTTTAATTTTACATAATATAAATAAAATTCAAAAAATTATGGCTTTATCATTTGAGGAAGATATACTTGCCTGGAGTGATTTCTTATCCTCTACCTCTCACGGTCCAAGTGATCACAACCAACTCGTCTAGGGTTAAGGTTCGGTCTAAGGCAAGGGAGAGAGGAAGAAGAAAGAAAAGAGAAGGAGAAAGAGTAAAATAAAGAAAGAAAGGTAGGAGAGATGTTTTAGCGTTGGGTTCAACCAAAGTAAATCGAACCAAGTATCCATTCTGCATGCGGGTCCTAAACCGGGTTATGATAATGCCACTGGTTATTCTACGGGTATCGGATAGTCTCTCTAGACAACAGGAATAAATACAAATAATAGGAACCATCATACAATTACAGCAGAAATACAATATCAGAAAAAATTGAATTCTAGAAAATCAAAAAATACCAAATCTGGAAACATGTGTGACATCTTTACCCTTCTTAGAAAATTTTGTCCTCAAAATTTTACTAAGGCTAGTCAAGCTGAGAAACATACTGGAAGGCTCAATAAATCATAAATCATTTATCAGGAAATGAATTCACGTCAAGCAAATAACTAAATAGAAGAGATAACTATAAAAATTAATAATTGCACACAATCACATACAGGAAAATGGAGGCATATGGATACATATACACCTAAGTCAGTCAAATAGGAATTCATCCTCGCTTGCCTATGCTAACTCATACAAATGGACAAGTGGCAAGCCTTGAGGCAAGTCGGTACCTCACGACTATATTGAGATAATGACTCTAATCCAGGACTTACCTTCACAATCAGGACACATGATGGACATTATGTACAATGAGATACGGGGGCAGAAGAGTAGGAAGAGAAACTCATCTCTGCTCGATGAAAGAATCAAGATAACTATTGCCCTCTGGCGTAACAAAATGCAAGATCGTTCGACAAGAACCCAAAAATAAGATAAACTAAGGAAAACTCAAAAATCTTACCCACAATCGTAGCGCCTGCGGCTAACAACTGCTCTAGGTTGCCGAATCCTTTTATACGGGCATGCCTAGGGGCTGCGGCTCTAACTTGCTGCTAGTTTTGCCTTGCTTGCTGGACTTGCTGAACTTGCGCAAAACTGAGTCAGACGTTGCTACTAGAACTGCTGAGTCTGCGTAGGAAGAGGACGCTGGGCTAGGTGGTCGAACGACTAATGATGGTCCCCTCGGGCCCCTCGGGCCTTCAATCGTTGCCTGAGGTAGAGCTGGCAACTGTCGAACTGAAGAAGCCTCAGGGTATAGAAGTGGGAATGAACCAATCATATAGTCAGATGTCCCACATCTGAGACACTGGTCGTTGATCCTCCTGTACTGATCTCTGTTATGCCCTAGCTTGCCATAGTGGCTACATCATGCTGACTGCCTCGTGGACTGTACTGAGGTTATAATCTAGTCGGGAGGTACAGGCGGACGATGAGCTTTGACTGCTGGTGCTGGAAGTGACGACTGATTACTAATGCCTCCCATAGATGAGTGGGACCTCTTCTGGCCTCCGGTCCTTGCTACTAATCTCTGGCCAGTAAGTTCTTAGGATCAAGCTACCTTGAGTACTGCATCATAGGTGGCATAATCGTGACCCACCATGAACTGCTGAATCTTTAAATGCAATCCCTGCTCAAATCTCTTGGCTTAATCCTCCTCGGAAGCTACCATATAAGGATCAATCGACTAAGCAGGCAAAATTCGACCGCATACTGGTCAACTAATCTCATCTGCTGACGAAGGTTGGTGAAATGCTGCTGGAGCCATAACCTGGCGGTTGTGTAGAAATATTTCTCTTGTAAGCGCTCCTTGAACGTCTGCCAGCCAATGGACTTTGAAAGTGCCATTTCTTGTGCTTCCCACTAATCTCGGGCAAGATCTGTTAGTTGTAGCTTTACAACTGCTACCTTCTCGTCCTCGTGGGTCTTAGTCATATCCAGTATGGCCTCGAAGTCCTGGAGCCAAGAATCTGCTTTAACGGTATCCTCCGTGGCGTGGAACTTGGTTGGATGCAACCGACTAATATTGGATGCTGCGTTGAGATTATAATGCCTACTGGTCTCGAGCGCTACTCTAACTCACTGGAAAAGAGTCGTGTTGGTTTGTTCTTGTCCTTGCTGAAACTATTTGCAAAGCTGGACCACTTGTTGCTGGAGTTGGAGTTATTATTGTTTATTGTTTCTGTTATACCATCATCATGGCTTGGATTATCCCTAACATGGCCAGCGATCCTGCCTGCCCTGGTTGTACTGGAAGAACTGGTGGTATTGTCTGGGTTGGCTGGGATGGCTGAGCTGGTATAAACAGTAGAGCGGACTGGACTGGCCGTCCTGGCAATATTGGTTGAACTAACTATGTTGATTGGACTTGAGTGACTGGCAGAGCTGGCTGATGGAGAGATACTGACACTTGCCCTTGGTTCAATGGCGGGGCCTGATCTTGGCCTATTACTGGATCTACTAGTGGTGCAAGAAAACCCTCAAAATAAGGGGCAAGTGGGGGCCCCTGAAGGATAAGGACATAAGGCAAACAATAAGGGACGAGAATGGAATAATCATGTCAAGCAAGTTTTTAATTCAAGGGAAACGGGAAGGTGCAGGTTCCTGTGGAGTTAAATTGAAGATAAGTTAATGATTGAGATTCTAACAATATGAGCCCCCCCCCCCCCCCACAAATATAAAAAAATGGACCTACATGGATCACCACTAAAATCTTGTCATGCCCCGCTCTCAGAATGCTGGGTAAATACGACGATTGACATGGCCAACCATACCTTGTAGAATAATAAAGTAAGCCGCAATGTGCTAAGGTTGTCTAGAAGACAAATGGGTAGTTCTCTAACATGCTATGACATCATTCTTAAGGCTGACAAATTCTAGTATCTCAATCCATCAACAATAATTACAATAGTATATCATACATGAAAGTAAAGAGACATCCCAAATTACATGTCATAAATAATCATGAAGCTAGTAAATACAAAATGCTGTACTAGCAGAGTATAGTTATACATGATCAAATATACCAATCCATGGTCTAATATATACAATATGTTGACTGTAGTCTCAAAAATATATAAGGAGCTAACTCTGCCCCCTTACTGATAACACAAAACGAGAAATCAAAATGAGTGGAAGAAAGAAACCCACTCGCGAGCTTAGGCTACAATCCTACGAGTGCGAGCCATCTTGCTGGAAGTACGGGAGATCCTGGTTCTCCTTGGATAAATCTGGTCAAGCAAAACCAATGGGGTCAGAACCCCAAGCAAAAAAGTACAACAAATGAGCTCAAGGTAGTAGACAAAATACATCATAAGATTAGCAGAAAAGAGACCTATATAAAAGTAAATGCGGGTCGAGACTTGTACGGTACCAAAGTACTTGGCTCGATAAAATAAATATAAGGACTGGTGCACTGATAACAAACTAACTATAAAGAAAGATCAGACGATGAGCGGCAAGAGGGCATAGGAACTACTCTGGATCAGAACTATAACCCTTAAGCCAAATAAGGACCAGGGTTGCATACCTTTACCCGAGTAAAATTTTGTACTCTAACCACGTGCCGAAAGAAATAGAATATAACAGGACGAGCTATAATTAAAAGAAACAAACATTCATTCCACGTCCAAACATTTCTACGGCTTGCTATAATTAACTAACTAGGGTTGTCACAACCTAGTTACTAACAAATGAATGTTTAAGAATATTGTTACCACCGGCACTACAGTCAACCCGGACGGCCAAGGGTACTTTTGTCTAGAAATTTAATGCATATTACAACAGCATAACTTGAAATTGACATAAACATAAACTTGTCAGAAAATCACAAATTATCTAATGGCATATATTGTATAAAAACTTCTTTTGAATTATAAACTTGTATGCATCTAGTAAACATATACCTGTGTATAAACGTGCCTTATAAATATAAACTTGTATATAAATATGTCTTATAAGTGCTGTAGCATGCGTAAACTTGGTAGGTCATGGAGCCCTTGCCTAACAGGGTTGTCACATGCCTTATGCGGCCCTTGGATATCGGTGTAGCCAGTAGCGCAATATTTTTCCCCCCAATGGTTTAGTCAAATTTTATCTCGTTTAATCATTATTTAAAGTTCTTGAGTTGTGGACACTCAAGAACTTCCTAGAATGGCGAGTTACGAGTACAAGCTATTCATGAGTTATCACTGGCGAACTTTTCGTATCACGACACGCGATCCATTGGGCAATACTCACACTCGATTGCCCGATGCCAAACACAATAGGTTAACTTGCACTAGTAATTCTATTGTGTCTTGAGGATCCAAATCATGTGTTAGTATGTGATCGAACAACATCCAACTAGATCCAATATACTACTCAAAGAATATTCCAAGCAAAATGGAAAGTACGAATTATTTGACCCGGCACATGGGACTATTGGATGCATAGATGCTTGACATATAGGGTTTCAGGCACATAGTAAAAGCTTGCTACATACTCAAGCCAAAAGTCCACTCCCTGGGATATGCACTGACGTGACGTTCATAAAGGCATGTCAGAGAAGTGACTGATGACAAGTGATAGATGTGACAAGCAATAAAGTATGCCAGAGAAAAGATAAAAGAATCAAAATCCGTGTATGATAAGGCATGCAATAAAAGACACATAAGTTGTTCCTAAGTAGTGTGACAAGCTTGACGCATGAATTCCGGGCGCATAAACACTTGGCCTTGGAAAATTTCATGCATTCAGTACTTCATGCACTCGGTTTAGGAACACATGTGCAGGGGAAGTCAT
Organism: Iris macrosiphon; assembly: GCA_036927795.1. NCBI lineage: Eukaryota > Viridiplantae > Streptophyta > Magnoliopsida > Asparagales > Iridaceae > Iris > Iris macrosiphon. Next base: position 2,583,454 of record JAYESA010000022.1, read on the forward strand.
GCGTCTAACAAGATAGGCATCATGCTGGAAGGGATGCATAAATCTTTGCCGCATAGGACTCATTCGTCTCAAGGCAGCACAAACTCAATGGAAAAAGCTCCAAAAATCTTAAAACTTGTTTTCTTCACTAAATCTTCATCTTAACTCCAAATCAAGTGAAACAAAAGTCAAATTGCACAAAATTTAATTCTCCACAACCTGGAACAATTAGTTTAAAAAACCAATTTTTAATAGATCAAAACCAAAAAAACTCATGAAACCCATGAAAAATCCTAACTTAAAACTTAGATCTACTCAAATCTATCCACCAAAAACAAAAATTCCAAGAACTAAAATAGATGAGAACATCAAGGAGAACATTTCTATCAAGCAAATATTTAATTTTACACAATATAAATAAAATTCAAAAATTTATGGCTTTATTATTTGAGGAAGATATACTTGCCTGGAGTGGCTTCTTAGCCTCTACCTCTCACGGTCTAAGTGGTCACAACCACCTCATCTAAAGTTAGGGTTCGGTCTAGGGAAATGGAGAGAGTAAGAAGAAAGAAAAGAGAAGGAGAAAAAGTGAAATAAAGAATGAAAGGGAAGGAGAGAGAAAACACTCATATATATAAGGGGAGAGGGAGATGGTTTAGCCATGGGTTCAACCAAAATAAATTGAACCAAGTGTCCATTCTATATGCGGGTCCTAAACCGGGTCTATGGCAATGCCAATTGGTATTCTACGGGTCTCGGATAGTCTCTCTAGACAACAAAAATAAATACAAATGATAGGAACCATAATGCAATTACAGCAGAAATACAATATCAGGAAAATTAAATTCTAAAAATTCAAGAAATACCAAAATAGGAAACAGGTGTGACACATATCTAGCTAGCATTTTCTCCGCCCCGGCTAGTACAGTGGATCCAACTATGACACGTTACAATACACGATCAATGTCCGATAAAAATACCATGTACGATGTCTAATATCAATGTCGTATACGATGTCAATACGATAACCATCGTAACATCTCATGACTGAAGATCCAAGCTAATATACCAGTCCTTGTACTCTCATGTCAGGAATCAAATATAACATCACTAAATACATGAATTATAATAAATATCAAATAATAAAAACTATCAGAGAATGTAATCACTTGTGGTCCAGAGCAATGAATGTCAAACAGTGCCTATACTGGAGTCTAAGTTACCTATATATGAATTATCAACGTCAAAGAGTGATTTGGAGAGATAAACATGTTTAACCATCAATCTGTTAGGCATTTGGGTCATTCTGCGTCTTTTGGTACCATACTAGGTTAATTCCTAGGTTAGGGTCCATCTTTATCTATAAAGTAAGTTTTTACTATGATACTAGGTCTATAATGGCTTATACTAACTAATCATAGAGTATACTAAATTGCTAGTAGATAATACCTTAACCTACACTTATACTTATATTCTCTAGTAACTACCTGGGTGTAGACTATTGCATTAATCCTATCCCAATTACCTTAGTTATAGCTAAAACCTTGAGCCAAACTTAGACTCACCCTAACTTATAACCTAACGCCATACAAACCCTTAGCTAGCATAAGCCTAAAACTACTGATACTGGCAGGAATCAGTCACTCATGTGGCCACTACAACCATGCCTGGTACTAAACTTGATATCCATGCCCTCAACACACTCAAGTACTGCCCTTACTGCTAGTAGCCTCTCCCTCAATTTATGCATTCAGCATTGCCTGCCCTTCTCTACTTGACTGAACACTCTAACCCGTCAATTACTTCTAACCTCTACCCCCAAATTAATTGTTACTCTTAGGTATCAGTTCTGATACTTAAACTTAACCCGCTGATTCATTTCCAGTCACTTGCATTCTCTTCACTATTAACTTAATCTGAGATTTAGCCATCCCCTACTGCACCTGAACATCAATGTCTCTTAAACTATCATACACAGGTTTACACCGTCACAGTCATACTTGCACACACACAAGTGAACCAATGATACCTATTACATGCACATAGTCATTTATCCACCCTCAATTAACCTACACTTCTCAAACCCAAGTTCCCAAATCTTAACATCAAGTCTTAACACACATGCACACAAAAACCTATAAACACAACATCAACATCCTCCCCTAGAGTCTACACTTGTGTTCAAGTGGGCTGCTGCTCACTTGAAGTCACACTCACAAAATTTCTGATGTAGGTTCACTCGAGCCTCATCTTGCTTAACCTATTGCAAGTGACTGATACTTGGCTCTAAGGCTACCTACTTCTCGAGCTTACTATGCCATATCTGATACCAAAATATCAATTCTCTTACTCCCAGCCCTCATATGGACATAATTAGTTGTCATCACGTCTGTCATAATTTAAACTCACATACATACTCACCCTTAGTCCCAAGCTCACCAATATAGCTACTGTTATTGTCAAGGATATCTAGTTCACTTCCACAGGCAATGAACTGCTTCTGCTCAAATCCCTTGGTACAACTCTAGCGTCCATGTAATGCATAACCCTTGGACTTGCACAGGCAACTGCACCCGATCCTACAGCTAAGTGCAAATTTTTGCACAAACTCAAGCACTCCCCTCTAGACACATGTGCATAATCCCAGAGCTCATGGTTACCTTGGTGCAACTCTAGCGTCCATGTACTACTATGCATAACCCTTGCACTTGCACAGGCAACTGCACCCGATCCTACATCTAAGTGCAAATTCTTGCACAAACTCAAGCACGCCCCTCTAGACACATGTGCACAACCCCAGAGCTTATTGTTCAGTCCTATCTCTCACACACACATAACACTTGGACACTTAATACCTCACCTAACAGTCATGATACTCACTTAACACTATATCAAGGAATCCATATACACTACTACTGAGTGCTCTTGCTTACCAATTTTTCCTCACTTTCTCTCTGATATATTCTTCCCTCTATAAACAGGGACCCATATCTCTATTACACTCACTCAACAAAAATGGGATACACACACCTAACACCTGTGCACATATGACTCAATGATATACAATTATCCCTCCCACAAGATACAAGGGTGGGTAAACAGTGTGTGTATGGAAGAGAGGTTCTGTATTTTTGTACTGAGCACATGTTTGAGAGTAGGGTATTTTTATATGGGATTGCAAGTAGGGTGTTCAAGTGAATTTTCATACTTGGTTTGTAGTTGGTAAATTTTAGTGATATGTCTCAGGTGCAGGCATTGTAATTTATTCATTTGAACTTGTAGTGATACAGGGTCTGAGTTGGGAATTCTTTAGGTGGTGCAGATAATGTAGGCTGCAGATACACACACTATGGTTTGGTAAGATCTACTTTGGTTGCTCCTTGGATTGTTGCAGATGTGTGTGTCACTAGTTCAGATGGTGCAACAATGTGATGGTCACTCCCTCACTCAACACTTTAATGTGCACAGGACACACCTACTCCTACCACATGATACTCCCCATCTATACACACTTACAGAAACACATCACAACCTATACTCTAGTACACACACCTCTCCCCAAGGAATACCACAACTAACACACTAACACCTAATGTGCACACACTATGATACGTATGAGACACTCATGATACATATATGATACTCTCTCCAAACACTAAGATACTCCACCAAACCACCTAGAATACATCCAATATATCAAATATAGTATAAATAACACATGTAATAAATATTATAATATAATATGAAGAAATTGGCATGCTAGGACACCAAATACATTAAAACTACCCATCTACACCACCGTATCTTGGTGTATCATGATACAGAATCTCTGTATCCATTTTTGGATACACAACCCTCTCAAATCATAAATCACAACAAAAAAATACCTATGAGACATTTTTACCAACACATAGTAGTACAAATTCGGATTTTCTCCAATTTGGCCCCAAAAGTCAATGTAACTTTTATCAAAGACATCATATGAACCTAGTTCTTCTTCCTATAGGTCATCCTTAGCCATGGAAGGGTTTCGATAGGTCTAATACATTAATTACAATAGAATTTTGATAGAGAAATAGAAGTTTTATCTATTGGGAGATAGATTCCCAATGTATCACCACCAAATCCTCAAGCAAATGCTTACCTCCTCAAGTGCTTCTCTAGCAATACCAAGCTCCTTAGCCTTCTTGGAATAAAAATAAGAGGGATGAGAATTGGGAATGGGTGGATTAGGGTTCACTTCCAAAATTAGAAATGAATTAATTAGAAAAGCAAATAGAGGCTATTCATGAATAAATAGGCTTATATAGCCTCCTAATAGGGTTAGGGTTAGGTTAGGGAATATTTGAATTGACACAAAGGCCCCTCTCATTCTCTCATGAATATGATCAACTAATCCTATAGAAGGCATATTATATTCTTCACTCTAAATAGGTTTAATAGACTTATTCTAGTCCTGACTAACTAATGACTCAAGTCAAATAGTCTAAAATTAATAACTAACTCATTATCCTAATCTAATGAGTCAAACCATGACTAACTATTTAATTGAATCAATGAGTCAAGTCAAGTCTAGTTAGGTCAACTAGTGTCAAGTCTAATTAGATATTCTAATCCACTAACCAATAATATATATATATATATATATATATATCATACATATTATATATTAAATAAAATATACACACAATATTTATAATAATACAAAATGATAAAAATACTCATATTCTAGAAATATGGTAGTTACAAGTCTACCCCCCTTAGAAAAAATTTGTCCTCGAAATTTAAGACACCTCGTCTTTCTCTGGCCATTCATAACCTATTCATTAAAATCTTCACCACGATAAAACCCCCAACAATCAAGGTCTAAGAAAGTCATATCTAAAATCATACAACATGCAATCTAAAGAAAGAAATATAAAGAAATCACTAAGTATCATCTCATGCATGGTAATGGTCTTACTTGTCATGATATTTCAGTCTCTGTCAGGTCACTAGTAATTATATTCTAGCATAAAAATCACTGATGAAACTAAAGGTACTAAGGAATCAATTAATCAATCCATCAATAGATGGAAAGGAATATGAAGAAAGAACAAAACAAAATCTTCTATTCCATCACCTGCAGTATTGGTCTCCTCGATCATCATCGCAAATGTCCTGCCCTGCTGGGGTGGCTCCTTCTACGGCTCCTGAGCGATCTACTGTTCTACAGGTGGCCTAACTGGACCCCTATGATTTGGAGCTGCGTGCTGACCGGGAAGCTAAGGAGCTAGGAGACAATCTCTCACTCGATGTCCCGTAGAGCCACAGTACAAACATAGTCCTAGTCTCGTCCTGCAGCTCACCTAAAGGTGACCTGTATTCTTGCAGAAATGATAAGCATGCGGGGTCTACCTTGGAGGCTGCTACTGATATTGCTGGACATGAACCGATTCCTGGTGTTGCTGCTGCTGTTGGTGATACTGAAACATCCTCGTATGCTGCTGAATAAAGGTACTCATGGCTGGTCCCGTGCTGCCACACGCACCTCCAAAAATATCGTGACCCCTCTTGGGCCTGAGATCTAGATCATCCTCAGCAATCAGGACATCTATCAAGATCTTCTCAAAGGTAGCGGTACGATGACCAGAAGTGTGCGACTTGATCTCTTTCATCAGCCCCTTCCTGAACTTTCAAGCTCGATCTCCTGGGTCCCGAACTATGGATACTGCAAAATGGCTCAATCGGTAGAACTCTGCAGCATTCTCATCAATTGACATGTTCTCCTGGCTTAAGTCATGAAACTGGCTGTCCAAAGCTCCCAGGATCACGTCGGAGAAGAACATTTCCTTGAAAAGGTCCTTGAAAGCCTCCTAAGTAAGTCTTCGTGCGGTAAGCCGGGGCTCCGTGTGATACCATGTGAGTGCAATATAAAATATCTGACTGTCGGCCACCTCGATATGCGTAGAGTATTCCCTCGATACCATTGAACTCCCGATGTGCCATCCTCTTGAAGTCCACTATGGTGCCTGGCCTCTGCTGCTGCGGTTGGCTAGGATGCTGCTGGCAACTCTCTCCATTGCCTATAGGGCCACCTGGTAAGCATTCTCTATGTTGTTTCTCATCAGCTCAGTCTGTACTTGGTGTACCTCTGCCTGCACCCTCTAAGCCTTAGACTGAATACGCTGAGCCTCCGTCGACATCCTCTAGGCATCCACCATGCCCTAGACCAAAGCAAAAGTTTGTGCCCATCAGCAGGCACACCTCTAGGAAAATAAAACTGAGGCGGGGGAGGAAGGTACTCCGAAACAGCCGGAGCAGCCCTCTGGAAAGGTGGGGGAGGAGGACACCCAAAAGCTGTAGAAACTCCTATCCGGACAGAAGGTGAAGGAACAGTCCCTGCCCCTCCCTGGGTAGGAGGTCGAGAAGTGGCATCCTGAAGGTAGATCAAAATAAGAAGTCTATAAGGCGCAAGATACGATTTCATCAAGAAAGGACATTAATATTCAAATAAGCAAATATTCAAAACAAATATGGATTACAAAATTAATAGATTGAAAGTTTGTCCTAGTTGTGATTGAGTATCCTCTCTTATCCTAGTATCCTATATCTTATATCCTACAGCAGGCTCATAGTAGTACAACTAAGCTGTTGCACTACCACGACATCATACTAATTGTGAAGCCTGACATGCATGGGCCATCACAAAAATGTGTCATGACCCACAACCGGTATGAGGGCATGAGTACGTGGGTACGTATAGCCTACACCATAGCATCGATGGTAGAATGTTGTCTCAGTCACAATACTATTTAATCAATCTCACACAATAATATAATCTAAACCTGTCAATGATATCTCAACTCTAAAATGAGGATAATATAAATAAAGCAACACAATACTTAATCACATATCTAAAGCACGATAAGATATCAAAGAAGTCTAACACATCGACATAGTCTAAACATCAAAAACATCCATTAACAATAATATCCAAGTCTCAAATATAAGTCAAAAACAAATTCGGTACAAAAATGCTAATGAAAACTAACTAGGATAACTAGTGATTTCGGTTAGACCTCCCGGTAGACACGCCTGAGCTACCGGGTCCCAGGCTGCACCCTTATCCACCTATGGTCCGTAATATATCAGACACCAATCCTCCAAGTCCTCTAAAATTTTTTATCCAGTTAGGATTGGAGCAAAGTACAAACCAATAGCAGTTCTAATTAATTTACAAAGACTATAAAATAGTAAATAGAGGATGATATATATATATATATATATATATATATATATATATATATATATATATATATATATATATATATATATATATATATATATATATATATATATATATATACACAATGGTATTATGAGAAATAAATAATCATTAAGAGTATGGCATACAGGTAATGAAGGTAAATAGACATAAGAGATAAAGTACAACTCAAGGAGTATGACGTAGAAAGTAAGTACTACAGCTAACTATGTTTTTAAAATACTAGTTTCGATATGTGATCGGCTTAAGAACTTGTACGATAGCTAATTGGCCTGGTTAATCATACGTGAGCAGTATAATTAACGCTAACAATGTTTTACACTACTACAATAAGAATGTGATCACATATCTAGCTAGCATTTCCCCCACCCCAACTCGTAAGTAGATCCAACCATGACACATTATAATACACGATCGATATCCGATAACAATATCATGTACGATGTCTAATGTCAATATCGTGTACGATGTTAATACAAAAACCATCATAACATCTCATGACTGAAGATCCAAGCTATATACAAGTCAGTATACCCTCATGTCAAGAATCAAATGTAACATCACTAAATACAGGAATCATTGTAAATATCAAATAATAGAAACTATCAGAGAATGTACTCGCCTGTGGTCCAGATAAAAGAATGTCAAACAGTGCATGTACTGGATTCCAAGTGACTTATATATGAATTATCAATGTCAAAGAGTGATTTGGAAAGGTAAACATGTTTAACCAGCTCTATGTTAGGTATTTGCATCATTCTAGGTCTCTTGGTACCATACTAGGTTGATACCTAGGTTGGGATCCATCTTTATCTATAAAGTGAGTTTTCACTATGATACTTGGTCTATACTGGCTTATACCAACTAATCATAGAGTATACTAAATTTTTAGTAGATAATACCATATACTTATATTCTATAGTAACTACCTAGGTCTATAGACTATTGCTTTAATCATATCCAAATTACCTTAGTTTTAGCTAAAACCTAGAGCCAAACTTAGACTCAAACCCTAACTTATAACTTAACACTACACTAACCCTTAGCTAGCATAAGCCTAAACCTACTGATACTGGTAGGTATCAGTCACTCATGTGGCCACTACAACCAAACCTGGAACTAAACTTGATACCCATGCCCTCACCACACTGAAAGTACTACCCTCACTGGTAATACCCTCTCCCTTAATTTATGCATTCAGCATTGCCTGCCCTTCCCTACTTTATTGAACACTCTAACCCCTCAATTACTTCTAACCTCTACCCCCAAATTAACTGATACTCTTAGGTATTGTCATGCCCCAAAACTAGAATACTAGAGAGCGGGGGCAGACAATGGCTAGCTACATATACTTGGAGCATGCCGGTATTCCATATATACGGTAATACTATAAAATATGGGGGTTAATACTATAATCCATCAGTCAATCCAAGGTCAAATGGTCCTAGGTGTCTCAATCACAACAAATAAACAATATACAAGAAATATGATCATCAGGAGTAAAATAGTAAACCGTCCCATACCAAATATACATAGATGCTCATGAAGCTATTAATACAAAATGAAGAACTAGCTGAGTATAAGTCATACATGATCAACACTAGCCATGGTCTAAAATACGCTAATCATGTCATTGTCCGTAAGCAGAATGTCAAGTCCAAAGCATGAGCTAACACGTGCTCGATGGCTAAATGCCTCAAAAGAATATACACTACAAGATATAGTGGGGATAGAAGAAAACCCACTCAGGCTCTCTGGTGCTCCTGGTAGTCACCATCCGCAGGAAGGAAAGTAAGATTCTCGGGCTCTGCTACCGAATCTGGCCAAGCAAAACCACTGGGGTCAGACCCCCAAATAGCAAGTACCACAAAGGCAGCCAATAGCTAAGAACGAAAACCAACAAAACAACATAAAGCTACAATACGATAAGCAACATAAATAAATGTGGTTTGAGACTCGTATGCTACCACTGTTCTTATCCCGAGAAAAGAAAGACAATAAGCTGAATAACATATAACTATAAGGATATAATAAGCACCAAATAAACACAAAAATAACTGGATACATGAAGCACGCCAAAGAACTGATACATGCCAAGGAGAAGTAAAAGAAAACATGAGTAAGGATAAGTCGGCAAGCACGAAAAAGTTTCAGGAACTCCTCGAAATAGGAATCATAACCCTTAAATCAAACAAGGACCAGGATTATGATTTTTTTCCCGAGTCAGACCTTGTCTCGAGTCACTTACCGATAGACATAACTATAACAGAAGGTAAAGAGTCTGGCAACATAAGTAAACATCACAACTACACATTTACATGACGGATCAATCATAATTACACAGGAAATCGTAGAACTAAAGAGAATAACTCAAATCACAATATAAAAATACCACGAACAGGGAACATAAGAACATTACTACTAAACAAATATACATAGGGTGTAATCGTCCCCTACAAATACAGATATTTGGTCGAGTCAAGTGTACATAGAGTGTAAATCATCCTCTACTAATACAAATACTTGGTCGTGTCAAATGTACATAGAGTGTAATTATCCTCTACTAATACAAATGCCTGTTCGTATTAAATATGCATAGAGTGTAATCATCCTCTACTAATACAGATGACTGGTCATATCAAATGTATATAAAGTGTAATCATCTCTACTAATACAAATGCCTGGTCGTATCAAATGTACATAGAGTGTAATCATCCTCTACTAATATAAATGTCTGGTTGGGTGGTATCGATAGGTAACATATACTAGGCAGGCGAATATAGGGTGGAAAGCCCCTAACTATACAAAATATTGTGTCGAGACAACATGGCAAATAATAGATATGCAAAGCAATAAATACAAGGAAGCCAGATATAAACATTCAAGGAGCATAATAGAAGAAATTAGATGCACAAGAGAGTATAATCAGTATATTGTCGGTATATTGTAGTATACCGTCGGTATACCGGTCCAGAGACAAGAAAAATATAGCAAGTTCTGGATTCCAACAAATCGGTATACCGTCGGTATGCCGGCCAAGACAAATATCCATAAAGTCGGTTAACAATATCGGCAAGGATCGGTATATCGTTGGTACACTGTAGTACACCGTCGATATGCCGATAGGGTTCACATAAAATATCTAGAAATCCATGTTGGTCAAAATCGGTATACCATCGGTATACTGTAGTATATCGTCGGTATGCCGGTTTCCAAGGAAAAACTAAGCCAATGTCAAATATGATTTTCAGGATCGAAATCAAACCCCAAAAATTTCTAGAACCAAGTCTAACAAGGAGTCAAGTCTAGTGGTAAGTCCCATATCATAATATGGACTAAATCTTATAGTCACAACTCCGGTACCATTTCCGTTATCGAGTTACGAATAAGGGACGGAACAAGATTCTTCCAGAAATCAAAATCGAGACGGTCGAAAGGCTTAAAATCATGATATGAACAATAATAGTAAATCAAGTCTAAGCTAAAAAGAAACAACCAAGGATCCAGGAAAGAAAATAACAGAATATAAAATAGTTCATAGAATCGGCAAGGTTTATTTGCCTACAGCAAGCTCCCAGCCTCAACGTTCTAGTCTACCACCACGAAGGGGTTCAGAAACCATACTCCAGGTCTCAAGACCAAGCTCCAAGCCCAAGGAAGAAAGGTTGGAGAGAGGATGTCACGACCCGCACCCTGTGTAGGGGCACGAGAGCGTTGGTACGTCCAGCCTACGCCGCAGCATCGTTGGTAGAATGCTGTCTAGGTCACAATAATACTATATAACTAAACACCTGTCAATGATATCCATCTCCATAAGGAGGGAAATATACATCTCACAATATCTCACAATATAAACTCAATCACAACAACTATAAAGTATAAGACATGATAAAAGATAAGAGCAATGACATAGTTAAACACCATGTCTCAAACATAAAGATAAATCACAGTCTAGCTGTCCAACATAAAGTCTCCACAAGTCTCAAATTAAACTTAACATAAGTCCAACATAAACTGAAATAAAATCTCAATAAGTCTCAAAGCATAATTAAATACTCTCTAGATAGCTGCAGGTAATGTCTCATCTAAAGGAATAGTCTCCTCTAAGATCTCTGGTGTGTAGTCTGCATCTATACCTGGTCCATAGTGTGTGGTACAGAACTCCTCAAGATCCTCTGGAAAAAATATCCAGTCAGGATTGGAACGAAATACACCTCTAACAACAGTTCCACATATATTGACAAAAACTATAACACAGTGTAAAGAAATATAAGACGGATATGAATAACTGGAAATAGGAATACTAGAAATAAGGGAATGCTGGAATAAAGAATACTGGAACATCATCATCAATATACATCTAGCAATGAAATAGAAATACAAGTACACGCAAGAAGAACGAACTGGTATGTAAGTGTGTACAAGAACAATAACTAGAACATATGGAGATGCTAGATCAATATACTAGAGATACATGTCAAGAATCATCTAACTAATTGTATGAAACATCAGTATATCATGTGATCGGCTTGGGACTAATAAGACTCATTACATTGATTAGCGATCATCCTTGTAAAGTCAGGCTAACCACATGTAACAGCGATGAGGCATGTAATGGTAAGGCTGCACCGATGTGAGGTGTGGGTGTGCTATGATGCATGTAAAGTTGGGTATCATCACATAATTTACTAATATTTCCCCATTTTCCCCAGCTAGCATGATGGATTCCAAATCATGACTCCTCGTGACAGGTCTCAATGATGCCAACTCATGTAAATAACAGTGTCAAAGTCATGTATGCTATACAACTAGAGTTATAGAGATAATCAACATAATGGAAACTGTCAGAGAATGTACTCGCCTGTGGTCCTTAGCTGGCAATACCAATGTCCGGGTTCCAAGGTGTCGTCTGAATGATCCAACAGTCCTATAGACACATCATATAACACAATACTGCATCAGACATTACTCTAACGCACAATCAACATAATGATCTCAAAGACTATGCTAGGGGTGGTCACGTCTGTCGTTGCTGTGCATAACAGACAGTCACTGGTACAGTCTTGCCAGTACGTTAGTGTATATATGGCAGTCTGCTATCATGCTACACGGTCACAGGTCGATGTAACTACGGGGTATCCGTGGTCACATTCAAGACATCTAGTACATTGTACATACTAAGACTAACGTATCTCATAATACTAATTAATTACACAATTAATAGATATACATATATTCAAACTTAATCAAAATTATACGATGTACATATATATACATATACGTATGTATTATGCTAATTGGGAATTATATGATTCATATGCATATACATTAACATTCATTAATTACAATTATAATACATGTATATATATACTTAACAGAACTTATACCATGTGTATACATATTAAACATATATACTAGGGGATACTTATAATACATATATATACGTATGTATATATATATTAATTGAGAGCATATTATATCTATATACCTATTCGTATGCAAATACGTACATACATGCATATACCGATACATACATATACTAATGAATAACTTACGTACATGCGTATGTGTACGCATTCGAGATTAGGTTTAAGTCAAACCTGCGTGCGTGGACGGGGTGGAGATGACGAGGCGGGGCTGATCGTCGTGCATGGTGGTGGTACACAGTCGAGATGGGCAGCGGGACCGCTGCTCAGGCACTCCCATCGAGTCAGGATCCAGGCGGGCTCCGGGACATCAGGGTCGACAAGGTGCTCTCCGGCTGTTCAGGCGAGGAGGAGAACGTCCTATCGATTCGGGGAAGATGGCCAGGTGGTGGCCAGTAGTTCTGCTCCGGCGGGATCAAGCTCCAGGCGATGGGTGGTCGAGCAGTTGGGTCGAGTTACTGCTGCTCCAGTCATGTGCTGTCGAAGAGGAGGAGACCAGAGTTGGCTAGGTCAGGAAGGAACGAGATGGCCGGGGTAATTGACGAGGGACTGTGGCTCCGGCGGGTTCAGTCAAGAGCGGGGTGGTCGAGCCGGGGGACGGCGAGTGCAGGTGCTCGGGGTCGGTTGTGGATCACTGGTCGGCACAGCGGGTTGACAGGGAATGGCGGCGGGGTCTCAGGCCCTACTCCGGCGAGGTCTTCGGTGGAGGGTGGCGGCAGAAACCGAGAGAGGGGGGGGGAGGTTGATGAACAGTGACGACAAGGAATCGGCTGGGTTATTTAGGTTTAGGTTAAAAAGAAAAGAGAAAAGTAATACTATGTGTATTTATAGGTAGTAGACCTTGGGTTGACCTAGAAAAGTTGACTGTTCAATCCCTCTTGGGATTGGGCCTCTCATGTATGGTTTCAAGGGGCCATGATTAAAATGGGTTCCAAATAAAATCTAGGATTCAATTGGTTCAAGGTTTGGAGGGCCATGGTCTTAAGGAGGTTGGTGTTCAATTACACACTCCCAAAAATCATAAAAAAATATAAATGAAAGAAAAATGGGTTTTAATCACGTGTCGTGTCCAATGTGGTATACACCTAATACACTTTTGCATAAAAGTGCCCAATAATTAAAAAATTGCACAAAGAGTGATTTTGGTTTTATTTAAATAAAATTAATTATCATGCAATCATTTACTGTTAATTACGAAAAGACAAAAATACCCTTAATCCAGAAAGTGAGGGTGACAAGTCTACCCTCCTTAAAAGAAAATTTACCTCGAAATTAAAATAAACTAGCACAAGAACAACAGTCAACAAGGAATTATACCTCAAGTCTCGAAGAGATACGGATACTGCTCACGTATTTCGTCCTCTCTCTCCCAAGTTGACTCTCCTGGAGAGTGATTTCTCCATACAACATGAACCAAAGGAATAGTCTGGTTCCGCAATACCTTCTCTCTACGGTCCAAGATCTCAACGGGTTGTTCAGGATAGTTGAGTGTTGGTCCAACTTCGATCTCCGAGTGGTCTAGTAAATGACTAGGAACTGCCATGTACCGTCTCAGCTGTGACATATGGAACACGTCATGCACTCCATCTAGAGCAGGCGGCAAGTCAAGTCTATAGGCCACTGCACCGACCCTTGCAAGAATACTGAAGGGCCCGATGTATCGTGGACTAAGCTTTTCGCCTCTGCCAAAACGAATCGTGCCTCTTGTCGGAGAAATCTGTAGGAACACCAAATCGCCAACCTAGAACAAACAATCTTAACACGCAATCTAAACAAAATAATCACAAACCAAAAACAAATCAAACCAATACCTAAAACTCTAGGGGTCTACGGTGGCTATCGGCCCAATGCCGCTATCTGTCCTGCGCCACTCGTAGTCTGTCTCTGATAAGTTTTACCTTTTCTGCTGCATCCATGACCATTTCTGGTCCTAACAAGGCTCTTTCTCCAACATCATCCCAAGATAAAGGTGTACGACACCTCCGTCCATATAAAGCCTCAAATGGTGACATCTCAATGCTGGCCTGGTAGCTGTTGTTGTAAGCAAACTCTACCAAGTATAGATGATCCTCCCAAGACCCTCCGAGATCCAAAACGCAAGTGCGTAGCATATCTTCAAGAGTCTGAATAGTCCTTTCAGACTGCCCGTCTGTCTGGGGGTGATACGCGGTACTAAACTTGAGCTGAGTGCCCAAGCTAGACTGCAGACTCCTCCAGAAATGGGAAGTGAAACGACTATCCCGATCTGAGACAATACTCACAGGAACTCCATGTAATCTTACAATCTGTTGCATATACATCTCTGCTAGCTTCTCCGTCGATGTACCCACTTTGAAAGGTAAGAAGTGGGCTGATTTGGTCAACCTATCTACGATGACCCAAATCACGTCCTTTCCTCCTGGAGAACGAGGAAGTCCTGAAACAAAATCCATAGTCATGTGCTCCCACTTCCATTCTGGAATGGGTAAAGGTTGAAGCAATCCTCCTATCTTCTGTCGATCTATTTTCACCTGTTGGCACACTAAACATCGGGAAACAAAACGTGCTACCTCGCGCTTCATACCATACCACCATACGTGCTCCCTCAAATCTCGATACATCTTGTTGGCTCCGGGATGCATCGAGTACTGAGAGAGATGTGCCTCCTGCAAAACTTCTTCGTGCAGCTCCCCACTTGGCACATACATCCTCGTGCCATGTCGTAGGGATCCATCATCCGCAATAGTGAAGTCGTCTATCAATCCTGTCCGAACTTGTGCTCTAATATTCCTTAGAGTCTCATCATCATACTGCTCAGCTCTAATTCTGTCCATCAGCTCCGATTGTATCTGCAGTCCCCACATCTGAATCTCAGCTCCTGGAACTAATACTTCAATTCCCAAGCTCTCAAGATCAGCTAATAAATGTCTATCCGAAGTCAAGCACATAGCCATTGGATACTTGCTCAAGGCATCGGCGACTACGTTAGCCTTTCCTAGATGTTACTATATTGAGATATCAAACTCTTTCATCAATTCTAACCACCTTCTCTGTCTCATGTTCAGCTCCTTCTGTGTAAACACGTACTTCAAGCTCTTGTGGTCTGTGAAGATTTCCACACGCTCTCCGTACAGATAGTGCTTCCACAGCTTTAGGGCAAAGATAACTGCCGCTAACTCCAAATCGTGAGTGGGGTAGTTCTTCTCATGAGGGCGTAGTTGTCTTGAAGCATCGGCAATTACTTTCCCGTGCTGCTGAAGAACGCATCCCAACCCTTTTCCTGAAGCATCACTGTAGATAGTGAATCCACTTGTCCCTGATGGCAACATCAAAATTGGCGCTGTCGTCAATCTCCTCTTCAGATCATCGAATGCAGCTTGACATTCTTCTGTCCAGACAAATTCCATATCTTTCTTGGTCATCCTAGTCATTGGCTCTGCAATCTTGGAGAAGTCTTGTACAAATCTTCTGTAGTATCCTGCTAGTTCGAGAAAGCTCCTGATTTTAGCTACCGTACTGGGGGTAGCCCATGACTCTACTGCTTCGATCTTCTTGGGGTTAACTGAGATTCCGTTACCTGTCACCATGTGTCCAAGAAATTTTACCTTGTCAAGGAAGAACTCACACTTTAAAAGCTTCTCGTACAACTTCTCTCTCCTTAGAGTCTCTAAGACCATCCTAAGGTGCTCTTCATGCTCTTCTGGGGTCTTCGAATATATTAGAATATCGTCAATAAACACCACTACGAACTTGTTAAGGTACTAGTGGAATACCTTGTTCATCAAGTTCATGAATACTGCTGGTGCATTGGTTAAACCAAACGGCATTACTGTGAATTCAAATTGGCCATATCTAGTCCGAAAGGCTGTCTTCAGTATGTCTTCCTTCTTCACCTTCACTTGGTGATAGCCTGACCTCAAGTCTATCTTTGAAAACACCTTTGGTCCGCTCAATTGATCGAAGAGATCATCTATTCTCGGTAGCGGGTATTTATTCTTGATAGTTAGGTTATTCAGAGCGCTATAATCGATACATATGCGTACTGTTCTATCCTTCTTGGGCCTGAGGTCCAAGTCGTTTTCAGCAATCTGGGCATCCATCAGAATACCGTCAAAGGTAGCAGTGCGTTGTCCCGAAGTACGGGACTTAATCTCTCTATTCAATCCTTTTCTAAATTTTCGTGCTTTGTCTCCTGGGTCTCGAATCATCGATGGCGCGAATCGACTTAATCGGCAAAACTCTGCTGCATATTCGTCGACTGACATGCCTCCTTGGACTAAGTAATAGAACTGACTTTCCAATGCTCCCAAGGCCACGTCAGGAAATAATTTCTCCTTGAAGAGCTTCTTAAAGTCCTCCCAAGTAAGTCCTTCGACGGTGAGTCTCGGCTCTGTACGATAGCATGTCAATGCGATATCAAACATCTGACTGCCAGTGGCCTCTATCTGAAGAGTCTCCGGGATCTGTGATAAGCGCAAGTTCCTCTCTATGTTCTCTAACCAATCATCAGCATAGAGTATTCCTTCTGTGCCCTTGAACTCTCGAGGCATCATCCTCTTAAAGTCCACTATAGTGCCTGGCCTCTGTGGTCGCTGGCCAGGATGCTGGGGTTGCCGTGCTACTCTCTCCACAGCCTGGAGAGCCACCTGATGAGCATTCTTTATGCTCTCTCTCATCAGTTCTGTCTGCGCCTGGTGTGCTTCTGCTTGCACCCTCTGGGCTTCAGCTTGAACACGCTGAGCTTCTGCTGTTACTCTCTGGGCCTCTAGCATGCCCTGCATCAGTGCGAACATTTGTACCCCGTCAGTGGGCACTCCTCCGGGAATCGGTGTCGGTGGTGGTGGAAGGTTGTCTGTCATAGCTAGGGCAATCCTCGGAACAGGTGGTGGAGGAATCCCGTTAGCTGCAGATACTCCCACACGAACAGGAGATATAGAAGGAACTCCAGGTGTCTGCTCGTCAGGTTGAGAGGTGGCAGACCTCTCTGAAGTTGATGCTCCCACTCTCATGGATCTAGTATTCGGCGGCATCTAGAATACAGATCAAAAGAATCAATGATAGGTACGATATTATCAAGGAAGGACAGAAAAGAAGCAATCAATTAGAATAGTAATATGAAGTTCAGAATTTCCTAGTGTGATTGAGCATACTCTTATCCTAGATCCTATTTCCTATATCCTATTGCAGGCTCGTAGCAGTACAACTAAGTTGTCGTACTACCACGATATCGCATAACTTGCGAAACTCGACCTGCATGGGCCACCACTAAAAATGTGTCATGACCCGCACCCGGTGCAGGGGCACAAAAGCGTGGGTACGTCCAGCCTACACCGCAGCATCGATGGTAGAACGCTGTCTAGGTCACAATAATACTATATAACTAAATACCTGTCAATGATATCCATCTCCATAAGGAGGGCAATATACATCTCCAAATATCTCACAATGTAAACTCAATCACAACAACTATAAAGTATAAGGCACGATAAAAGATAAGAGGAATGACATAGTTAAACACAATGTCTCAAACATAAAGATAAATCATAGTCTAGCTGTCCAACATAAAGTCTCCACAAGTCTCAAATTAAACTTAACATAAGTCCAACATAAACTGAAATAAAACTTCAATAAGTCTCAAAGCATAATTAAATACTCTCTAGATAGCTGCTGGTAATGTCTCATCTAAAGGAATAGTCTCCTCTAAGATCTCTGGTGTGTAGTTGACATCTATACCTGGTCCGTAGTGTATGGTACAAAACTCCTCAAGATCCTCTGAAAAAAATATCTAGTCAAGATTGGAACAAAATACACCTCTAACAGCAGTTCCACATATATTGACAAAAACTATAACACAGTGTAAAGAAATACAAGACGGATATGAATAACTAGAAATAGGAATACTGGAAATAAGGGAATGCTGGAATAAAGAATACTGGAACATCATCATCAATATACATCTAGCAATGAAATATAAATACAAGTACACATAAGAACAAAGAACTGGTATGTAAGTGTGTACAAGAACAATAACAAGAACATGTGGAGATGGTAGATCAATATACTAGAGATACATGTCAAGAATAATCTAACTAAGTGCGTGAAACATCATTATATCATGTGATCGGCTTGGGACTAATAAGACTCATTACATTGATTAGCGATCATCCTTGTAAAGTCAGGCTAACCACATGTAACAGCGATGAGGCATGTAATGGTAAGGCTGCACCAACGTGAGGTATGGGTGAGCTATGATGCATGTAAAGTTGGGTATGATCACATAAGTTACTAATATTTCCCTATTTTCCCCAGCTAGCACGATGGATTCCAAATCACGACTGCTCGTGACAGGTCTCAATGATGCCAACTGGTGTAAATAACAGTGTCAGAGTCATGTATGCTATACAATAAGAGTTATAGAGATAATCAACATAATTGAAACTGTCAGAGAATGTACTCGCCTGTGGTCCTTAGCTGGCAATACTAATATCCGGGTTCCAAGGTGTCGTCTGAATGATCCAACAGTCCTATAGACACATCATATAACACAATACTGCATCAGACATTACTCTAACACACAATCAACATAATGATCTCAAAGACTATGCTAGGGGTGGTCACGTCTGTCGTTGCTGTGCATAACAGACAGTCACTGGTACGGTCTTGCCAGTACGTTAGTGTATATATGGCAGTCTGCTATCATGCTACACGGTCACAGGTCGATGTAACTACGGGGTATCCGTGGTCACATTCAAGACATCTATTACATAGTATATACTAAGACTAACGTATCTCATAATACTAATTAATTACACAATTAATAGATATACATATATTCATACTTAATCAAAATTATACGATGCACATATATATACACATACGTATGTATTATGCTAATTGAGAATTATACGATTCATATGCATATACATTAACATTCATTAATTACAATTATAATACATGTATATATATACTTAACAGAACTTATACCATGTGTATACATATTAAACATATATACTAGGGGATACTTATAATACATATATATACGTATGTATATATATATTAGTTGAGAGCATATTATATCTATATACCTATATGTATGCAAATACGAACATACAAGCATATAACGATACATACATATACTAATGCATAATTTACGTACATGCGTATGTGTACGCATTCGAGATTAGGTTTATGTCAAACCTGCGCGCGTGGACGGGGTGGAGATGACGAGGCGGGGCTGATCGTCGTACACTGTGGTGGTGCACAGTCAGGATGGGCAGTGGGGCCGCTGCTCCGGGGCTCCGGTCGAGTCGGGATCCAGGCGGGCTCCGGGACAGCAGGGTCGACAAGGTGCTCTCCGACTGTTCAGGCGAGGAGGAAAATGTCCTGTCGAGTCGGGGAAGATGGCCAGGTGGTGGCCGGTGGTTCTGGTCCAGCGAGATCAAGCTCCAGGCTATGGATGGTCGAGCAGTTGGGTCGAGTTACTGCTGCTCCGGTCGTGTGCTGTCGAAGAGGAGGCGACCGGAGTTGGCGAGGTCGGGAAGGAACGAGATGGTCGGGGTATTCGACGAGGGACTATGGCTCCGGTGGGTTCAGTCAGGCGCGGGGTGGTCGAGCCGGGGGACGGCGAGTGCAGGTGCTCGGGGTCGGTTGTGGATCACTGGTCGGCACAGCGGGTTGACAGGGAATGGCGGCAGGGTCTTAGGCACGGCTCCGGCGAGGTCTCCGGTGGAGGGTGGCGGCGGAAACCGAGGGGGGGGGGGTTGATGAACAGTGATGGCAAGGAATCGGCTGGGTTATTTAGGTTTAGGTTAAAAAGAAAAAGGAAAAGTAATACTATGTGTATTTATAGGTAGTAGACCTTGGGTTGACCTAGAAAAGTTGATTGGTCAATCCCTCTTGGGATTGGGCCTCTCATGTATGGTTTCAAGGGGCCATGATTAAAATGGGTTCCAAATAAAAGCTAGGATTCAATTGGTTCAAGGTTTGGAGGGCCATGGTCTTAAGGAGGTTGGTGTTCAATTACACACTCCCAAAAATCATAGAAAAATATAAATGAAAGAGAAATGGATTTTAATCACGTATCGTGTCCAATGGGGTGTGCACCTAATGCACTTTTGCATAAAAGTTCCCAATAATTAGAAAATTGCACGAAGAGTGATTTTGGTTTTATTTAAATAAAATTAATTATCATGCAATCATTTACTTTTTAATTACGAAAAGATGAAAATACCCTTAATCCGGAAAGTGAGGGTGATAGAAGAGAGAGAAAGTATAAAGGGGAATGAAATGAAACTCAAGTACTATTTATAGAAATTATCTCAAAATATCTCGAAAAAGTAAGACAAATATCTTCCGAGCAGTATACCGTCGGTATACCAGTCAAGAAGAATTTTTTTAAAATTTTAAGTTTTAAAATCCCACAAAATCCAAAAAACAAACATGCAGTATAGAATACGTATCCATATTCCGATATAGATACTACGAGACAGAGTCTCACAACTCTCCCATCCTTAGAAAAATTATGTCCTCAAAATTTTACTAAAGCACCAAAACCAAGAAGCTCCAAAAAATATAACTAACTCAATAAAATAAGCATGGCATATAGTCAGGAAATAGAATAAGTCAACAATAAAAATAAAAGCACAAGTAACTACACTACAAAGAAGAAGGGCTAGGGGCTCAAGGATAACTATGCCTCGCTAATCAGCTAAGTAGGAATCCGTCCTCGTTAGCCTACGCTGATTCCCAAAATTGACAAGGATCAAGTCTCAAGGTAAGTCGGTACCAACGACTCAGTCGAAGACATGACTCTGTCCAGGACGTACCTTCATAATTATAATATATGACTAACATCACGTATCATGAGTTACACAGGCAGAAAAGTAAGAGGCGAGATACTCGTCTTCACTCACGGAATATATGAGAACCCAAGAAAATATATGAACGAAAGGATGCTTAGGACATCACCTATAATCCGACCATCCTTAGTCAATACCTGCTCCAAGATGCCAAACTCTCCATGCTCCAGCCTTGGGACTACTGCCCTATTTGGTTGCTGACCATTCCCTCTGGGTGCAAGTCGCCTCTGTTGCTGTCCTCCAAGCCTAGTCTGAACCTGGGCCTGAGCATACTACTACGGCCTCTGCTGCTGTAATATCTGGTTCTACGCCAGTGTAGGCCTCGGGGCCTGATACTGCTGGACCGATGCTGGTGCCCTAAACTCTGGGGCTGCTGACTGGACTGATGAGGATTCAGTTGGAGCCCTCCGGGGATAAGTCCTTATCATGTGGTTCGCTCCACCATAAACCAGACATAAGTGTTGTGCCCTAAGGCACTCTGAAAGAACATGCCTTGGCTTTCCATAATGGAAACACCCTAATAAAGAAATCGACCTTTACTGCTGTGGATGCGTCTACGTTGAGTACTAAAATGAAGACACCGGTGCTGGCCTCCCTTGGGGTCTAATCTCTAATGCCTTGACTGCTGGCGTGGGTGCCGAAGACTGGGTGAAAGAGTCCATCAAGGTAGAATGGGACCTCTTTTGGCTCCCAATCCTATCGACTATCCTCTGAGAGGTGTACTTGTGCCTCCTCGTCGCTCTCATCACAGCGTCGAAAGTCTGGAACTCGTGCTGCTCCACTGCTAGTATAATCTCCTGATGAAGCCCCTGCTGGAATCTTCTAGCTCGGTCTAACTCGTTCGCCACCAAGGTGGGCGCAAACTGGCCAAGTCTACAGAACTCTACCGCGTAGCCGTCGGCGGTCCTCCCCATCTGTCTGAGGTTGTTAAACCTCTGTTGTAAGTCATAACGTGATACTGCATCATAGTATCGAGTCTAAAATCTCTCGCTGAAGTCCACCCACAGAATTGACGTCATTAGTGAAATCTGCTGAGCTGCCCACCAGTCGCGGGCCAAATCCAGCAACTGTAGTCTCACCGCTAAGACATGCTCTATAGCCGGAGTCCCTACTACCTCCAAGATGGCCTCAGTATCCTGGAACCATGTAACATATGCTATCCCATCCTCAATATCATAGAAGTACGGGGGATGGAGACTCTTAAAACTATTCACAGAATTATAGATATGAGCACCACCTCGCTCCATGGACATCTGGACTGATTGAGTGAGGACGTCACTCTATCGCTGGTGAGTTTCCATAAAACCTGTCAGTACATCCATCAGTGCTTGTATGAAATCTGGTTACTCTAGCTGAACTGGCTGCACGGGTTCTGCCAACGGATCGGGCTGAACATGCTTCTCTACCCCGGGATCAATACTCGACTCTTCTCCTAAATGCTAATCCTCAGCGATCGGCAGGCCTACTGGTATCTTCTCTGACATCGCCGAAACTCAAAAAATCTGATCAAAGGATCAGGAACAGTGCCCCTGAAAGTCAAAGGACACACAGAGTAAATTTTAGGGACATAATTGATCACGATCAAATAAGGTAACATGTCAAAAGACCAGAGGTATAGAGTAAGACGAAATATATCATGGAGGAATAAGTAGATTGAGACATCTATTCATCAATAACCCCAATATATCTAAAAAATAGACCTGTATAGGCCACTACTAAAATCATGTCACGCCCCAGAACCAGAATACTAGAGAGCGGGGGCTGACAACGGCCAGCTACGTATACTTGGAGCACGCTAGTACTCCACATATACGGTAAAGATGTAAAATATAGGAGTTAACACTACAATCTATCAGTCAATCCTAGGTCAAATGGTCCTAGGTGTCTCAATCACAACAGATAAACAATATACAAGAAATATAATTATCTGGAGCAAAATAGTAAAGAATCACATACCAAATATGCATAGATGATCATAAATCTAGTCATACAAAATAAAGAACTAGCAAAGTATAAGTCATACATGATCAACACTAGCCATGGTCTAGAATAAACTAATTATGTCATTGCCCATAGGCCGAATGTCAAGTCCAAAACACGAGCTAACACGTGCTCGGTGACTAAACGCCTCTGAAGAATATACAATACAAGATATAGTAGAGATAGAAGGAAACCAACTTAGGCTATCTGGTGCTCTTGGTAGTCACCATCCGCAGATAGGAAAGTAAGATCCTTGGGCTTTGCTACCGAATATGGCAAAAAAAACCCAGTAAGGTCAGACCCCCAAATAGCAAGTACCACAAAGAAAGCCAATATCTAAGAACTAAAACCAGCAAAATAACATATATCTACAATACGCTAAGCAACATGAATAAATATGGTTCAAGACTCGTGCGCTACCACTGCACTTATTCCGAGAAAAGAAAGACAATAAGTTGAATAACATATAACCACAAGGATATAATGAGCACCATGTAAACACGAAAATAACTAGATACATGGAGAATGCCAAGGAACTGAGACATGCCAAGGAAAAGAAAAAGAAAATATGAGTAAGGATAAGTCGGCAAGCAATAAAAAGATTTGGGAACTCCTCGAAATAGAAATCATAACCCTTGTAAACCAAACAAGGACCAGGATTATGATTCTTTTTCCCGAGTCGGACCTAGTCTCGAGTCACTTGCCAATATACATAACTATAACAGAAAGTAAAGACTCTGGAAATATAAGTAAATATTACAACTACACATGTACAAGATTGATCAATCACAATTACACAGGAAATCGCAGAGCTAAGGAGCATAACTCAAATAACGACAGAAAAATTCCACGAACAGGGAACATAAGAACATTACTACTAAATACTAGTCAAATATACATAGGGTGTAATCGTCCCCTAATAATACAGATGTCTGGTCGAGTCAAGTGTACATAGAGTATAAATCATCCTGTACTAATACAAATGCCTGGTGGTGTCAAATGTACATAGAGTGTAATATCCTATACTAATACAAATGTTCGGTCGTATCAAATGTACATAGAGTGTAATCATCCTCTACTAATACAAATGCCCGGTCGTATCAAATGTACATAGAGTGGAATCATCCTCTACTAATACTAATGCCTGGTCATATCAAATGTACATAGAGTGTAATCATCCTCTACTAATACAAATGCCTGGTCATATCAAATATACATAGAGTGTAATTATACTCTATTAAATGCCTGGTCGTGTGGTATCGATAGGTAATATGTACTGGGCGGGTGTATATAGGGTGGAAAGCCCCTAACTATACAAAATGTCGTATCGAGACAACAAGGCATATAATAGACATTTAAAGCAATAAATACAAAGAAGCCATATACAAAAATTCAATGAGCATAATAAAAAAAGCACATGAAAAAGAGAGAACAATCATTATATCGTCGGTATACTGTAGTATACCGTCGGTATACTGGTCTAGAGACAAGAAAAATATAGCAAGTTCTAGATTCTAACAAATCGGTATACCGTCGGTATATTGTAGTATACTGTCGGTATGCCGGCCAAGACAAATATCTAGGAAGTTGGATAACAATGTCGGCAAGGATCGGTATACCATCGGTACACTGTAGTACAACATCGATATGCCGATAAGGTTCACAGAAAATATCTAGAAATCCAAGTCAGTCAAAATTGGTATACCGTCGGTATACTATATTATATCGTCGATATACCGGTTAACAAGGAAAAACTAAGCCAAAGTCAAATCTGATTTCCTGGATCCAAATCAAACCCTAAAAATTTGCAGAACTAAGTCTAACAAGGAGTCAAGTCTAATGATAAGTCCCATATCATAATATGGATTAAATATCACGGTTACAACTCTGGTACCATTTTCGTTACTGAGTTACCAAAAAGGGATTAGACAATATTCTACCAGAATTTAAAATGGAGATGGTCAAAAGACTACAAATCACGAGAAGAACAATAAAAGTAAAGCAAGTCTAAGCTAAAAAGCAACAACCAAGGATCCAAGAAAGAAAATGACAGAATGTAAAATAGTTCATAGAATCGGCAAGGTGTACTTGCCTACAAAAAGCTCCCAGTCTAAACCTTTTAGTCTACCCCCACGAAGGGGTTCATAAACCACACCCCAGATCTCAAGACCAAGCTCCAAGCTCAACAGAGAAAGGGTGGAGAGAAGAGAGAGAAAGTGAAAAGAGGAATGAAAAGAAACTCAAGTAATATTTATAGAAAATTTCTAAAAAATATCTTGAAAAAGTAAAACAAATATCTGCAGGACAGTATACCGTCAGTATACCGGTCAAGAAGAAAGTTTTCAAAATTCTAAGTTTTAAAATCCTACGAAATCCATAAAAATAAAATATACAGTATAAAATATGTATCCATATTTCGATATAGATACTGTGAGACAGAGTCTCATAGGTATCAATTCTATTACTTAACCTTAACTCGATGATTCATTTCTAATCACTTGCATTCTCTTCACTATTACCTGAATTTGAGATTTGGCCATCTCCCACTGCAGCTGAACATCATTGTCACTGAACCATCATATACAGGTTCACACCCTTACAGTCACACTTGCTCACACACACAAGTCAACCAGTGATACCTACTATATGCACACAGTTATTTATCCCCCAACAATTAACCTGCACTTCTCAAACCCAACTTCCCAAATCTTAACATCAAGTATCAACACACATATACACACAAACCCATAAACACAACATCAACATCCTCCCCTAGTGTCTGCACTTGTGTGCAAGTGGGCTGCTGCTCACTTGAAGTCACACTCACAGAATTTCTGACGTAGGTTCACTCGAGCCTCACCTTGCTTAACCTATTGCAAGTGACTGATACTTGCCTCTAAGGCTACCTACTTCTCGAGCCCACTGTGCCATATCTGATACCAAAATATCAGTTCTCTCACCCCATCTCTCATATGGACATAATTAGTCGTCATCACATCAGCCATAATTTAAACTCACACACATACACACCCTTACTCCCAAGCTCACCAATACTGCTACTTGTGTTGCCAAGGATCTCCAGTTCACTACTACAAGCAGTGAACTGCTACTACTCCAATCCCTTGGGGCAACTCTAGCATCCATTTACTGCTATGCATAACCTTTGACCTTGCACAAGCACCTGCACCCAATCCTACAGCTAAGTGCAAATTCTTTCACAAACTCAAGCACTCCCCTCTAGACACATGTGCACAACCCCAGAGATTATGGTTTAGTCCTATCCCTCTCACACACACAAGACTTGGACACCTTACCTCATAGTCATGATACTCACTTAACACTATATCAAGGAATCGTATACACTACCACTGAGTGCTCCTGCTTGCCAATTTTTCCTTCACTCGCCCTCTGATATATTCTTCGCTCTATAAACAGGGACCCCTATCTCAATGATACTCACTCATAACCAAAATGGGATACACACACCTAATACATGTGCACACATGACTCAATGATACACAATTATCCCTTCCACAAGATACAAGGGTGGGTAGATAGTATGTGTATAGAAGATAGGTTCTGCAAGTTTGCACTAAGCACAGGTTTGAGTTGAGTAGGGTATTCTGATATAGGAATGCAATAGGGTATTCAGGTGACTCTTCATACTTGGTTTGTAGTTGGTAAATTAAAGTAATATGTCTCAGGTGCAGAGATGGTAAGTTTTTTATTTGAACATGAAGTGGTATAGGGTCTGAGTTGGGGATTTTTTAGGTGGTGCAGATAGTATAGGTTGCACGTATGCACACTGTGGTTTGGTGATATCTACTATGGTTGTTCCCTAGATTTTAGCAGATGTGTGTGTCACTAGTTTAAATGGTGCAGCAATGTGATGGTTACTCCCTCACTCAACACTTTAATATGCACAAGACACACCTACTCCTACCACAAGATACTCTCCATCTATACAAACTCACAGACACACATCATAACCTATACTATAGTACACACACCTCACCCCACAGAATACCACAACTAACACACTAATACCTAATATGCACACACTATGATACGCATGAGACACTCATGATACACATATGATACTCTCTCCAAACACCAAGATACTGCACCAAACCATCTAGAACACATCCAATATATAAAATATAGTATAAATAACACATGTAATATCTATTATAATATAATATAAAATAATTGGCAAGTTAGGATACCAAATGCATTGAAACTATCCATCTGTACTACTGTATCATGGTGTATCATGATACAGACTCTGGGTATCCATTTGTGGATACATAACCCTCTCAAATCATGAATTAGAACAAAAAAATACCTATGAGACATTTCTACAAATACATAGTGGTCCAAATTCAAATTTTCCCCAATTTGTCCCCAAAAGTCAGTGTAACTTTCACCAATGACATCATATGAGCCTAGTTTTTATTCCTATAGGTTTTCCTTAGCCATAAGAGGGTTCCTATAGATCTAATACCTCAATTAGAATAAAAATTTGATTATGAAATAGAAGTTTATATATTAGGAGATGGATTCTCAATGTATCACCACCAAATGGACACAAATAAAGGTTGGACACAATCCTCAAGCCAATGCTTCCCTCCTCAAGTGCTTCTCTAGAAATGCTAAGCTCCTTAGCCTCCTTGGAACAAAAATGAGAGAAATAAGATTTGGGAATGGGTGGATTAGGGTTTGCTTCTAACTTTGGGAATGAATTAATTAGAAAATCAAATAGAGGCTATTCATGAATAAAGAGGCTTATATAGCCTCCTAATAGGGTTAGGGTTAGGTTGAGGAATATTTAAATTGACTCAAAGGTCTCTCATTCTCTCATAAATAGGATCAAATAATCCTATAGAAGGAATATTCTATTCTTTAGTCTAAATAGGTTTAATAGACTTAATCTAGTCATGACTGTAGAAGCATGAAATACGCTGGGGAGTTATACACGTAAAATCCCCAACATACATGAAGTTCGCATAAAATAGAGTTTCAGCGCTGTGTGGCATAAAAATATGACTTCAGAGCTATACGCATAAAATAGAGCTTCAGCGCTCTGTGGCATAAAATATGACTTTAGGACAACCCGCGTAAAGCAGCATTTCAAGACTGTCTGGGCGTAAAAGGTTGCTATACCCCATGCGCAAAGTTTAAAATACGTTTGTTTTTAATGCAACATAAAGTTTTTCGAGGAACTCTTCGTATTCCTCGGATGAATCTGTCAGACAGAACAGTGAACCTGACTCCTGATTAAAAGTACTGCACGACGATCGAGAGGCATATCTCGTACAGAGCCAGACGCCACGTCAAAAGCTATTTCTCGTACAGAGCTTGAGGCATATCTCGGCATTTAATGCACGAGATTGAGGCATATCTCTGCATTAAATGCACGAGATTTGTTCTATTCTTTATTGTTTTATCATTACTAGGGGAGCTAAACTAGGGCTAATACGCTTACATCACCATCCTTGCATTTTACGCCAACCAGGCTATTTTCAACTATCGGAGTACGACGTATGCTATCTCCTCGAAATATGCCAACTCAGGCTATATTTACAAAGGTACATGATAAAGCTATTTGGCCCAGAATACGCTCAAAATCTCAGTCATGATGGATAATTGGCTATTTTACGCTGGTTATCTATTATTCATGCATCCTCAAGTTCTTCACATTTGGCTTCTACGCCAACAAGACAGCTATTTGGCTTTTATGCCAACAAGACAGCTATTTGGCTTCTATGCCAACAATACAGCTATTTGGCTTCTACGCCAACAATACAGCTATTTAGCTTTTACGCCAACAAGACAGTTATTTGGCTTTTATGCCAACTATCTTTACGCGAGGGGCAGTTATCTACGTGGCTTACATGCCGTAATCTTCGAGAAGCAGTTATACGCGTTACCTTATAATGGGACACGCATCATACGCAGCTTCAGAGGATCATACAAACGTGGGTAGCAGTTATTATAACCGCCGCGTAAAAGATGCCACCTTCTTCACAGTTTGGCTTCTACGCCAACTGGACGATTATTGTGACGGGTCTCTAGAAATAGAGATCTCTGGTCACAGAATCATGGGCATCAATCGAGGATCAAAGGCAGAGAATGAATCAGAGAGAGAGCACAGACAGAGAGTGTTGATTGACAACTTTGGCAACGAGAGTTCAATCCTTCCTGTAATCTTTGAAGCTTCTTCTTCTTCTACAATACTTCTTCATCATCGTGTGGTCCAAGGGACAAAGTGATCGATCGCAGATCAGACTCCTCTAGTAATTTTTCCCCGGAATTTTTTTTTTGTACTTAACATCCTCGTATAGGATTAATTGTACTCTTTTTCTTGTTTGTAAACAAAGAAAGGGTTTCGTATAAACCTAGTTTCAATTTTTTTGTTTATCATCAAACACAATGACTAACTAATGACTCAAGTCAAATAGTCTAAACTCAATAACTAACTCATTCTCCTAATATAATGAGTCAAACCATGACTAACTATTTAATTGAATCAATATATCAAGTCAAGTCTAGTTAGGTCCAATAGTGTGAAGTCTAATTAAATAGTCTAATCCACTAACCAATAATAATACTATTTACGATATATATATATCATAAATATTATATATTAATAAAATATACACACAATATTTATAATAATACAGAATAACAAAAATGTCCATATTCTAGAAATATGGTAGTTATATTCCATTATTCTACCCGATGTGGGACTAAAGTCCACTTGACTAATACACTAATACTTAATACCCTCCCTCAAGTTGGAGCATAGATGTCAATCATGCCCAGCTTGTTACAAAAAAACTAAACCTGATGGCCTAAAAGAGACTTCATAAAAATGTCGGCTATCTGATCGCCGATCCTTACATGGTAAAATTTTATTAACCCCTTTTTATATTCATCACAGACAAAGTGGCAGTCAATCTTAATATGTTTTGACCTTTCATGAATACGGGATTTGTGGTAATATGGATAGCTGATTGATTGTCACATCACATATTTGATACGTCAGATCCTGCTTCTTCTTCTCTCAGCTCCTTCAGATATAACGCCTCTATTGTAACATAAGCAATAGCTCGGTACTCCGCTTATAAACTTGATCGTTCGACCACACTCTGCTTCTTGCTCTTCTATTACAGTAAATTATCGCAAATAAAAACTAAATAGTCAGATGTAGACCATTTATCTGTAGGACATGCATCACAGTCTGTTTCTATAAAATATTCTATATGAGTATGTCCCTGATTCTCTATCCTAATTCCTATTTTTAGATTCTGGGCTAGATAGTGCAGGATTCTGAGAACTGTCTTCCAATACGGAACTCGTAGAGAAGCCATAAATCTACTCGCGTAGTTGAGTTTTTTAAACATAAATCTACTCGTAGAGAACTACCTTCCAATACGGAACTCGTAGAGAAGCCATAAATCCACAAAAAAAATATCTGGGCGAGTCATGTCCGCCAAGTAGTTAAGTTTTTTTAACCACTTGACGATACTGGTCCAGATTGGTCATCAGTATCCCTTTATCGGGAAGTAACTTCACCCCTGGGTCCATGGGTGAGGTTGTAACTTTAGCTTGTATCATTCCAGCATCAGTTAGGATATCCAACACATATTTCCTCTAAGATATTACAATGTGCTTCTTACTCTGTGTGACCTCAATGCCCAAAAAGTAATTTAATGCTCCAATATCTTTAGTCTGAAATAGTTCACCTAGAAACTTTTTTAGTCCTGTAATTCCTTGACGGTTATCTCTCGAGCTCACGATATCGTCAACATAGACACCAAGTATTATTCTTTCAGCTAATGTTTGTCGATAAAATACCGAATGATATTTTCTCGATTTACACATGCCAAACTGAGTAACAACATACGTAAATCGACCAAACTAAGCATGGGGTGATTGTTTGAGATCGTAAAGGGCCTTCCGCATATGGCATACTTTACCCTCTATTGCAATAAACCCAGGAGATTGTATCACATACACTTCTTCTTCAAGGTCCCCATGAAGAAAGATATTCTTCACATCTAACTACAAAATGAGCCAATCATAGTGGATAGCTAATGCGATAAGCACTCTCACATAAGTCATCCAAGAAAATGGAAAGAATATCTCAAAATAATCTTTACCGTCTGTATGAGAATATCCTCTAGCCACCAGTCGAGCTTTCAAACGATCAAGAGTGCCATCCAATTTTATATTGATTTTGAACACCCACTTGCCAGTAGGCAAATCTACCAAGTTCTAAGTATGGTTCTTCCGAAGTGCTCACATCTCCTCTTTCATAAATGCACGCCAACTAGAATGTTTAAGTCCTTCCTCCACAGAATTGGGAATCCGAATCCCGTCAACAGTAGGCACCAATGATTGAGTCTAAATCGTAAGCCCTTTATAGTGCCAATAACTCAAAGGATGGTCATGACATTCACGATAGGAGCAAGCAGGTACATCAGGCAGTGGTGAATCAATAGAGCTGAAGGAGGACGATCTCTCGAAGGTCGTGGGAACCATCGGTGATATTTGTTCTATCAGAGCTAGTGAATCAGTGGAGGTGGAGGAGGATAATGGCTGGGGGCACCATCGGTGATCCATGTTCTGTTAGAGCTGGTGAGACTGGTGATGCCGGTTCTGACTTAGTTTATGTTTACGGACCGTCAGACCGAAAGACTTGCTCGGTAGGGGAGGGCACCAATATGGGGGTCTGCTATGTTTGACCTGGAAACAATATGATATTCTCTTCTGGATAAACTTTGGAAATAGAATTTGTAGTTGATGGAAGTGGAGGAAACTCGGTTTCAACAAAAGTAACATCCCGAGTAATAAAATATCTCTTCAAAGTTGGTGAAAAATAATGATACCCTTTCTGATGTTTTGGATACCAAGGAAAAATATACTTGATTGCCTTTGGATCCAACTTGGACAGAGTCGGTCGAGTTTCCTGAACATAAAATAAGTGAATTTTGAGAGATAGAGAAAATGGCTAATATTTGGGATATAACCGAAAAAGAGAGTATTGCCGTGAAAAATTGAAGCTGGCATATGATTGATTAGGTAACAAGCTGTAAGTACCGCATCGGACCAAAATTTCTTGGGAGTACTGCTTGAAACATAAGAGCACACTTTGTTTCCAAAAGATGGTGATTCTTGCATTAAGCCACACTATTCTATTGTGGTATGTAAGGACATAAAGTTTAGTGGATGATGCCATGTCTAATCAGATGGGAATTGAACTCATGAGATAAATAATTACGACCATTATCACTCCGAAAACTTTTAATAGGAACTCCAAATTGGGTTTGGATTTTCGTATAAAAATTGCACCAAATATTTAATAATTCAGAGCAATTTTTTATCAAGTAGACAATGGTGACACATAAGTAGTCATCAACAGTAAAACAAAACACTTGAAGTCCATCAAAGATTCAATAGGGCAAGGCCCCCATACATCATAATATATTAGCTCAAACTGAGCTGATACAGCTTTATTTAGACTCACCAGATTGGGTACCCGATGATGTTTAGCCAAACGACATGACTCACAATAAAAAGGAAGAAAAAAATTCAAAGACAGATACATCTTCTGGAGTGCTTGGATAGATGGGTGATCCAACCGACAGTGCAACTCAAACTGATCGAGTTTTACGTCGACACAGAAAATGAAAGAATTTATATCAAACATGTACAAGCCTCAAGCCACATGCCCCCCTACCTATAGTCCTACCGGTCTTTAGGTCCAAAAAAATACAACCATTAGAAAAAAATATTACCTAAAATTGTAAGTCACGAGTAATTCTA
Organism: Iris macrosiphon; assembly: GCA_036927795.1. Taxonomy (NCBI): domain Eukaryota; kingdom Viridiplantae; phylum Streptophyta; class Magnoliopsida; order Asparagales; family Iridaceae; genus Iris; species Iris macrosiphon. The sequence goes on from JAYESA010000022.1 coordinate 2,616,774, forward strand.
CTAATGGATAAGAGACTGAATAGATTAGCAAGTGTTTGTAAAACTGATCTAAGTGGTAGACCGGGAGAAAGATGGTTGCATCCTTTTCTATGAACCCTCAGGAAACTACAGTTTGCAACAATAATATTTGATATACGACTGAATGATATATAATAATAATTACACAACATACATGTATCACATGTCATATGATCAGATGCACCCGAGTCGATAACCCACTACTTTGACCGGATCACACACGTCGCTGAGTACCCGATTGTGGATCCAGATGTGGAGGTTTTACCATGATGATGAGCTTGGAAGTTAGCAAATTTGGCATAGACCTCTGCCATCATCTGTACTAATACTCCATTATTGTCAGGAGATCTAAGACACTGCCACTGAAAATGGCCGTAATGACCATAACTGAAGCATGCGCACGGTCTGTCACCATCACGACCGCCGTTGCCTCGTCAACCATCACGGCCAGCATTTTGGCCACCATGTCGACCACCACGACCTCCATAGAATCTACTATGAACAACGCTCAGGCCAGATCGATTAGCAGGGGCATCAAATAAAGAAGTCTCATTGACTTTCACAGCCCGTAGGACACAAACGTGGGCTTCCATCAAAGATGAAACCTCAGACCCAGTAATGATCTGAGACCATATAGAGTGCATCAGGACGAAGGAAGACAAGATACACCATAACGTAGAGCTGTTGGCATTGAGTCCTTATCACATTAATATATGTCATCAAGGGTACCACATGATCCACTTTATCAGTTAGTGCCTTGAAGGCACGAAAATGGTCCTTATGTGACTTCTCCCCTTGGTCAGCTCGGTAGACACCAACGACTGAGTCATATATACGAGACAGATCACGTTTAATATCAAACACCATTGCAAGGACCTCCCATAACTCTTTCACCGAGTCCGTATTCTGAACTATGTTCTCAACTGATAGTTCAATCGAATTCATCAACTATGTTTACAGTCGATTATCATTAGTATTCTACTACTCGTATGTTGGATCACTCACTACTAGGGGGTTGTTAGTCAGATTTTTTGATAATCGTATTCCCCTAAGCTCTTCTCATCCTTCTTGCGCCATGTTGAGTAACCATCTTGTCCATCCAACCGTCTATCGACAAGTCAAACCGATGAAATCGTCGTGCCAGTACCCGATGTACCCGCCACTATATTTTTTGTACTAGTATTAGTAGCATTGATATTTGCCTCAGTGTTAGTTATACTATTCTTAATTCAACTATCATTTGGTCATCCCGACCCGATAATCACATCAACTCTGCCAATACGTAATCGACGTAGCCTGAACCGGCTTGTTCAAGTAAAGCATAGATTGAAGGTATATCAAATATGCCAGGACAGAGAAGCAACCCAGGTTACTTTCTGTTAGATCCTGATGTGGATGCCGGGTTAGGAACATAGATTCACACAAACCCAAGTCTGCTTTCTGTTAACTCCTGATACCCTCATCGAGAGTGAGAGGTTCATGCAAACAAATAATTTTCAACCCTCTAAAGATCCTAACTAAGGGCTGCCTACCACTCGGGCAGAGGGGGAATGACACTCGGGCATGGGCTGGCTGCCACTCGAGCGGTGGGGGAGGCAGGGGGCTGCCACTCAGGCATGAGGAGGCAGGGGGGGGGTGAGCGGGGGGAGGAAGGGATTATATATATTTTTTTTATGTAGAGAAAGGGATTCAGAGTTTTGTCTCTGATACCATGTAGAATAAAATAATTTAATGATTCATTATCAATAAAGGTATACATATATATAGGAGAGGCTAACTCCTTCCTCTATTATTCTACCCGATGTGGGACTAAAGTTCACTTGACTAATACACTAATACTTAACAGTAATCAAGGATGTTGGATTTTTATTATATGAGTTATTTACTATTGATATCTTGCCAATGGCATTTTTTGGATTCGTGTATTGATGCTTTTACTAGTTTTGGAGATTCACTGATTTTATGTGTATCGAGGATCATACGAGTAGTATCGTGTGATACTCCTATTGTTGAGAAACATTTAATGACTCATTCAACTTATTTTTTTCATGTGTTTGTGACATTCATGTTTACCACCAAACTGCCAGAGAGTTGTAGAATACTAATTGACATTGGCATAGACCCGTAAAAGGACATATAACCAGAACAAAGAACTTTAATTTTTCTCGTAAAGGAAATTAGTTAGTCCAAACAGTATATCATCGGTATATTATGGTACACCGTCGGTATGCAGGGGAGGATGCACGTTAAGTGTACTGGGGGTCCAGGACCCCGGTAAAATAAACCAAATTTTTTTTTTTGTCATCCAGAGCTGTCAGACGTAGGTCCCCCTCTTCCGCTTTTTACACATCTGGACATCCCCTCTTCTTTTAAAACAAAACCAAAATCTATTGTCTGATGTTGCATCCCTATTCTTTTTCTTTTGTCATTAAGCGACCCCTCCCCCCCAAAATAAAACAACTGCCACCTACCGAAGCTGTCGAAGGAGTAAAGGACGGAGGTTACGGAGCTACTGCTGGAAGAAACGTTGGCGTCGGAGAAGCAACCTGCATTTGCAAAGGTAAATTTCAAAATCAAATTAGGTCAAAATCAAGTCAAAATCAAAATCGAGTTTCTATTTCTTTGATGCGAATTAAATTTATGAATTTGTGAAGTCTCTAATTGAGAAATTATGTCTATATTTGTATTTATAGAATTAATTTATGGAAGTAAAAGTCTGAATATGGAATAATTTTTTAACTAAAATTATCACCTCAAAGTTCAATTAGAAGTTCAGGGGAGGGTGCATCTAATAGTACTCAACAACATTTTTCTTCAACTTCAGTTAGAAAAGAAATTTTTTTATCTGAATAGTCTTCCTTCAGATCCGACTGAAAGAAAAAATATTTCTGAATATCACCCAAACCAAGTTGACAAAATTAGAAGGGCTTATTTGCTAAAGGGGTCTTGTAAACCATGTGGCCATGATTTTCCCAAGAAAATAAATAAAACTAAATTGTGTAGATTTAATCCGGTTTGGTTTGATCAATTTGTTAATTGGTTAGTGTATAGTGTAAAAGAAGACAAATCATTTTGCTTGTGTTGTTATTTGTTTAGGGATCAATTTGGCAATCAATGTGGTAGTAGGGCATTTATAATTGATGGCTTTTATGCTTGAAATAAAACAGAGTGGTTAGATTCCCATGTTGGTGTGGTTAATAGTGCTCATAATTTTTTATTGAAGAGATACGAGGATCTAATGAGACAAGAGCAATCCATTTCGGTTACTCCTCATAGACAATCAAATATTATGAGAAATGAATATCAGATTCGTTTATATAATTTAATTGATGCATGAAAATTTTTATTGCACCAAGGGTTATATTTCCATGGTCATGATGAGACCGAATATTCTACAAATAGAGAAAATTTTCTTGAAAAGATTAAGTATACTGTTAATCAAAATGATTATATTCGAAATATTGTTCTTATAAATGCTCAAAAAAATTATCAAATGGTTGCTCCGGGCATTCAAAATTATATTGCTCATTAATTTGCACAAGAAAATGTACAAAATATACTTGAAGAGTTTCAAAATATTTTTTTCTCATTAATGAGTCTAGTAATGTATCTGACAAAGAACAAATAGCTATGGTTTTGCGATTTGTTGACTCTTGTATGAATATGAAAGGAAGGTTCATTAGTGTTGTTCATGTGATGGAGACTTCTGCTTTGTCTCTAAATTCTGCTATTGATAATTTGTTTGTTGATTATGGTTTGAGTCTGATAGAAGTTTGGGGTCAAGGCTATAACGGGGCAATTAATATATGGGTGAATTCAGTGGGTTGAAAATTTTGATTATGTATGAAAATGAGTCAGGATATTATTTTCATTGTTTTGCACATCAACTTCAATTAGCTATTATCACTGTAGCTAGAAAACATGTTGATATTATATACTTTTTTAAATATGATTTCTACCTTGATGAATGTTGTGGGAGCCACTACTATGAGTAAATACATGATTGAACAAAAGCAAGCACAAAAAATAGTATAAGGAATCAGAATTGGTTTGATTGAGACAAAAATGGGATTGAATCAAGAGTTAAGTTTTAAGAGGGCTGGGGATACACGTTGGGGTATAGAACATTGTTGAACTTGGTTGCTTTGTGTCATGACCCACACCTGGATATTCGGACATGAGTACGTGGGTACGTCCATCCTATGCCACAACATCGACGGTAGAACGCTATCTAGACCTCAAGATCAATACAAGTCTTACTAATAAGAATAAGTACTCAATCACAATAACTAAATAAAGATATGAATGAAGAATGATAATCCAACAATAATCTAACAAAAATAAAACTAAGACATGTCACTGAGATAGGGAAATCTAGCCTAGATCTCACTAGAGATCACCTCTAGGTCCAAAATGCAAAAGTAGTCTAAATCATAGCATCACTCTCAACTTAGGAATATGGAGCACACTAATGCATAAAAATATTATCCGGTCAGAATGGACCGAGCACAACTTCGATAGCAGTTCCAATTAAATGATAAAGACTATAAAATATTAATAATAAAGTAATACATGATGAGCAGATAAGCAGTGAATCACGGTACAAAAATAGAGTAAGAAGATAAATAAAGAAATATGAAAAGTAAATAGGGTAAACATGAGAGGATGGCAATAAAAACAAGTATATAAGAAAAAGCAGTAGCAGATAGGTACAACATGTATTCAACCAGTATAGAGTAAAACCAGTAAGTATACACCTAACTAATATGATTTAAAATACAATATTCAACATGTAAGCGGTTAGGCGTAATACGGCTCATCGCACATAAGGTGTGCGACTGCTATCGTTCCAGATTAGACCATAAGGGAGTTATTCTAAATTTTAGAATTGTTTACATGTCTACTAAGGTATTTCCCCGGCCAACAGTATAATGAATCTAAGTCCCGATACGTAGAACAAATACAAGGACAACCAGATAAATGTAGGTGATGCCAGTAAGTGAGTCATGATGTGATGCCAGTAAAAGAGTCATAAAATAGGTGAGACAAGTATGATGCACCTATCTCCTGAAGGTGAATCCATATAATACCAATCTGTGTATCCATCATGTCAGAAATTAAGTAAAATAATACTATAAACTTGAATCATATTAATTATCAAATAAATGAAACTATCAGAGACTATATTCGCCTGAAATTCGGTGATGAATTTCAAAAAGTGTCGGAAATGGTGCCTCGAAGACCTATATATGATTTTTTTTATGTCAAAATGGTGTTATGGAATCAAAAATAAGCTTAACTAGTCTTGTTCTAGATTTTTAGGTTAATTCTAGGTCAAGAAGGTCAAACTAGGTCAACACCTAATTTTAGATTCCAAAATACCTATTTAGCTAATCTATATAGCTATGTTAATCAATACCTAGCTAATACTAGGTTTCTAGGCCATATCTTATTGGTATGAGTATGCTAATATCATATAACTATATATATATATATATATAACTATATATATATAACTATATATATATATATATATATATATATATATATATATATATATATATATATATATATATATATATATATATATATATATATATATATATATACACACACACACTCACACACACACACACACAACTTACCCAAAACTTAGTACCTTGACCAAATACCCAATACTTAGTAACACTTAACACCCTAGACACTGACACTGAGATACTTACTTACTCAAGTTACCTAATGTTACATATCTCTAACACTACTAGATGCCAGGATACTCAACTTTACCTACACCCTAAACTGCATATATTTTACACATCACAACCTTCAATCCCTATTCATTTCTGAAATTAGGATCTAATGCCTGACACTCAAGACACCAATAACACATACTATAGGTATGTATCTCTACTCACACTCACAATTTATTTACCCCTCTGCCTCTTCACTACTCTGTTCGAGCAATGCACAACACAACCTGGACACACTCACAGGCCTACACTCTTGCATAGACACTCTTATCACTAACACTCTATTACGACTACTTATAATACCTCATTGGTACATACGAACCCCAAGTTTCTGATACTGAACATAACCCATGCAACATTTGGCATGCGAAGCTAAATCCTACTCAACTTTCCTTCGTATTCATTGATACATCTCCTATGATATTGTTGATCCCACAAATTTGAGAATACCTTACTCTCTAGTTCACTGATCTGAGCATGTTGCTGCTACCAGCATGCTGTGTACCTCACTATTTACAAATATGGTAGTACCCCCCTATATTCTACAATTCCAATTGTCAAGCTTCATTAAGTCTGCATAGCAAATTACCTCTCCCCATCATGGCAATTACTACTGCCATACTCTCCCACATGGACATCCAAAATTGGGTTTATTACCTCCCTACACTATGAACACTAGCATACACACCCAAATCCCCAACTTATATGAGACACACACTATATACACTCTAAAACAAAAACCAAAATCACACACAAACACATCCACTAATACCTGATACACACATACACTTGAACAATGATATACACACTTATCTACACTTATCATGAATACACTAACTGATTTGCCCATATGACACTCTCAAGACACCCACTCTGCTACCCTACACTAAAATCTGAACCTTACTACATTTCCTGTGAACCCAAGCTCTTATAACTGCCTGCAACTTGTCTACAACTGAACTAATGCACTGCACACCAGAACCTAGCAGCACTTGCTGCTCCTACTGACTGCTCAAAACCACCTCCAGCACTATTACAGTCCTTGACTCACTTTTACAACTACTACTAAATTGAAATCATATTATGTGCTGCCTAGAACTTCTCCCTGTGGTCACAAAGCTGCACACCAATACTCCTCACTGTGTAGTGCTCAATCCTGCATTGTTATCTTCATATTCCAGTCATGAATTCACATGTACTCACCCTCATCAACTCCTATCCAACACATCAACTCAACCACAATACAATACACTCTCTAAACCAATACTAGCACACACACAACACAACCACTATGATACTTTAGTATCAAATACCCAATATTGAGTAGAAAATACTCAAATTACCAAGGTGCCATACTCACAAATACCAAAAAAAAACCAACAACAAACACCTAGTGTGCACCAAATCAAAGAGTACTCTAATCCTACCATGTATATCATGGTATATCATGATACGCCTCTACCTATCCAATTGTGAACATCAAGACACCATCACAAACACAAATAGACATCAAATATCCTATTAACGACATGATACAAACACTTGGTGTACACAATTCAAATTTTTCCTAAATTGGCCACAATAATATCTAAACCTATCCAATTAGAGGCCAATACAACCTAATTATTCTCCTATTTGGTTATTTATAGCCATGGATGGGTTCCTAGAGGTCCAATATAACAATCTAGTATAAAAATTGATGTAGAAAAATGATTATATCTATTGGGAGTTATAATCCCAATAAAACTCCTCCAATGGACAAAATGCAAGATTGTGGACATAACTCCTCCTAGCCAAGCTCTTCTCTAATGTCCTCCTTGCTCTCCCAAGCTTTTAGATCTCTATGGGGATTGGTAAGGAGTGAGTGGAATTGGTTGGGAGAAATTGGTAGGGATTAAATAAATTTGGGAATTTAGAATTTTGGAGAAGATGGAGGCTAATGATATGAATGAATAGATAAACTAAACCTAATTAGATCATGCCTCTTATAATATGGTTAGGATTTATTTGAGATATCCATGTAAAAGCATGAAAAATACGCCGGATAGCTCTACGCAGCATGGTGATGCAGGGCAGCGTAAACAGAGGACCTCAGAGCCATCAAGCGTGCAACGGAGCTTTTCCGCTGAGCACAGCACAAAATATGAACTCAAGGACCATCCGCGTAAATGCAGTATGTCCAGGCCGCTTCAGCGTAAAGAGGGTGCTACATCGCCTCTATGGCATAAAATCCATCCGCTTTCAATGCAGCATTTAAGCGTACGAGGAATGCTTCGTATTCCCCGAAATAAACCTGTCAAATCATGCAGTGAACCTGACGACTGACTTCTGACAAAGAGTACTGCACGGCTATCCAGACAACGGCTGGAATAATGGCAGACCCTTCGGGACACGCCTCTGCATTTAATGCACAGGATGATGGCGGATCTCTGCATTTAATGCAGGGGATTTGATTAAATATCACCGAACCGTCGTTTACTGACATCTCCTCGGCGAAAACTGCTTTTACGCATACAAGGAGATACGCTGCCTTATTTTACACAGGCAGACGTGAACCGCTTACGCTTCACAGAAGACAGACAGGCTGCCACGTCAAAAGCTGCTCTTCGTACAGGGCTCGAGGCACGTCTCTGCACCTAATGCTCAGAACGGTGGCAGGCCTTCGAGATACGTCTCTGTAATTAATGCGCGGGATGATGGCAGATCTATGCATTTAATGCAAGAGATTTGATTATATCTCCAAAAGCCGTAATTCCGGCTAAGACGTCCACATCAGCGCTCTGGCACGCTACGCGGCGGCTTCTACGTCCATTCGGCTTCTATGCCTGTTCGGATTCTACGCCCATTCGACTTCTATGCCTGTTTGGCTTCTACGCCCATTCGGCTTCTATGCCTGCTCGGCCTTTGCGCCCATTCGGCTTCTATGCCTACTTGTCTTCTACGCCATGGTGACAGACATTGGCTTCTATGCCAACCTCTTCTACACGAGGGATACCTACCTACGTGGCTTCTACGCCGTGATCTTCGCAGCAGTTATACGCGTTTGTCCCTTAGTTGGACACGCGTCACACGCTCATACAAAAGATCATCTATACGCAGGCAGTGGTTATTTTAACCATCGTGTAAAAGGGTGTTGTACTTTCCACTACTCAGTTTCTATACCGACTGAGTGGTCACTGTCACTAAAACTCTATAAATAGAGACCTCTATCAACAGAGGAACAGGTCAAACTTCAGAAAAGATCGAACCAAAGGTCGAAGAAATTGATCAAAAAGATCAAGAGGTCAAAAGATCGAGGAGAGAAGTCGAAGAGTCCTTGAGAGAGACGAATCCGGAGCTCAGGCAAGGAGGAGTGATCGACGACTTTGGCATCATGCATCCACCCTCTTTTGCAACCTTCGAAGCTGCTTTCTGTCTTCCATGGCACTTCTTCACCATCGTGTGGTCCAAGGGCTAAAGTGATCGACTGCAGATCAGACACCTATAGCAATATTTACCCAGATTTAAAAATTGTACTCGACATCCTCGTATAGGATTAATTGTACAAGCTTGTTTGTAAACCAAAGAAACGGGTTTCGTAAAAACCTCGTCTTACATTTTATCTTTCGTTTATCACCATAAACAAGATGGCGACTCTGCTGGGGACATCTTTCTCTTCTGATGAGGAAGCGATTGCTCAACACGATGCGGTATCCGTGGGATCCGTAAAGAAGATACTGGTCGTCCAGTTCGACCAGTCTGCCTATGAAGATATGCTTCGAGCTGGGGGTAACTCCCACTCTCTCTCTGTACAAGGCAACAGGAAGCTGCGTAAGGTCTGGATGCCCAAGACATCCCCTGCCGTTCCTGCCGACTCTCCAATCTCTTCGATCTCTCCGACCAATGAGGTTGTAGCATCGCTCCATCCGCGCCCTGCGCGTAAAATTCAGTCTCCCGTCTCTGGCGGAATAGACAAAACTTTTGGCAATGCCTTAGTGCCAACCCAGAATTATCCATCGCGCCCTGCGCGTAAAATTCAGTCTTCCGTCTCTGGCAGAATAGACAAAACTTCTGGCAATGCCTTAGTACTAACTTAGAAGTATCCATCGCGCCCTGCGCATAAAATTTAGTCTCCCGTCTCTGGCGGTATAGACAAAACTTCTGGCAATGCCTTAGTGCCAGCCCAGAAGTATCCATCGCGCCCTGCGCGTAAAATTCAGTCTCCCGTCTTTGGCGGTGTAGGCAAAACTTCTAGCAATGCCTCAGTGCTAACCCAGAAGTCCACTTCACGCTCTGCGCGTAAGACTGCATATGCCCTCCGCGGAGAAACAGATGATCCCTGCGATCTACGCAAGGGAAAGCAGGTAGTAGACTGCCCAAATTCCCGGCCTTTACGCCAGCAAGGGGAAAACCTGCCCGCCCTCCGGATTACACGAGGAACTGATGGCCGACTGAGGGCCTCCTCGGCTCTACGCCAGCCGGAGCACAGCGCCAAATTACGCCAAAAGCAGCCTCTCAACGTAAAGAAGGCTCAATATACGGAAAGATACCCTCCTCGGGGATTGTCCGCTGACCAGATGGCCAACCTGTTGTATACGGGTGGCACAGGGAAAACTGGGGTTCCCAACATCCGCATGCCCACTGCGGTGAACAGAAGGAACAAGCAATCTTCTTCTTCTTCTGTAAATCCTCCTGACCTGCGTACATATCTAATCCAGAAATGCAAAGATAGGGGATCTTCCAATATATCTATTACGCCACCTAGGGAGCGCCATTATAATAGTCATAGGATTGTGGTTAATTGTTGCTGCTGTGAAGTAAGACGGTCAGTTTTCGACCGGTTGAGCTACTTTCCGTCTTCCCAAGAAGAAGAGCCCACACATGCATCGGTGAACATGGCTTCACACATACCTAGAGGACGATCGAGCTCAAGATGTCATCCCTCTAGAACTCCAAGCCGAAGGAGGTTCAACCAGCTCCTTAGAAACACTGAAGCTGGGGTGTTCCAAAACACCCGTTCGAGGTCGCGACAATCGGCCTCATACTCTTCTTATTCCGATGCTGGGGGTCGCCAGTCCCCCGAATCAGATGCTGAAAGTATAGAGTCAACTTCTACAGCGACCTATACTAATCCTTCAATGACACCCAGGGAGATCGGAGTTTATGCCATTGAAGATGAACGCGAGGAAGCTTCGCCGTCAGGGAGCGCGGAACAACGCATCACTATACTGGAGACATCTCTGAAACAGATGCAATCCATGATAGAGAACATGCACCAGATGATGCTGACCCAATATGCAGCTGCTATGGCTCAAACATCGGTCCCTCCAACTCAGATACGTGTGGGGGTGGACTTACCACCGTCCAACGCAATCCAAGAGCCTGCTATAGACCAGGAGTCAGCAGTTCCTCTGCTTCCTCACTCGGAGAATGTAATACCTCCTGTTGGAGTCACGATACAACCGATTCCGCACCTCTCGGTGGTCTCGCTACCGGCTGAAAACTCGATGCAAGCAGTACGGGAGTTGAAAGCCCAGTTTGATGCCTTGAAGCACAAAAATTCTTGGCAGCTATAGATTCCTATCATCCGTACATATGGGAAGTAGCGTCATCATCCAATGTCGTCACGACATATGGACCACATGAGGATTCTATCTTCATTGTTCCGCCTGCCCGTAACAGTTAGCGTTCAATAGTCTTCGGCCGTATGCGCAACGAACCGACTATACAAGAAGATTCCTTCGATGACGATGCTGGTGAAATGCAAGTTCATAGGTACAGCCCGCAAGCTTTGAAGATCATGCAAAGTATGGGTTACGACTTGAAGCTGGAACCAGGTCTCAACTACGGGAAAGGCAGACAGACACCGCTGCTCCGCAATCCCCACTATGAACAAACTCGTTTTGGGTTAGGGTATGCCGCCTCCCTTGCAACTTCCGAGTCGAACGAGGATATCTTTTCCTCTTTTCAAGATGGCTCGTCGCCCTCCGACTCATCTGAGGCTCTCGAACGAACATTATCAGTGAATATGGTAGTGGCAGATTCCTTCGAAGCAGACGAATAAGAATCTGAGCCGTTTGAGAATGACTCTTGGGCTCAACAAATGGATACACAATGGGAATTCCGGTTCGAGCAGAGAGAACCTCCCACTGAAGATGAAGTTATCCAGATCAATGTTGGGGATGAACTTTTGCCAAAGCCGATATTTATCAGTAATAATCTTTCCCCAGCTGAAAGGGAAGAAGTTATTCAACTGATAAGAGAATATATCGACGTCTTTGCGTGGAATTATGAGGATATGCCAGGACTTGATCCAAAGGTGGCTACCCATAAACTCAACATATTGCCCAATTCGAAGCCTGTGAAGCAGCACCAACGCCGGTTCCGCCCGGATATGATGGACGCCATTGAATCTGAAATCAAGAAGTTAATAGCCTGCGGTTACATCCGGGAGGAACAATATCCCGATTGGGTCGCCAATGTTGTCCCGATCATAAAGAAAAATAGGAAAGTACGCGTCTGCATCGATTACCGAGATCTGAACGCAGCCTGCCCCAAGGACGAGTTTCCTCTTCCCATCACAGACGTCATGATTGACAATACATGCGGTTTCGAACGTATGTCTTTCATGGACGAATTTTCAGGATATAATCAAATCAAGATGCATCCTGAAGACGAGAAGCATACTGCCTTCCGGACGCCATTGGGGGTATATTTCTATACGGTCATGTCCTTCGGATTGAAGAACGCCGGGGCTATATACCAACGGGCTATGAGTAACATATTCCATGGGCATTTATGCAAGACAGTGGAATGTTACGTGGACGACGTAGCTGTCAAAAGCCACCTCAAGGATAATCACATCCAAGACTTGAAGATAGTATTTGAGTTGATGCGCCAACATCAGCTCAAAATGAATCCTACAAAGTCCTTTCTGGGTGTATCTAGTGGCAAATTCTTGGGATTTGTCATTACCGCCAAAGGCATTCAAGTGGACCCTGATAAAGTCAAGGCCATCTTAGAAATGCGACCGCCCCGTAATCTGAGGGAACTCAGGGGATTTCAAGGTCGTCTGGCTTATATCCGGAGATTCATATCCAACCTCTCTGGGAGATGTCAGCCCTTTTCTCGTCTCATGAAGAAAGGTGTATCCTTCGTATGGGACGAAGCCTGTCAGCAAGCGTTTAACGATATCAAATGCTACCTCACTAGTCCGCCAGTTCTGGTGCCTCCCGTCCTAGGAAGACCATTCTTCCTGTACGTTCGAGCGATGGACCAGTCTCTGGGAGCTCTTCTCGCACAGAAGAACGATGTGGGACATGAATAGGCTATCTACTATCTAAGTAGAATGATGATCGGAGCTGAGCACCGGTACAATCCAGTGGAGAAGGAATGCTTGGCCCTGATGTTCGCTATTCAGAAAATGCGACACTATGTCACAGGCCAAACGATCCACATCATCTCCAGGATCAATCCTCTTCGGGTATTGATGAACAAACCAAGTGTTCTTAACTCCCGACTCGCGACCTGGGCGATGTTAATAACACCGTATGACATGCTGTACGTCCCTCAGAAGTCCATCAAAGGCCAAGCATTGGCTGACTTCCTAGCTGCCCATCCGATGCCGGAGGCCTCCAAATTATACGAGGACATTCCCGATGAAGTTGCAGAATGTAATTTCGCAATGGAAAGTGACGCATGGCAACTATTCTTCGATAGCGCCTCCAGGACTGGTCCTAGGGGAAACGTAGTTTCAGGAGTAGGAATTGTCCTGGTTACTCCTGACAAACTCGTTATCTACCGAGCATACTCTCTAAGCGAGCCCTGCTCCAACAATGTCGCAGAGTATAACGCTCTACTAATCGGGCTCCAAGTCGCTAAAAGAGCTGGGGGTCGAATCTCTGGAAGCTTTCGGTGATTCTCTGCTGATCGTCAATCAAGTCAGAGGAATATATGAAGTCCGGAATCCAGACCTCATCCCCTATCACCAAGCAACGGTCGAGATAGCTATGACATTCAAAGGATTCTTCCTAGAGCATGTACCTCGATCTCAGAATCTGGAAGCTGATGCCCTAGCCAGTCTAGCCGCAGATTTAGCTACTCCTATAAGAAGGCAGAATTCGGTAATCCTTCTTAACAGAGATTTATTCTGTGTGAAGAACAACTTTCACATAGAACGCAGCTACGCTGTGAACACCGATCCTCCCACAAGAGACTAGAGAAGTCCTTTTATAGATTTCGTGGCATACGGAATCTTACCGGAGAACCCCAAAGAAGCAGTATCCGTCAAGAGACGATCCTTACGCTTCTACTTTGATGCATCCTCACAGTGTCTATATCGCCGAACCTACGATGGACTGCTACTGAGATGCCTCGCTGACAGCAAGGCGCAGCAGATTATCCGTGAAGCTCATGATGGCCTATACGGAGCACATCAACCCGGTCCTAAGCTACAGGATCGCATCAGGAGAATGGGCTATTACTGGCCCACTATGATCGCAGACGCAATCAAGTATGCCAGACAATGCAGAGCCTGTCAGGTTCATGCAGACTTCATACATCAACCGTCTGAACATCTACATCCTACAGTTGCATCCTGGCCTTTCGAAGCATGGGGTATGGATATCATTGGTCCTATCCACCCGTCTTCTTCCAGAGGTCACCGGTTCATACTGGCCATCACGGATTACTTCTCCAAATGGGTAGAGGTGATCCCTCTTGCTGAGGTGAAGACATCTAATGTGATCAGCTTCATCAAGCATCACGTCATTTATCGCTTCGGGATCTCCCGAAGGATAATTCACGACAATGGGCCTCAGTTCATCAGCCATGCATTTCACCGATTCTGCGATAAAAATTGGATACAAAATATCGCCTCTACGGCATATTATCCAGCTGCTAATGGTTTGGCGGAAGCCTTCAACAAAACCATTATCAAGCTCTTAAAGAAGTTCGTCTCTTCAAACAAGAGAGATTGGAACGAGAAGCTAGGAGAATGTCTCTGGGCATACCGCACAACGGTCCGAGCACCGACAGGTTGCACCCCATTCTCATTGGTCTACGGGAGTGAAGCAGTTCTTCTCATCGAAATTCAAATTCTGTCGCTCAGAATAGCAGTCGCTAATGAGTTGACCCAGGAAAAGAACGACCTACTAAGGCTTCAAGAGCTAGAATGATTAGACGAGAAACGCCTTCAAGCTCAGCAATGCATCGCGTTCTACCAGGCACGCATTTCCAGAGCTTTCAATCATAAAGTGAAGGAAAGAGTGTTCAAAGTTGGCGAGCTAGTTTTAGCTGTGAGAAGGCCAATGATCATTACTCACAAGAGTAAGGGCAAATTCCAGCCCAAATGGGAAGGCCCTTATGTGATTGAGACGACGTTCTCGAACGGCGCTTACAGGTTAGCCCAGCCTAACGGAGACCTGCTAATGGCTCCTATCAACGGCAAATTCCTGAAAAGGTACTATGCTTAATCTCCTCTGCTTAAATGGAGTATGGTAAAGACCTCATTCTGACAAAACTACTTCCAAAACGAAACTAGTTGGGTCATATTCTATCATGTCCATATAACCTCTGAATAGATATGTTCGACTAATTTGGAAACTGTAAGACCTATCACGTCTATATTACCTCTGATAGTGTTTTGCGTACAAACTTTAGTCAAAGCATATTCTATCATGTCCATATAACCTCTGAATAGATATGTCCTACTAAAGCATGTTCTATCATGTCCGTACGACCTCTGAATAGATATGCCCTGCTAAAGTTTACCGAGAGTATATCATGTCCATACTACCTCTGATATCACTTTCACCCAAACCTGTCATTTATATTCCAAAATGATGGGTCCACAAAGTCAAAAAAGAGTCTCTTTATTCATTCCCAGAAAAGAGCCAAATTACATTTGCAAAGCAAGAAGGTACATCATTTGGGGGGAGCGGTCAGGTCGCGAATCTGCTGCACCAGTGCAGCCATCTTCTCAGCCCTGGAATCCAAGACATCAGCGCGAGCCCGCTCCAGCCGTACCTCGTCATTAATTAGGAGGGACAGTTCGGCTCTAGCCCGAAGGAGACCAGCGTGGGCGACTCCTGCCTTCGCCAAGTTCTGTTGTGCTATGACCAGACGGCCATTCACCATATCTAGACCTTTCGACGACTGAGACGCCCACTCCTTTGCCTGAGCAAGCTTAGCCTCCAGTTTACGGACCCTCTCTGCATTCCCGTCATGCTCGGCCTGGCACTTCGTTTGAAGAGCAGTAGTCTCCTCCAAGACGACTTTTCCTTCATCCATCTCCTGCTGATTCGCTTGGATGAGTTTATTCAGGCCTTCCATCTTCTCAATAAGATGCGCAGTCAAGGATTCGTATCTAGCCTGGACCATAGCTTCAACGCTGTCTCGAGCTAGCCGCAGATATTCGTTAATGGGTTGCTCCAAACCATTAACCATCGCCTCCAGGGTGTCAGCTAACCCAGTATCGCCAAAGTCCCTGACCGCCTCTATCGAAAACCAGGAGGACTTCTTCAGACGCTCAAAGTTTAGATTCTTCTCCAACACCAGTGATATCAGCGTTTTCAAGGTGGTGTAGAAGATACTGGTATATTGCTCAGACAGCAGGGCTAGGTACGAATGCACGCTGGGAGGGGCTGCGATATTATCGAACCTCGCTCCAGGGACGACCGCAATCGATGTGGCCACAGTCATCGTCTCAACAGGTGGCGCGACAAAAGAAGTTGCGCCAACAACAGTCGAAGTCATCGGCATACTCGAAGGAGGCGATGTCGCAATGACAGGTTCATCCTCCTCTTGAGGTATCGGAATCTCGTCGGCAGGCGAGCCGGCACCCAAAGATGTTTCCTCTTCAAAACCAGCCACCTCCGTGTCGCCGCCAGGACCTGACACAGAGCCAAAGGACGCATATACCTTGCCCTCTCCGAAGAGGTCTTCACCTGAAAAGAAGACAAAAGGAAGTTAATATCAACATAAAGGTTAATTTTCCTGAAGAAGAGGCGTGAAGACGACATTTACCCATGGCCGACGGCATATATGTCGCATCTGCAGCCAGTACAGCTAAATCATTTCTTAGTGATGCTAAGCAAGCTGTCATACCTGGAGAAGGGGGACCGCTAACTGACGCTGGCAAATAGTCTTCCAAGTCCTCGTCAAATTCCAACCGAGGCTCATCGACTGGAATCCCGCTAGAGGCGCTGACAGGCACGATAGGGGTCTCTCCCGATGCTGATCTGGATAAAGGTATACGAAATATTATTATACTCAGCCCCGGAGGCGACTTCGTTCCACTACCTGAAGCAGCAGCAGCGACAGCAGACTCCAGCTGAGATTCTCCGGCAGCGTAGGCCGAAACTGCAGAAGGTCCCTCTCTAGAAGGCGAGGAACCTCCAATCAAAGAATCATCCCCGACATGGGGAGAAGCAGGCTCACTTCCAGGAGCCTCAATACCAGGAATCCGGAGAGGACGAGTAACCGTCTTCTTCTTCCTCTTACGAGGGGAAGTCTCCTTCGGAGCAGGAGCCCTTCGCTTCCCAGAGATTACCAAAGCCCCTGCAGGCGGAGGTACTTCACCCCTCGGTACTGATACAAGAGGATCATCTGGAGTAACGGACTCTTCACCCTCGTTAGAAGAAACCGAGGGGACTTCGACTCTTCCCCCAGGCTTGGAAGAGGGCACCCTAAAACTTCCATGCATATCAAAATCGCGATGGAAGGTGTTGGTTGCCACATAGAACTGGGCATACGTATGGAGGATGCGCAGCTCCGTGGAAAGTGTGAGGACGGGCACAGTAAAACTTGCCCCAGTGCA
The DNA here is from genome assembly GCA_036927795.1 of Iris macrosiphon. Classification (NCBI taxonomy): domain Eukaryota; kingdom Viridiplantae; phylum Streptophyta; class Magnoliopsida; order Asparagales; family Iridaceae; genus Iris; species Iris macrosiphon. The sequence goes on from JAYESA010000022.1 coordinate 2,634,339, forward strand.
GCCCACGATAAAATATCGCCATCCCCTCACTCCATCAATGAGTCCACCTCTAGACCTGAAGCTGGTGACGGCGTTGCCCACGTGTAACTGATCATACCCAAACATCCTGACGAAACGACTAGGCAGGTAGGGTTCAAAGAAGCACTGGTCTTCACTTCTGTACAGCAAGTGGGAAGGTCTAATGCAGACCAACCAATTAAAGGCTATATACATATGGCTGGCATACTTACGTATATTGGATTTGCTATATACATATGGCTGGCATACTTACGTATTCCTAGTACTACGTATTTTGGGACTGGGGTGTGACAAACCTCAACATCCTGGAGGGTGATATTCATTAGGCCAGCCCAGAACGGAAGGTTATCCGCGTACAATCTCGTACCGTGGTCCAGTCTTCTACTGCCCTTGAAGATACTCTAAAGAAACTAGAGAAGAAGGACCAGGCTTATGCTCACCTCGGTAACCCCACTGTTGTAGCTCAAGAAGACGTGCATAGGGTGAAAGCTAAGATTGATGCCAGAGTTGCCCGTCTTCGAGGATGATTAGAAGAGTTGTGCACTGATCAGTAGTATCAGTGGTTGTTTCTTTCCATTTTCCTTTTTTCTTTTCTTTTTTTTATTCTGATTGAGGCGTTAGTAAGTCCTTAAATGTAGTTTGCTTTTGATTCCACGTTTGGAAGAAATAAAAGCCTTTGTCCTTTTGTTAGAATTATTCGTATGAACTTTGGGTATCGTACTAAAGGTAATATGGACGTAGTACAATACCGCAGTTTATTAAGGACCTCCCTTTGGAAGAATTTTTGGTGGACCTATTACTTCTTGTGCACTTGGGTGCTTGTAATAAGTTCAGAGCAAAAAACTCTATCAGAGGTGATATGAACATGATAGGTTTTGTGGACTTACCACTGTTGGCGTACTTAGAGTTAAGTACTGGTGATAAGTTTAGATGACGACCGATGTCAGAGGTATTATGAACGTGACAATCAATAGTTATAAAGAGAATTTTGGGCAGATGTAATATGGACATGGCAAACCCTGCTGGGAATAATCATTAGGACAGTAGTTCATAGGGGATGTGGACGTGAATGAATGCCCAAGAGAACTATTTATGAGTGGTCTACCCGAGAATGGGGATAGACCTGAGAATTTCTCCACTGGGAGCTTTTGAGGATCCACTTTCTGTTGTGTATTCAGGATTCCTGAATACGAACAATAGCTTTCGTCCAACTATTGTGCAAGTGAAGAGCATATTATGCTTACACACTTACTGGGAATGAACAACGAGGGATTGTACATTGTACATTTTGGTTGTCCAGCCGATAGTAAGATGAGTACAAGTCTACCTTAGATATAGTACTTTTTAAGGAACTTACTATTAATAGGCATCATGAGCAAGTCGCCATTGGATTTTGCGAGCATTTAGGCACCGTGGGAGAACACATACTCCATAATGAATGGACCCTCCCATTTTGGTTGGAATTTATCGACCATTTTATGGGTCATAACCATCAGTCTTTTTACTGCCAAGGCGAGGTCACCCACTTGGCAAGTCCTCTTCTTGACCCATTTCTTGAAGGCTCCCGAGAGGCGTGCTTGGTACAACTCAATGTGCTGTTGAGATAAAGGACGCTTCTCATCGAGTTCTTCCAACTCTTGTTGTCGTCGGCAATGATTGTCTTCAATGGCCAATCGGTTGGACAGAGTCACTCGGAGTGACAAAATTTAGATTTTGAGTGAGAGGGCCGCTTCGCTTTCGTAAACCAACAAGAATGGCATACTGCCAGTAGGTGTCCGGACCGTTGTGTGGTAGGCCTAGAGACATTCACTAAGCTTCTCATTCCAATCGTGCTTATTGGATGACATTAACTTCTTGAGCAGCTTTATTATGGAGTTGTTAAATGAATCTGCCAGATAATTTGTTGCTGGGTTGTAGGCAGTCGAGGCTATATTCTGTATTCGGTTTTTGTCACAAAATTGATAAAAAGTATAACTTGTAAACTGTGGACCATTGTCATGGATGATCTTCTATGACAAGCCAAAGCAGTATATGGCGTAATGCTTGACAAAGATGATCACGTTTGAGGACTTGACTTCAACGAGTGGAATAACTTTCGTCCATTTGGAGAAGTAGTCAGTGATAGCCAAGATAAACCGATCTCCCTTAGAAGAAGGTGGACTAATTGGTCTGATAATATCCATTCCCCATGCTTCAAACGGCCTAGATGCTACCATTGGTTGTAGAAATTATGAGGGCTGGTGGATAAAGTCTGCGAATTTGGCACGCTTGATACTTTCTCGCATAGTCAACAGCCTCTGCTACCATTCTTGGCCAATTGTAATCCACTCTCCTAAGACGGTCCTGTAGCTTGGGTCCAGGCTGATGGGCACCGCAAACCCCGTTGTGAACCTCATGGAGAGCCTGATTCACTTATGTATTCCATAGATATCCTAGTAAAAGACCATCGTAGGAACAATGATACATCATTTTGGTGGTCGTATAGTAATAAAAATAGAGGGAACGTCTTTTGATGGAAGTGGCTTCCTTTGGGTTCTCGGGAAGAATTTCATAGACTGCATAGTCGATGAATGGGAGCCTCCAGTCTTGGATGCCGGTATCTACTTCCACTGTGTAGCTTAGGCACTTGTAGATATTATTTTTTGGGTAGACTAGCTCTTGACCGACCATTGTGATCAGATATTGGTTTTTGACAGGGACTGCCAGGGAGGCAGCGAGGCCTGCCAGGTCGTCAGAATCAATGTTCTGCAGTCGAGCGACGTAGTCTATGAAGAATCCCCAAAGGTAGAGATTATTCTGATCGTGGCTTGGTGGTAAGGAATTAAGTCCTTTCCCTGAACCTGACTGACTGTCAGCTTGGAATCGCCGTAGGTTTCTAGGTAGTTTACTCCCACTTGTTTAGCGAGTTGGAGCTCAATAATGAGGGCGTTGTACTCTGCCATAATGTTGGAGCATGGCTCTGTGAGGGAGTAAGTGCGGTTTATGACCAGATCATATGGGGAAATTAGTACTATCCCGACGCCAGCGACAACATCATATTTGGGCCTTGTTCTTGAAGCACCGTCGATGAAAATTAGCCAAACGGCTTCTGCTACCGTGGTCATGTTTGAGTTCGCTACTTTATCTGGGATCTTCTCGTAGAGCTTCGAGGGTTCTAGTACAGGGTGGCCAGCCAGGAAATCTGCCAATGCTTGGCCTTTGATCGCCTTTTCTGGGACAAATACCATATCGTAGGGTGACAACAGTGTCCATGTGGCTAGGCGAGAGTTGAGTGCTCCGGGTTTTGTCCTACCACGTAATATCGAGTTTTCTGAATGGTGAATACCAGAGCGAGGCACTTCTTCTAAATTGGGTTATATTTGTCCTTTGTACTGGTCATCATTCTGCTTAGATAGTAGATGGCTTGTTCGTGATCTATATCACTTTTATAGGATAGTAGAGCTCTGAGGGAGATATCCAGTATCTAAACATATAGTAAGAAGGGTCTTCCTATAATGGGGGCCACCAATACTGAGGGTTCATGAGATACTCCTTGATGTCGTGGAAGACGAGCTAGAATTCTTTATTCTAGACAAAGGAGACTCTCTTCTTCATGAGCTGAGTGAATGGCTGACAAAGTCTAGAGAGTTTTGATATGAACATCCTGATGTATGCCAGTCTTTCTTGAAGGCCACAAAGTTTTCTGAGGTTCTTCTGCGGGTGCATTTCATAGATTGCTTTAGTCTTATCGGGGTCTACGTGGATACCCTTTTAAGTTATGACAAAACCCAAAATTTTCCTACTGGAGACTCCCAGGAAGGATTTCTTAGGATTTATCTTGAGCTGGTGCACACGCATGTGGTCAAACACAGTCTTCAAGTATCGAAGGTGATCATCGTTGGAGCGACTCTTGACAGCGATATCATCAACATAATACTCCACTGCTTTGTGTAGTATTCACGAAAGATGGTGCTCATAGCTCGTTGGTATATAGCACCAACGTTCTTCGGATCGAAGGGAATGACTGTGTAGCAGTACACTCCTTTCGGCATTAGGAATGATGTATGCTTCTCATTGTTAAGAAACATCTTGATTTGATTGTAGCCTGAGAATACATCCATGGAGGACATGGGCTCAAAGCCATAAGTGTTGTCGATCATTATGTCTTTGATCGGAAGGGGAAACTCATCCTTAAGGTATGCCACATTTAGATCACGGAAGTCAATGCAGATCCGGATATTCCTATTCTTTTGACGACGGTAACGATATTGGCTATCCAATCCAGATGTTGATCTTTGCATACAAGGCCACTAGCTATGAGTTTGTTGACTTCAGCTCCGATGGCATTCATAATGTCCGACTGGAACCGTCGTTGCTGTTGCTTGATCTGCTTACCATTCAGCAAGATGTTGAGCTTCTGGACCATAATCTGGGGGTCTAGTCCCGACATGTCTTCGTAACTCCAGGCAAAGACATCGATGTATTTTTTGACGAGCTGTAGTAGGGATTTTTGATCCTCATCGGACAGACTCTTACTAATGAATATTGGTTTAGGGGAGGATTCGTCGCCCACATCGATTTGTATAACTACATCCTCAGTAGGAGGTTCTCGTTATTTGAAGCATATCTCCTATTGTGTGTCTAGGCGTTGGGCCCATGATTCTACTTCAAAGAGTTCTAGTGGATCATCGTCGTCTTCATCAGGATCAGCTGACACTGTATTGGCAAACAATGTTTGTTTGAGCGTCTCCCCGAGATTGACATCAGAGTACCAAGAGGAAGATTCTGAAGAGTGAGAGTGTGACTCATCTTCTTCATCCGAGCCTTTGGGAGTTGTGGATGGCGTGACATACCCAAAGCCATGCTTGATCTTATGGTAGTAATCCTTAGAGTTTCCTGTAGGAGCCTGCAGACATAGAGGCACCTGTCGTTATTTGTCGTGGTTCAAGCCCATAGCGGATTTCAGATCGTAAACCATCTTCTGGATGAGGTACTTGGTTTGAGAACTGTACCGGTGAAGTGGTATCTTGCCGGTATCGAGTTCTAGCTCCAGTTCTTCTGGGATGGAGGATTGTGGACTTTCCACTCTGCCAAAGACAATGAGTTTGTCTCTCATCTTCCTTGTTGGAACTATGAAGTAGGATTTTTTACTGGGGAGAACTTGGTTGACTGCATAGGTGGTAGTCACCTGTGTATGCAGGTGCAAGCCTAGACCGTGCTCCATAGAATATAATGTGCTAAGATATGCAATATCCGAGTAGTTCAAAGATAGCCCTTTATTTATAAAATAAGGTATCTTATTCTTAGTAATTACATCATCAAGAGAAGGGACGTTAGGATGAGCGGCTACGTACTCCTCCAGTTTATCCTTTCCGAGATCTACCCCCAATGCGAGCAACGACTTCGGAGGTCTCCTACGCAGCATTACTTCTGAAGGTTCGAAAGTTGTAGTAGGTGCTGGATATTCCTTCAGCGGTCGACTCGACCTACGAAGGCGAATGACCAAAGGTTCGGGTGCTATCTTGTGAAGGTTTTTCCTGAGAGGAGGGGTTGGGTCGGAAGTGCGTGCTTTGAGATGGACTCGCAAGGGCTCGTTCGATGTTGTCCCAGTCTCTTCCTTATCGTCGGTATTTTATCCACCTTCATCTTGTTTGACTTGCTTGTATAGGATCGAGTCAGAGTAATAGGCCTCAACCCCTTTGAATGGATCTACATCGACAAATTCTATCTTGACGATGCCATAATCGTCTATGTACTTCAAGCACTGGTGCAAGGTCGACGGTACAATCATGTACTGGTGTATCCATGAACGTACCAACATGATATTGTAGGATACGTCAACGTCTATGACATAGCAGGTGACCTCTGTTTTCAAATCGCCGATATGACATTTCAAGCGAATCTTGCCTATATGATAGCTTCTTCCTACATTGAAGCCACTTATGGCAGTATTGGTTGCTTCTAGGCGATACATCGAGATTCCCAAGGTCTGAAGCAGACTCTACAGGATAATGCTGATTGACGAGCCAGGGTTAATGTATATCCGGTCCACCTTGATAGTGCCAGAAGATGATCGTGCTGATTATTCTTTAGCAACATGTCTTTTTGAGTGAACGTAATGTTGTGTATTGCCTCCATCACATTATTGCAGTAGGGGCATGCGTCAGGATCCTTATCTGGCGGCTTAACCTGGGCTATGTAGGTGTCGGCATTCTGTATGCCTCACTCAGAGAAACCCGAGTGTCTGGAGAATCAGAAAAGCTCGAATAGTGACAACTTCGCTGGGGTATTGGTCAGTTGTGCCAAGATGTTGAACTTGTAGGGCTTCTCCAACCCCTGAGCAGTATCTTTGCACAACGGTTTGTCCTAACGAGTTTCTTTCTGCTAATACTTGTCTGTTGCGGGAGTCTGGGATGGACCTGGATCGGGTATTGTAGGTGCGACGATTGGGAGAGCACCATCACCAGGGGTGTCGTACTCGTATTGGTACACCAGGCCTGACATTATTGTTCCCGCTATAGCTTCTTAAGAAGGGATAAAATCCATGCAGCAGGACTTAGAATTCTTTCCCTTGGACTTGGTGGTAGAAGGTATTGTCTGATGTATCAAGTCTAGAGCAAGATCTGGATGACCCAAAAAATATTCCTCCTTGATGTTGTGAGAGGTATCAGCCCGGCTGTTTGTCACGAGCAGGCGGGAGATTAAAAATTGTCACGACCCTCACCCGATATAAGGGCACGAGTACATGGGTACGTCCATCCTACGTCGCAGCATCGGCGGTAGAACGATATCTAGGTCAACAAAACTATCTAAATATCTCACACAATATATAAGGTACATGTCTTGCTATCTCAACTTCAAATAGATGACAATAAGATAAAATGGTAATGGTAAACAATACAGAATCACAATAACAAACTAGAGGATGATAAGGCAAGATATGAAATAGAAGAAAAGAAATAAAGTCACAAATACATCAAAAGTCCAAGTCTAATCTCAACACAAGATCTCAAATAAAAATATAATACCAAAGCTAACTGACATATACAATATCAAGAATAAACTAACTATGCCTCATCAACTGCTGATGCTAGCTCAACAGGCTCTACGGGTGATAACTCAACTGGCTCGCCATCCTGTGGTCCATATTGCGTAGGACACCAGTCCTTTAATGAATCATCTAAAAAATACATCCAGTCAGGATTGGAGCGAAGTACAACCCAAAAAGCAGTTCCAATAATTGACAGAAACTATGAAACAACAATATCAATGAAAATAAATGATCGAAATAACTAAACTAGCATATATCATGAGAGAGATCATCACAATAAATAATGGCTACAACTGAGAAAAATATGGTGAGGAACAATAATGTAATGAACTGGAATAAAGGTAAACAATATATAAAATATGCCTTGAAATACTTGTAAGATAATGTGATCGGCTTGGGCCTAACAAAGACTATATATAAAAAGTGAACTAGCATGATCACGCGTGAGTGACATGATCTGCTAACTATCATGGGCTATAAGGTATGATCATATATCCACTAATACTTTCCCAAATCCCGACTAGTATAGGGATCCAAATCACGACACGTTATAACACGTATATCACATTGCACGGTCTATAATATCATATACTACGATCACAGTCTATATAATCATTAAAATATTACGGTAATCACTGAGTAATCAGGGAGCACAACACGGTGATCACTGAGTTATTACGACAATAACATCTCATAACCAAGATCCATGTATACTAATCCGTGAAACCATCATGTCTGGAATTAATTATCTCAATACTTAATACATGAAACATAAAGGCTATGAAATAAGAAAACCAACAAAGAATGAACTCGTCTGTGGTCTGAGCAAATCGTATATCCCAGTGTCCGAGCTAGTGTCACACACACCAAAATAGGAATATCATGTTACTTGGTGTAATAAAGTGAGAAATGAGTTTAAATTGCACTAATATAATTTTTTTAGGCCATTTCTATGTTACATTAGTCAAACTAGGTCAAACTAGGTCTACCTAAGGTAATTAGTCCATGTTAGTCACTAACTAGCTAACACTAGCCTATATTAGCTATAATAGGTTACTACCTTAGTGTATAATCTATAATAGGTATTAGCACTAAGGTAACTTCCTACACTAGTTTGTTATATCTATTTCAAATAAATATAAACATAATTCTATATTTAACTATATACACACACACTCAACTAACTTTAAACTCTTACAACACTTACTAGCTCCCTATGCACAACCGACCCATATACACTCAATGGCACTACACTCTCCCTCAGGCATACACACAACATCCCTGTACACCTATTGCTTACTTCCAGTTTTCTCATACCAGCTCATCCGAACTCTCCTAGAGCTACTACCAAAACCCAGGTCTGAAATAGACTATACCAAAGCACCCTCATATGTACTCAGATGCATAGATGCTCTTTCCCTTTGATATGAACTTGAAAACACCCATCTCTCCCTCTAGTCCAAATCTGGACTGATAATCCTACCCATGTCACCGATACTCTTCCCTCTCAAGCAATTCAACACTTAGCTCGAGCCCCTCTCCTTTGTAGGTATATGATACAGCAAGTGAGCTGTTGTAATCACACAGACCTGGCCTCAACTGATTATCCTTATACAGGTAATCTTTTGTAACTATTGCAATTGCAAACACTTCCCCAGTTTGTACACTGGCCTGATCCCCATCTGGACCTACTCACACAACCAAGGTACTTCTTATTCATGTATGGATAGACAAATAGTTAGATAGATGGATAATTAGATGAATAGGAAAATACTAATATAACTCAACCTCCAATCTCAGTTACCCCCCCCCCCAACTATGTAATGACTGCCCTTATGTATCAACCAAAACTTATACTCAAAGTATCAGTAAACAACTGATACTTAGAGTATAAATAACTGAGAACATCCTTCTCCAATTAATCCTTCATCCAAATACAAATGAACACATACACCATATCACTGTTAAGCCTTCGCTCCATTATCAAACACAGAACATAGTGCAACCATGCACACACTCAGTTACACACACTGATGTAACACGACCCAAGCATACCTGCTGTGCACTGCCATGTGCACAGTACAGTTCTCCAATCTGATATGCACATACTATATCTATAGCACTCACACAGACTTAATTATATATGAATACATATCATATATATATATATATATATATATATATATATACACACATATAAATATATATATATATCACACACATACACACTAGACATTAAGTCAAATACTAGGTGTGCAATATATAATACACTATAATACATACTCAATTGGAATACTAAAACCCTCAATTATCCAAAATAGTCATTTATACACGCATATAACATTTATATATAACTAATGTAACTTGCTACAATAGGAATTAAAGGGCATTCATACAAACACCCAAAATGAGCCCCGTATCACATCGTATCACAAAATACAAATATACGCTCTACTCGTGTCCAATTGTGGATACGTAACTAGTCCCACAATCCTGATCTAAGTCTAATTTGATCTAATTGGTCTCATGACACACAATTGATGTGTCAATCTCATAATATCCCCTAATTGGACACAAATTACTATGTAACTTTCATAATATAAGTTATAAGAACCTAATTCTTGATCCTATGGGTAGCCCAAAGCTAAGGGATGACTCATATTGGTTAAATAAATGAATTAGAGTTTAAATTAAGGAGTAGATTTAAAATTTATTTATTGGGAGATAGATTTTCAATAAAATGCTCAATAGACACAATTATGATATAATTCCTTGCCACAAGCTCGTCTTTTGAGTGCTCTTCGCAAATCCAAGCTCCAATGCTCATTGCTTGATAAAATTAAGAGGGAATGAGAGAATTGGGTTAAATTTGTGTAGGGATGAGTCAATTGGGAGAAGAACACAATTGGAGATCTAATTGCAATGAACTAATAAAGAGGGAGAGAATGAAGAGCCTTAAATGGCCGTACCCCTCTTCCTTCCCTTTCAAGCAACAAAAATGCCTAAAGTTCCCCCAGTAGTTAATTATGGGGGATAATTAGGAAGGGTTTTATTGGAAATGCTCTAAACTAATGCAAATTAAACTAATATCCTTAATTAACTAAGAAAGAGGGTCTATTAGGCTTGGTCTCATGTTGGGCTCAAAATAATGTTGTCATGACTAATTAATGGGTCTACTAATGACAAGTCCAATAAACATAGGCTAGCCCACTAACAAATAATCCAATAGTACTACATAATATAATAATTACTAACACATAATATAAATAATTAATCACTAATTAATAAATATTCTAAATGACCAAAATACCCTCATCTAGAAATGTGGTAGTGATAAGTCTACCCTCTTTAAAAAAAATTTGCCCTCAAAATTTAAGGAATAACTAGCATTACAACAAACAATTAAAGCCAACAAGAAAGAATGATACCTCACGTCTCAAAGAGATAAGGGTATCGGTCGAGCATCTCAGCTTCCCTCTCCTAAGTAGACTCTCCCGGAGAGTGATGCCTCAATACGACGCATACCTTCTTCCTGCGATCCAAAATCTCCACTGGCTGCTCTAGGTAGCTTAGAGTTGGACCCACCTCGATCTTTGAGTGATCCAATACGTGACTAGGATCTACCATGTACCGTCTCAGCTGCGACACATGGAACACATCATGCACACCCTCTAATGTAGGCGATAAGTCTAGTCTGTAGGCCACTATACCGACCCTCACAAGAATACTGAAGGGTCCGATGTACCGTGGACTAAGCTTTCTGCCTCCGTGAAAGCTATTCGTTCCTCGTATCGAAGAAATTCGCAAGAACACCATATCGCCAACCTAGAGTAAAATATATCTTTAACACTCAATCTAAAATAAAACAATCACAAGCAAGCAAACAAAATCTATACTTCAAACTCTACAGGTCTCCAGTAGCTATCGGCCTAATATCGCTATCTGTGCTGCGCCACTCGAAGTCTATCCCTGATGAGCTTCACCTTCTCAACTTCATCCACAATCATCTCTGGTCCTAACAAGGCTCTCTCTCCAACATCATCCCAAGATAGAGGAGTACGACATCTCTGTCCATATAAAACCTCGAATGGTGACATCTCTATACTGGTCTGATAGCTGTTGTTGTAAGCAAACTCTACTAGGTGAAGATGATTCTCCCAAGAGCCTCTGAAATCTAAAACACAAGTGTGAAGTATATCCTCGAGAGTCTAAATAGTCTACTCTGACTGTCTATTGTTTGGGGGTGATATGCAGTACTGAACTTGAGCTGGGTGCCCAAGCTAGCCTGCAAACTCCTCCAGAAGTGGGATATGAAATGACTCTCTCGATCCGAGACTATGCTCACAGGAACTCCATGCAATCTGATAATCTGTCGCACATACATCTTCGCTAACTTCTCCATAGACGTACCAACTTTGAATGGCAAGAAGTGAGTCGATTTGGTCAACCGGTCTACGATGACCCAAATTGCGTGTTTACCTCCTGGAGAACGCGGAAGACCTGAAATAAAATTTATAGTAACATGCTCCCATTTCTACTCTGGAATGGGTAAAGCGGAAGTAAACCACCTGGCCTCTGCCTCTCTTTCTTTACCTGCTGACACACTAAATATCTGGATACGAAGTGTGCTACCTCCAGCTTCATGCCATACCACCATACATGATTCCTCAGATCTCTAAACATCTTTTGGCACCTGGATGTATAGAGTAATATGATCGATGCAACTTCTGAAAAACTCCTTGCATAACGTCCCACTTGGCACACACAACCTGGTACCGTGTCATAGTGATCCATCCTCCGCAATAGTGAAGTCCTCAGATAATCCTATCTGAACCTGTGCTCTAATGCTCCTCAGAGACTCATTATCATACTGTGTAGCTCGAATCTTGTCCATCAGCTCTGACTATATCTGCAGTCCCCACATCTGTATCTCGACACCTGGTACTAGCACCTTAATACCCAAGCTCTCAAGATCGACTAATAAATATATGTCTGTAGTCAAGCACATAGGTACTGGTTACCAGCTCAAGGCATCAGCGACTATGTTGGCCTTCCCTAAATGGTACTGCAATAACATATCAAAGTCCTTCATTAGCTCCAACACCCGCTGATGTCTCATGTTTAGCTCTTTCTGGATAAACACATACTTTAAGCTCTTGTGGTCTGTAAAAATCTCTACACGCTCTCCGTATAAATAGTATTTTCACAGCTTTAGAGCAAAGATGACCACTGCCAACTCCAAATCGTATATAGGATAAATCTTTTCATGGGGACATAATTGCCTGGAAGCATAGGCAATCACCTTTCCATTATGCTACAAGACAACCCAAACCCTTCCCTGAAGTATCACTATAGATAGTGAATCCAGTTACTCTAGATGCCAACGTCAACACTGGAGCTGTCATCAACCTCTTCTTCAGCTTCTCAAAAGTGGCCTGACTCTCCTCAGTCCAGACAAACTCTACATCCTTTCTGGTTAGCCTAGTCATCGACTCCATAATCTTGGATAAGTCCAATACAAGCCTTCGGTAATAACTTGCTAGCCCCAAAAAACTCCAGATCTCTGCCACTGAACTCGGAGTAGCTCACGACTCTACTGCTGAAATCTTCTTCGGGTCTACTGAAATCCTATCACCTGTAATAACATGCCCAAGAAATTCAACCTTGTCAAGGAAGAACTCACACTTCAAAAGTTTGCCATAAAGCTTCTCATTCATGAGAGTCTCCAGAACTATCCTCAGATGCTCCTCCGGGATCATCGAATATATCAGAATATCATCAATAAATACTGACACAAAATTATCCAGATACTGGGGTAACACCTTGTTCATTAGATTCATGAATACCGCCGAGTAATTAGTCAGCCCAAACGGTATCACCATGAACTCAAACATGTCGTACCGAGTCTGAAAAGTTGTCTTCAAAATATCTTCCGTCTTTACTTTTACCTGGTGGTAACCTGATCTCAAGTTTATGTTCAAGAATATCTTCGCTCCGCTCAACTGATCAACGAGATCATCAATCCTCGAAAATGGGTATTTTTTTCTTGATAGTGAGGTAATTCAAAGCCCTATAATTGATACACATGCGTACCGACCCATCCTTCTTTGGTACAAATAATACCGGAGCACCCCATGGTGATAAACTGGATTAAATAAAGCCTTTGTCCAGTAACTCATATACCTGACTCTTTAATTCTACCAGTTTGTTGTTGTTAACTCTATAGACGTACTGAGATATTGGCTCTGCTCTTGGCACCAAATCTATAGAGAACTCAACATCTCGGTCTGGCGGCAAAGCTGGCAACTCCTCCGAAAAAATATCTATGAACTCTGCTATCAATGGATGTGACAACTCCTTCTCTTCTACCATAGCTCCCCAGATGGCATCCTCGCTCTTCTCTGCTGCTCCTCTGGCAATCTAAACTCTAGCTCTCCTAGTGGTCAAAATAAAACTCTTTCTTCTCGACAATCTATACTAGCATGGTGCATACTCAACCAATCCATCCTGAGTACAATACCATAGCTCGAAAGTGGCATTACGAGTAAGCACACACTCAACTCCCAGCCTCCCAGTATAACTATATGTTCTATGCAAACATCACTGAATAGGATAATGTCTCCCCCAGTCGTGATCTTGCAAGTCCTAGCCAAAGTTTTAGACTCTAATTAATGCTTAAGAAAAAATATACAAATACAAAAGAATGGGAAGCACCAAAATCTAATAAAGTATAAACTGGAATTAAATCAATGAGAACTGAACCTGATATCACATCTCCGACTGGCTCCTCCTCCTCAACTGCCATGGCGAAAGCTCGCCCTCGCGGAGCACCTCTCTGCTTCTGTTGGTGTTGGACAAAATATTGCTGCTGAGTCTGTAAAGGAGGTCCCCTCTACTGTCCCACAGGTGACCTCGCTGGTGCTCTCTGTGCCAGTGCTGCACCCTGGCCTGCTCGAACCGGAGCCACTAGACACTCCCTCAACTGATGGCCTGGCTCTCCACAATAGAGGCACTCTCTAAGCCTCTTCCTGGAGACCTCCCGTGCATGTCCAATATTCCCACAGTGAGTATACTGTAGGGCCTGATGTGCTGGTCTCGGGGCCAAATATGTTTGCTGTGCGGGTCCTCAAAATGGTGCATTAAACTGTTGTCTCTGCTGCTGGAAGGTCATCTGTTGCTGAAAGTGGGGTCGTTTTACTAAAACCGCACAACTACTAGCTCTTCCTGATGTGTCTCTCATCCTCTTAGATTTAAGATCTAAGTCATCCTCTGGTATCTGTGTGTCCATCAGGATATCCTCAAATGTCATCGTGCAGTGTCATCTAGATATTTGATCTCCCTGATTAATCCCTTCAAAAACTTTTGGGCCTTCCCTAAAGAATTATGTCCCTCTACAAATCTACCTAGTCTGTAGAACTCCGCTGCGTACTCAACTACCGTCATGTTCCCTTGGGCGAGATCTAGGAATTGGCTCATCAAAGAACTTAGAGCCACATCTGGAAAGAACTTCTCCTTAAAAAGCCCTTTGAAAGCTTCCCAAGTTAGTCCTGGCGCTGCGATCCTCGGGACTGTGAGAAACCATGTCAGCACAATATCAAATATCTGGTTGTCCGCTGCCTCCACATGTAGGCCCTCCGGATCCTATGCTAGTGTCACGACCCGTACCCGGATATTCGGGAAAGAGTACGTGGTTACGCCAAGCCTACGCCGCAGAATCGGCGATAGTATGCTGTCTGGGTCATTTCTAACTACCTAACATCTCAACAATATAATATGGTACCTGTCAATCATCTTAACTCCAACTGAGGAGCAATATGGTATCTCAAAAGTATAACTAATCTCAATCACAAAGCAAACTAAGGCAGAATAATGCACAAATAGAATAGCGAAGGAAAGAAAGATACAATCTATAATATGAAATAATAGTACATCTGTGAATCTCCTCAAATAATAGTCTAATACAAGAATCACCAAACAAATATCTAGCCTCCTCGGTCACTGGTACTAAGTCCTCCTGCTCTAGGAAAGTGTCCTCTAAAGTCTCACCCTCCTGTAGGCCGTAAAATGTGGGACACAACTCCTCTAGCCAATCATCTGGAAAAAATATATCGAGTCAGGATTGGAGCGAAGTACATACCTCTTAAAGCAGTTCCAATAACATAATCGAGCATATATAACAAGTAATAGAAAAAGGATACAAGATGCACAAGTAGAAAGAATATACAATACACGGTGAACAAGCAATAAGCATAATAAGAACTGGAAAGTAAGTACGAGAAATAACTGCAAGTAGAGAAGAAGATTACTAGGTATGTGTTTTAGAGTACAAGTTCGTTATGTGATCGACTTAGGTTGCACATGAGGTATAAAGGTAACTCCATTATACGTGAGGTGTATATTCGACATGCACATGAGATCAAGAGGGCTTTGATCACATAACCACCTCCTACCCCCCCTCCCCAACTAATACTCATGGATACAATCATGATACGTTACGTACATGATCACGATTGTCACACTAGCACACGAAATAGTGGATGCACAAGAAGCACATGAAAGTCAATACCCGATACACACGATAAAATACATGTGACTGGATACCCGTTGCACACGGTGGGGATAACACCTCCTAACGGGATCCATATAGCACCAGTCCATGAAATCACTGTATCAAAAATTAATGTATACTATTCTAGAACATGCATATATACAATATTATGAATTAAAAAAAATCAGAGAAATGTACTCGCCTGAAGTCCTGAGCAAAGTGTGTCTCTCGATGTCCAAGCTGGTGTCTCACAACCTATATATGGTATGTTGCATAAATACAAGGTTTAAAGATAAAAATAAGTAAAGTTGATGCAATTCTAGGTCAATACGCCATTTCTAAGTCAAACCAATGAATTCTAGGTTGTAAGAGTCTAATGCTAAGTTACTAAGTCGATATACTATGAAACTATGTTAACCTAGCTAAGCTAACACACAACAGTGCATTCAAAGAGCCGTATCCTAAGAAACGCAAGTTCCGGATATAAAAATAGTATTTATATATATATATATATATATATATATATATATATATATATATATATATATATATATATATATATATATATATCAAGGTAGTTGCGATACGCATTGGTGCAAGGCCAAGGTATCCAAATTATATTATTTGAGATATTATCAATATTTGATTTATATATATATATATATCAAATATATATAAATTTATAAACACTATCTACTAGAATACATGTCTATCTAACTTAACAATAGATTACCTACCTAAATGTATAAATATATATAGTTACCTAACTAACTGCTATCTCTACCTCTAACAAAACCAACATTACCCAACTCAAACTCAGGAACAAAACCCATCTGATACTAACTGAAAATGCTAAAAACTGATATATGGAACTAACTATCCAACTCAACTAAACAACTAACAAACTTCGACACCAAACTAGAAACAACAAAAAACTGAAATACACAGTCAATGCATGAAACTGCTAATGGCTGCTTCTCTCTTCACTTGTTGGAAGCCCGCTCTCAAAGAGGTTCTGCTTGTACTAGTGCAGTGAAACTGACTGCACAAAACTGCTGAATTAAAATGCTGCCTTATGCAGTAAGCTGCTACTGATCTACACTAAAAACCAAATACTTAACTGTGTCGAGCGCAGTAACTGATATTCGGCCTGATACTGTGCAGTAAAAACTGCATAGTGGACTAAAATCCTGTGCAGTGAGAATCTGATACCCGATTTTGTTTAAGCCTGAGTTACAGCGATGCCCAACCCCTGTTGTGGCCTCGAGGTAACTTCTGTTTTGAACTGAGTGCCATCCTTGTTGTGTTGTTCAGCTGCTCCAGTGCACAAGTTGCTGATGCACCCTTCCTTCTTGCTGAGCAATGCCACTCTAGCTGCAGTCCTCTCCCCACTGTGGCTTGAGCTGCTGAACTGTGCACCTCCTCTGCATAGTTGCTGCACCTCCTTTAACTGATACTGTTAAGCACTGATGGTAGTACACCCCTAGCTCCACTCTCTGCTGACTGATGCTCACATCCTCAACCCAACACAACAACACAACACTCACAACTACACAAAATACCTATGTATATATATATATATATATATATATATATATATATATATATATATATATATATACATATGTATATAGCTACACTCTCACATAAATAGATATATGCACATATACACACACATGTAACCAACCCATAGATACATATTAGTCAGCACATATATATATATATATACATATAACATAAGTACACACATATATATATATACAAACGTATATATCTATATACACATATAGTTATATGTATCTAGGTACTCTATTATATACACATAAACCCACACATATACATATACATATACATATACATATACATATACATATACATATACATATACATATGGATAGATACATATAATACACACTTATAGACACACATATATACATAACCCAAATTCACTATGATATACTCTAAAATAATACATAGATAGCATATATATGTAGTTACACATGTACGTATAATAAAATAAGCCAAACAACAAACACATGGAGCGCATCGCACCCTCATCACACTTCCTCTATGATACGCTTGCGATACGGCTCCAACACACAACCAAATGCATCCTAGAGGACACAAACAAGTATAATACCTAAATTATGAACAATACGTATAGTAATTAGAGTGTCTATATGTCTGTGTCATAATATGATATGCACAAGGCCCCGTGTCGGAGGAAAACCCCCAAAATCAACCCGTTTCGTCAAATTGACGAGATACAGCCTACACGTATCCAATTGTGGACACGACACTAGTCACAAACACATAATCATGTATCAATTAGATCTATTAGATCAATTGACAAGCACTACATGTGCCAATCTCAGAATTTTCCAAAAATTGGCACCAAATTGGTCATAACTTCCACCGTAGGTCTCCAATTGACCCAAAACCAAATCCTATGGGTAGCCTATGCATTTGGGTTGGTTTCTCATGGTAAAATCTCAGATCTAGAGTCAATTAGAAGGGTAAAAACTAAATTTTACCTATTGGGAGATGGATTTCCAATGAAAAGATCCCAAATGACAAGTAGCTCCTCTCCTTGTAGATCTTGGCCTCCTCCTCTTTGCTCCTTGATTTCTTCTTGTAGATCCTTGGTGTAGCAACCTCAATAATGAATTTAGAAGATAATTGATGAAGAATTGGTGGAGAATTAGTGAGGGAATGGAGAGAATTTGGAGAGAGAAATTGTAGATCTAGAATTAGAATTTGGAATAAATTAATTTAATTTTCTCTCTCTTCCAAGGAGGGGCCGGCCTATATACATCCTCCATACAATATGAAATGACACAAATACCCCTTGGGGCCTCTCTTGAAGAACTAATTAGGGAGGGAAGGTTTTAGTCTAATGGTTTTACTAATTAATCAAGCCTCCTAATCCATGGGCCTAATTTATGGGCTCAACTTAGACTAGTCCAAATGTTGGGTTCATGCTTCTAAATAATTGGGTTTGGTCCACTACACAAGTCCAAAATAAATCTACACTTGCAACCAATAATAATACAATAAATAAATAAATCATGCCATGCACAATATTAATTATAAATAATTCTAAAATAATAATACCTATTGACAATTATCAAACTATCCTTGGATAAAAATGTAAGGGTGACATCTAGCCTCAGGTCCCTCTCAATGTCCTCGTTCCAATCGTCGATGAATAATGTCCCTTCAATGCCCTTGAAGTCTTTGGGCCCCATCATTTTGAAGTCAATGATGGTACTCGTCCTAGCTAGTACGGTACGGGATGGAGCAGTACGATCTGTGGCTGAACAATTGCGCCCATCTCCACAGTAGCTAGTACTAAATGGTGAGCACTCTCGATGCCCTAACATAGAGTGGCCGTCTGTCTCTACTGCATCGCCATCATCTCCTAGAGCATAACGAATATTTGTGTCACATCTGCTGGCATGGGTGGTGGTGGTGGAAGATACTCCGTGATTGATGGAACAATCCTCCGAACTGGTGGTGGAGCACCCCCAAAAGCTGCTGCTAATAATCACCTGGACTGGTGAAATAATCATCTAAGCGGAAGAAGAAAAAATAGTCGCTGCTGGCTCTCTCTAAGGAGATAAAGTAACGGACCTCGCTGAAACTGCTCTAAAGTGCTACGATCGAGTCTTCGGAAGCATCCTGAAGACAGATTCAACAAAGAAATCAATATTACGCAAGATATGATAGCATCAAGAAAGGATAATAATATTCCAAAGAAAGAAATTATTCTGAATTATAAAGATAGCAATATTAATAGATTAGAAATATTTTCTAGTAGTGATTGAGTATCCACTTATCCTCTATCCTTAGTCCTAAATCCTATAGAAGGATTGTAGTAATACTCTAAGTCTGAGTACTACTACTAGATATCACACTAGTTGCGAAGCCTGAGAACTGTATGGGCTACCACAAAAATGTGTCACAACCCACATCCGATGTAAGGGCACGAGTATGTGGGTACGTCCAGCCTACGCTGCAGCAACGACGGTCGAACGTTGTCTAGGTCAACAATACTATCTAAATATCTTACACAATATATATAAGGTACCTGTCATGCAATCTCAACTCCAAATGGAGGACAGTATGATAAAATGGTAATGGTAAACAATACTCAATCATAATAACAAACTTCTTGGATGATAAGGCATGATATGGAATAGAAGGAAAGAAATAAAGTCACAAATACATCACAAGTCCAAGTGTAATCTCAACACAATATCTCAAATAATAATACAACGCCAAAGTCTAACTGACATATATATACAATATCAAGAATAAACTAACTATGCCTCATCAATTGCTGGTGCTAACTCAACAGGCTCTACGGGTGATAACTCAACTCGCTCGCCATCTTGTGGTCCATAGTGCGTAGGACACCAGTCCTCTAATAAATTATCTAAAAAATATATCCATTCAGGATTGGAGCAAAGTACAACCCAAATAGCAGTTCCAATAATTGACAGAAACTATCAAACAATAATAGCAATAAAAATAAATGATGAAAATAACTGAATTAGCATATATCACGAGGAAGATCATCACGATAAAAAATGGCAAGAACTGAGAATAATATGGTGAGGAACATAATATAATTAACTGGAATAGAGGAAAATAATATATAAAATATGCCTTGAAATACTAGTAAGATAATGTGATCGACTTGGGCCTAACATGGGCTATATATAAAAGGTGAGCTAGCATGATCACGCGTGAGTGACATAATCTGCTAACTATCATGGGCTATACTAAATCATGAGCTATAAGGTATAATCACATATCCACTAATACTTTTCTAAACCCCGACTAGTACACGGATCTAAATCATGACGCGTTATAACACGTATATCACACTGCACGGTCTATAATATCATGCACTATGATAACGGTCTATATAATCACTAAGATATTTTGGTAATCATGAAACACAACACAGTGATCACTGAGTCATCACGATAATAACATCTCATGACCAAGATCCACGTATACCAATCCGTGAAACAATCGTGTCAGGAATCAATTATCTC